>NC_069408.1:54823192-54907103 GCF_026875155.1 Cherax quadricarinatus | reverse complement strand
TAAGATAAAAAAGGTTTTTTTTGAGAAAAAGGGCATTGGATTAAAAAAAGGGGGAGGGAACGCGATTTGTGGAGGTAGTATTGATGAGTCAGAAGTTGGCGTCAACTTCTGCGATGTGGTGGAGCGGGAAATGCAAAGCCTCAACCTGTAGCCGTCAAATCAGCAGCAACTATGTGATGCTATATTGTCAACATGGACCAGAATATCTAAATGTGTCCAGCACCTTATTGAATCCAAGCCACGAAGAATTCACGCTGTTCTGGGGGAAAAGGAGGCACTACCCTTGTACTTGAGGGGTGTACCTAATAATGTGGCCACTGAGTGTACGTGTGTGAGCACGTGTAAGCATAAATCAGCATGTGTGCGTATGAACACTGTATATGAGTCCTGACAGGAGCGTGAGCACATGTGAATGCATATAAAAGCGTTTGAAAGCGAACCCATATGTTTGAACAGGTGTGAAATCTTGTGAGCGCATGCGAACGCGTTTGAAAGTATTTGAGCTCATATAAAGGCGTGTGAGCTAGTGTAAACGCACATGAACGCCTTTGAGTGTGCATGAACGTGTGTGAACGTCTGCATGAACGTGTGGCAAAGAGCGCGTATGGGGTAACGAGAGCGCATTTGGAAGTGTGTGAGCGTGTGTGGTCTCGTATCAACGTATGTGAGCGCGTATGGACGCGTGTGAGCACGACTGAACGCGTTTGAGCGCGTATGAGCGCATCCAGCTCTCAGAGCCCCGGCTTGGCAGCCTCGTTACTTCCCCCTTTCTGGAATTGAATCCAAATTGCATTTTAAGTGAAAATCTGAAGTTAACGAACCGGTGGTCGCTCACAATGATTGCGCGGTCTGTGTGTGTGTGTGTGTGTGTGTGTGTGTGTGTGTGTGTGTGTGTGTGTGTGTGTGTGTGTGTGTGTGTGTGTGTGTGTGTGTGTGTATGTGTGTGTGTGTGTGTGTGTGTGTGTGTGTGTGTGTGTGTGTGTGTGTGTGTGTGTGTGTGTGTGTGTGTGTGCAATCACAACTAGGTGATAATTGTGATTGCAGGGGTTGCAAAGTAGTTCCTGGCCCCGCCTCTCTCCTGGCCACTACTAGGCTGCGTGATCCTTAATCATACTTATTCTTAAAGCTATGTATAAATCCTGCCTCTACAACCTCACTGTCTAGGCTGTTCTACTTCCTGTCAACTCTATGGTTAAAGAAGTATTTCCTAACATCCTTGCGATTCATCTGTGCTCTAACTTGCAGCTGTGACCTGGTGTACCTCAGACCCACCTCTCAGACAGACTCTATTTGTTCGCCCTGTTGATTCCTCTCAGAAATTTGTACGTCGTAATCATGCCACCCCTGGTCCTTCTGTTTTCTACTGATCGTCAGGTTTAGCTTCTCTAGCCTTTCCTCACAGGTCACACCCAGTAACTCTGCCACTAGTCTCGTGTTTTATTTTTCTTTACCCTCTCTGCCGCGTGTTCACATGTTTTTACAAGATGTGGGTTCCATACTGGCTCTGCATACTCCAAGATGGACCTGACATATGTCGTGTATAAAGTCATGAATGCCTCCTTGTTGATGTGCTTGAAAGTTATCCTTACATTTGCTAGTCTCGCGTTTGCTGCAGCAGTTTTCCGGTTGATGTGTACCTCAGGTGAGATGCTCGGAACTATGCTCACCCTGACGTCCTTCCCTTTCAGGGAGGTTTGCAGCCGTTGTCCTCTGAGGCTCTACACTGTTTCCAGATCTGCTTCTTTTTTCCGATTTTTCATAACTTTGCATTTATTTAAGTTAAACTCCAGTAATCACTTGTCAGCTCAATCCTACAGCTGGTCCAGATCCATTTGTAATCTTTCCTGGTCTCCTCCTCTTTATATTATTCTGATTAGTTCCATATCATCTGCGAACACGGACACCTCTGACTCGATTTCCTCTGTCATGTCGGTCACATTCACAAGTCACAGTACTGGTTGAGGTACTGACCCTTGTGGAACCCTATTCTCCACACTTGCCCAATATGTCACCTCCTCCCGGATTATAACTTGTTTCCTTTCTATTAAGTAATCCTGTTATTTTTGCCTTCCCCTCTATCTATTGTCCCAGTCTCTTGTGGGTACTGCAACAAACTCCTCCTTACAGTCCAAAAATATGCAATCCGCCCATCTCTTCCTTTCCTATCCAACTTTTGGTAGTCATAGAAAGCTCTTACCAGATTAGTGAGACAGAATTTTCCATTTCTAAATCCTTGTCAGTTGTGGTTCACGAAAGTGCTCCATTGTCCTTCTAATAATCTTCATAAACACATTATGCGTGTCAGTGACACTGGGTGTGATGTGTGTGTCGAGTGTGTCACTCTTGCTCTGTGTACATCACAGGAAACCTCACATCTCGAATTCTATCAATAGTCAATTTAAAGCACTATATCTTATTGCCAGTATGAATGTTGGTACCCAGGTTACAATCCAGGGTAACTACCATTTGTAAAGGTCAACCAGTCAAGAGTGGGGAGGTGAGCTCCAGGCTAGCTTACCTTATAACTAGACACAGCCCAGGAGGTCAGTCCCTCACTAGCCTTTAGTTAATTAACACATACGAGAGTTGTGTCCTCTCCATGGTTGAATAATCTGTGGCCAGAGACAATACTTACTTTTACTCTCTCTCTCTTTCGTGAAGGTGATCATATATTGGTAACTGCCAAGTTTACTGTAAATATTGTATATAATTGTACATAACATTGGTGGTGCCGATATTAAAACACTTAAAAAACAAACATCTGGTCTTGGCTTCAGTCTTTAAAATTCCTCGATTGTTGTATTGATTATTTTATTGATTATTTTATTAACTGTTGTATTAATTTTTGTATTGATAGTTTTATTAATCGCTTTATTGATAATTTTATTGACTGCTCCCTTGTCGGTATTCTACCTTTGCTGGGAAGCACAGGAGTCCACACAACAGTACCTGTCTTCACAATACCAGGCTGCAGTTTACTGTTACCTGTCTATTCCATTTTTTTAAATATTTGGACAACATTTACTGTTTTTCAGACCTCCGGCGGCTGCAGTGTTTCAAGTGACCTATTGAATATTACTGCTAGTGGTTCACACAGCTCTTCCTCTCTCAGAACTCACGGTGGTGGGTGCGTGTGCGAGCTTGTCATTCAATTTCTCTCTTCCTTCCTTCCCTCCATTTCCCTCTCTTCCTCCCTCTCTCTCTCTCTCTCTCTATCTCTCTCTCTCTCAGTCTTTCACTTCCTCCTCATCTCCTCCGTTCTTCCTCCATCCTTCCCCCCCAAATCTTTACTCGATTCCCTCTCCCTCTTCACTCCTCTCTCATCTGCTCCTCCACCTACTTCAGTTTCTCCGGCCATAATAAACACAGAACACGGGGTGTTGTGGGGTTGTGTGTTCTGGCTTCGGCTATCAACCTCACACCTCAACTTTGTTAGAAATCTTCACTGGCTGAAGAGACGAACAAATTTGCTTCTCTAATTATACGGTAAGTTGGTGGGGAGGGAAGTGGAGGGGAGAGGGGAGGAGAGAGGAGGGGAAGAATGTAAGAGGAGGGAGAATGTGTATATATACAGCAAGAGGTGTGTATCTCTAATTGTATATACACCGAGAGTGTAATTTATTCCCTCTATTTTCTTTAGGAATGAAGTATCCTCAGTCTTGACAAGAGTCAAGACTGATGGATCAGACACACTGACTCCAGGCTGAGGGACTGATCACCTCAAACTCCTCCTCATCTTCCACCTCTCTCTCTGCACCGGACTGATGAAGCCACTCCGCGACGAAACGTTTCCCAAACAAAAATTCTTAAATCTTGCACAAATGTCTCATTCATCACTGTTAGCGACTAAGAAATGTGTCTCATTTATGATTCTCACTCTTGTTTATACGCAAGACAATACAAACAAAAATTCTGAAAATCCATAATAAGTTATGGAAGATGTAATAAATTATGTCAGATCACAAAGTCATTATTAACATGGTGGTCAAGACACCAGCAACGACTGAAACCAAACAAGTCGCGGGTCCCTGATCACCTGTTTTTAAGAATTTTAATGGAATGTGAGGAGGAAGTTAGTAAGTCAACAGATCACTTCAAATGATCATCTTACCAGGTAAGTGGAAAATGGTAAATACGAAAACTATTAACATAGTGGGAAGTATGTTCTCAGCTTCAAATTATAGACCAATCAGCCTTACATCAACTGTGGGATAACTGATGAAATCAGTGGGTAACTTTATTCTAAAGATATTTCGCCAACCAGTGGCTTCATCAGTTCAATACAGATGTTAGTTGGAGGCGTTGAAACTGAAGAAAGTAGAATGCGAGGTAATCAGTCCCTCAGGTGTTCACTACTTCTGTCTTGAAATTGAAGAATAGGCATGAAGATGGACGCTTATATAGGACTCAAATGAGGTGTAGTAGCTGAAGGCATCGTGACTGGTGGGTGGGAACCACCAGCGGAAGTAGGTCATGCGTAAGACTTGCGCCAAAGGCTAGCAAGCAGGTTACAGAGGGTATCCCTGTACCAAGATTCAATGGTATAGCTGTGTCAGACAAGCAACATAACAATATTGGTATACAATACCGACAAGCTGATGAATACAACACACGTGCAACACCTGCGTATCTTTATTTTGAAGATTCATTGCTAGCCAGTTGCTTTAGCAAGTCCGTACAAATGTTGCTTGAAGATGTTGAAAGTGAAGACAGTAGAAGACAAGGCGATCAGTCCCTCAGCCCGGGCGTTCACCTCTTTATTTTACTGATCAAACCATTGGTAGGTGAGACATCTTTATATTAAAGATACTCAGGTGTTGCACATGTGTCATATTCATTTTATGCTGGACTCAGTGACCATAAATGTGCCCCTGGAACCGTTAAAAGATAATTTTATCAACGACTTTAGCACTGTATTTACAAATGGGATCTAAGAATTTACTAAAAAAATTTCACGAGATGTTTGAGGCAGCAAAATGATAAAGAATGTAATTATTGTGGTTTCAGGACTTTCAGTAAATCCGCGTAGATTGTTTCACAATGAGAGCAATAACGAAATGTGGACATGGTACAGGAGGGGGGAATTTTCTATTGCGTCGAGGCAACATTGACTGACAGTGAAGACAGTCCATCGTTAATGGTAGGAACAGTGACAGGTGCTGTTCAGTGTAGATCAGGGGAGGTGTGTTCAGTGTAGATCAGTGGTAAGGTGTTGTTCAGTGTAGATCAGTGCAGGTGTTGTTCAGTGTAGATCAGGGGAAGGTGTTGTTCAGTGTAGATCAGTGTCAGGTGCTGTTCAGTGTAGATCAGTGGAAAGTGTTGTTCAGTGTAGATCAGTGGAAAGTGTTGTTCAGTGTAGATCAGTGTCAGGTACTGTTCAGTGTAGATCAGTGTCAGGTACTGTTCAGTGTAGATCAGTGTCAGGTACTGTTCAGTGTAGATGAGTGTCAGGTACTGTTCAGTGTAGATCAGTGTCAGGTACTGTTCAGTGTAGATCAGTGTCAGGTGCTGTTCAGTGTAGATCAGTGTCAGGTACTGTTCAGTGTAGATCAGTGTCAGGTGCTGTTCAGTGTAGATCAGTGTCAGGTGCTGTTCAGTGTAGATCAGTGTCAGGTACTGTTCAGTGTAGATCAGTGTCAGGTACTGTTCAGTGTAGATCAGTGTCAGGTACTGTTCAGTGTAGATCAGTGTCAGGTACTGTTCAGTGTAGATCAGTGTCAGGTGCTGTTCAGTGTAGATCAGTGTCAGGTACTGTTCAGTGTAGATCAGTGTCAGGTACTGTTCAGTGTAGATCAGTGTCAGGTACTGTTCAGTGTAGATCAGTGTCAGGTACTGTTCAGTGTAGTCAGTGCCAGGTTTGTTTCAGTGGTAGTCAGTGCCAGGTGCTGTTCAGTGTAGATCAGTGTCAGGTGCTGTTCAGTGTAGATCAGTGTATTCCTAACAAGTTACTCACAAGGTTCATAAAGTAGGTCATAAACAAAGTTTTACGTCAAGTTAACGTAAGTTTGTAAAGTTTTACGTCAAGTTAACGTAAGTTTGTGAAGTTTTACGTCAAGTTAACGTAAGTTTGTGAAGTTTTACGTCAAGTTAACGTAAGATTTGTGAAAGTTTTACGTCAAGTTAACGTAAGTTGTAAAGTTTTAACGTCAAGTTAACGTAAGTTTGTGAAGTTTTACGTAAAGTTAACGTAAGTTTGTGAAGTTTTACGTCAAGTTAACGTAAGTTTGTAAAGTTTTACGTCAAGTTAACGTAAGTTTGTAAAGTTTTTACGTCAAGTTAACGTAAGTTTGGAAAGTTTTACGTCAAGTTAACGTAAGTTTGTAAAGTTTTACGTCAAGTTAACGTAAGTTTGGAAAGTTTTACGTCAAGTTAACGTAAGTTTGGAAAGTTTTACGTCAAGTTAACGTAAGTTTGTAAAGTTTTACGTCAAGTTAACGTAAGTTTGGAAAGTTTTACGTCAAGTTAACGTAAGTTTTTAAAGTTTTACGTCAAGTTAACGTAAGTTTTTAAAGTTTCACGTCAAGTTAACGTAAGTTTGGAAAGTTTTACGTCAAGTTAACGTAAGTTTGTAAAGTTTTACGTCAAGTTAACGTAAGTTTGGAAAGTGAAAGAAATGATAAAATTCTTGGTTTTATTTTGATTAATTTTTAATTTAAATAATTCACGTTAAGCGCTAAACCCTTGTGAGCCATTCAGCGCAAGTCGTGGTGGAGGCTCGATCCTCAGTCTACTGAGAGCTAGACAGGTGTTTTTCCTACTTGTACTCGCCTAGAATTTCATGTGAAGAAGCATAGATGGCTTGGGGACTGACCACCTCAAACATATCGGACCGATTACATAATCTTTACATCTGTACCCCTTCTGCTGCCTCCTGTATACTCAACTGAAGAAGCCTACTGTGTAGGCGATACATTTCGGAATATAGATAACTAACTGTTGCATATGTGTCTTACTTAACAACTTGTCGGTATTGTATACCGTTATCATATTCACGTTGATCCCATGTATCACAAACCTTACATAAACTTAAGACGGAATGACTGAAGTCCAGAAACTGTAAACATCAATAAATTAAAGGGATATAAGTAAGTTTGTGAGAATATGTAACCAAGACAGGACGCGAGACAATGTCTTCAGCTGGGTATGAGTGGCTGTTGATGGGTGTGAGTTGGACCTGCTTAGCATGAGCCAGTAGACTTACTGCAGTGTCCCGTAGTTCGGTTGGTAACGCACTCAGTTTACGCATTGAAGTGCTTCGTTCGACCCCCGGTACGGGTGGAAACACTGAGGCGTGTTTTCTTAAGACACCTGCTGTCCATGTTCACATAGCAGTAAATAGGTATCTGGGTGTTAGTTGACTGGTGTGGGTCACATCCTGGGACAAAATTAACCAGATTTGCCCGAAATGCTCTGCATTACCCGTGTCTTTCTGTATTGTAGTATGTCAGTGATGTCAGCTAGCAGTGTATAAGTTGTATCATATACTTGTAAAAATAATTATTATTAATATAATTATTACTAATATAATTATTATTATTCATCCTGAGAAAGTTAAAACAAGAAATTCTCTCATAATTCGTGTCAAAGAAAATAATATACACAACAAAGCACCCGTGTGGGTCTACCACAGCCTTCTTGATCATCAAGAAGCCTTTCAAGATGTGCATGAAGCCGATGTTGCTGCTGCAGCCGCAACATTTGCTGGTCGACTGCAGCATACCTGCGTCAGTATTTGGAACGGCAGCTGACACTGAGTCAACACATCAAGGTTGTCTTGGGATCACGACGACACACTTGCTTCTCCGGCCTCATCCTCGGCAACAATCATAGTTTAAATGTCAACACAACGAAATTTTCAGGAATACAGTGCAAACTGCAGCTGCAGTAGTTCTGTTATTGCATGTATGTGTATACTTTTCTTTTAAATGAAGGTTAGTTAACCTATGTATCTAGGTTTGTTTACACAGTAACTCACAACAGTGACTGGTCACTGCTAAACTTAAAATAATCTCTCAATTAGTCTCTACAACTGCCAAATATTCTTTCCCGGGAACAAGTTTTGCTTACGTTGATTTACTTTCGATACAGAGCTAACTAAAGAATAATAAAGTGATGGTACATGTTAATGATGCAATCAGCTACGTGTGCAACAGTGAAGAACCCTTAACCCCCACCACTACCACCCCCTCCCCTCCTGCCGCAGCTGTGACCCCTCCCCCGTCCTTGTTGAGGGCTTGGAGGGAGAGTGGGTGAGGGAATGAGTGGGGGAGTGGGCGGGGGAGTGGGTTCAGCTGAGAAGGAAGAGTGGGGGGAACTGAGTGGTGGATAATGAGGGGAAAATTCTTATATTTGCGTTCTTGTTAAAGCTTTGAGGTCCCCCATCTTCCCGGCTCAGTCTGCCAGTATTTACTTTAGTGTGTGTTTGTGTGTGTGTGTGTGTGCCAGGCGGCCGACATACACCTGACATACACACCTGATATACACACCTGACATATACACCTGACATACATATCTGACATATACACCTAACGTGCCCACATATTTAATCACCATAAATGCAAATACGAGAATTTTTCTTTTCTGGACGGAGGTTCGCCCCCGGCACTGTGTGGTGTCAGTTGCAACTATCACCACTAGGCTGTATGAACACTGCCTCAGTGACATGAACTGCTGGTGTGAGCTGACTGTTGACGTCACTACAACAACTACTTGACATAAAATTGCCGTTACCTAACACTACACACCAGTCACCTAACATCACACACTAGTTGCCTCATACTACGAACACCAGTTACCTGACACCACACACACCAGTTACCTGACACCACACACACACCAGTTACCCGACACTACACACACCAGTCACCTTACACACACCAGTCACCTAACACCACACACCAGTTACCTGACACTACACACATTAGTCACCTGACACTACACACATCAGTCACCTGACACTACACACATCAGTCACCTAACACCACACACACATCAGTCACCTAACACCACACACACATCAGTCACCTAACACCACACACACATCAGTCACCTAACACCACACATCAGTTAGCTAACACCAGCCTCGTCATTATACATGTGCTTGTCAACATACTGACTGCTGACCCGCTGATCGTCCTTACTCTCCTAAATGTTTATCGAGAAACAATAAACTAACCAAATCTAACCTAACTTAACCTAACTTGCTCTAAACTACATAATGTCTCTCAACGACTCAGATCTTATATGTAAAAAATTTGACGTTATTGCACTGTTACGTATAATATTGTCGTACTGAGGGCCAGGAACTGAGACTCGACCCTTGCAACCACATGTAGGTGAGTACAGGTTGAGCGAAACATAACATGGGATCGAGTCTTGACTTAACTTTGAGGTGTAAGTGAAGGTTTGTCAGATTCACTTAAGGCGAAAACTAGTCCACTGAGAAGGTCCCTGATTATACTTTCCACTGTGAAGGTCCCTGATTATACTTTCCACTGTGGAGGTCCCTGATTATACTTTCCACTGTGGAGGTCCCTGATTATACTTTCCACTGTGGAGGTCCCTGATTATACTTTCCACTGTGGAGGTCTCTGATTATACTTTCCACTGTGGAGGTCTCTGATTATACTTTCCACTGTGGAGGTCTCTGATTATACTTTCCACTGTGGAGGTCTCTGATTATACTTTCCACTGTGGAGGTCACTGATTATACTTTGCACTGTGGAGGTCTCTGATTATACTTTCCACTGTGGAGGTCTCTGATTATACTTTCCACTGTGGAGGTCCCTGATTATACTTTCCACTGTGGAGGTCCCTGATTATACTTTCCACTGTGGAGGCCCCTGAATATACTTTCCACTGTGAAGGTCCCTGATTATACTTCCCACTGTGAAGATCCCTGATTATACTTCCCACTGTGAAAGCCCCTGATTATACTTCCCACTGTGGAGATCCCTGATTATACTTCCCACTGTGGAGGCCCCTATTATACTTCCCACTGTGGAGGCCCCTGATTATGCTTCCCACTGTGGAGGCCCCTGATTATACTTTCCACTGTGAAGGTCCCTGATTATACTTCCCACTGTGAAGGTCCCTGATTATACTTCCCACTGTGAAGTTGCCTGATTATACTTCCCACTGTGAAGGTCCCTGATTATACTTCCCACTGTGAAGGTCCCTGATTATGCTTCCCAATGTGGAGGTCCCTGATTATACTTCCCACTGTGAAGGTCCCTGATTATACTTCCCACTGTGAAGGTGCCTGATTATACTTTCCACTGTGGAGGTCCCTGATTATACTTCCCACTGTGAAGGTCCCTGATTACACTTCCCACTGTGAAGGTCCCTGATTATACTTCCCACTGTGAAGGTCCCTGATTATACTTCCCACTGTGAAAGTCCCTGATTATACTTCCCACTGTGAAGGTCCCTGATTATACTTCCCACTGTGAAGGTCCCTTATTATGCTTCCCAATGTGGAGGTCCCTGATTATACTTCCCACTGTGAAGGTCCCTGATTATACTTCCCACTGTGAAGGTCCCTGATTATACTTCCCACTGTGGAGGTCCCTGATTATACTTCCCACTGTGAAGGTCCCTGATTATACTTCTTACTGTGGAGGTCCCTGATTATACTTCCCACTGTGGAGGTCCCTGATTATGCTTCCCACTGTGGAGGTCCCTGATTATACTTCCCACTGTGAAGGTCCCTGATTATACTTCCCACTGTGAAGGTCCCTGATTATACTTTCCACTGTGGAGGTCCCTGATTATACTTCCCACTGTGAAGGTCCCTGATTACACTTCCCACTGTGAAGGTCCCTGATTATACTTCCCACTGTGAAGGTCCCTTATTATGCTTTCCAATGTGGAGGTCCCTGATTATACTTCCCACTGTGAAGGTCCCTGATTATACTTCCCACTGTGAAGGTCCCTGATTATACCTCCCACTGTGGAGGTCCCTGATTATACTTCCCACTGTGAAGGTCCCTGATTATACTTCGCACTGTGGAGGTCCCTGATTATACTTCCCACTGTGGAGGTCCCTGATTATACTTCCCAATGTGAAGGTCCCTGATTATACTTCCCACTGTGAAGGTCCCTGATTATACTTCCCACTGTGGAGGTCCCTTATTATACTTCCCACTCTGAAGGTCCCTGATTATACTTCCCACTGTGAAGGTCCCTGATTATACTTCCCACTTTGGAGGTCCCTGATTATACTTCCCAATGTGAAGGTCCCTGATTATACTTCTCACTGTGAAGGTCCCTGATTATACTTCCCACTGTGAAGGTCCCTGATTATACTTCCCACTGTGAAGGTCCCTGATTATACTTCTCACTGTGAAGGTCCCTTATTATACTTCCCACTCTGAAGGTCCCTGATTATACTTCCCACTGTGAAGGTCCCTGATTATACTTCCCACTGTGGAGGTCCCTGATTATACTTCTCACTGTGAAGGTCCCTGATTATACTTCCCACTGTGAAGGTCCCTGATTATCCTTTCCACTATTACCTTTATGGTCCAGTTTTATTATTTTATTATTAACAACATCGGCCGTTTCCCACCAAGGCAGGTGGTCCGAAAAAGAAAAACTTTCACCATTCACTCCATCACTGTCTTGCCAGAGGCACGCTTACACTGCAGTTATAAAACTGCAACATTAATATCCCTCCTTCAGAGTGCAGACACTGTACTTCCCATCTCCAGGACTCAAGTCCGACCTGCTGGTTTCCCTGAATCCCTTCATAAATGTTACCTTGCTCACACTCCAACAGCACGTCAAGTCCTAAAAGCCATTTGTCTCCATTCGCTTCTATCTAACACGAAACCTCCAACCTTTCCTAAGCTGACCCCTATCCCGCCTTCCCTCCACTACAGATTTATACACTCTCGAAATCATTCTATTTCGATTCATCCTCTCTACATGTCCGAACCACCTCAACAACCCTCCTCAGCCCTTTGCATAATAGTTTTGGTAATCCCGCACCTCCTCCTAATTTCCAAACTACGAATTTTCTGCATTATATTCACACCACACATTGCCCTCAGACACGACATCTCCACTGCCTCCAGCCTTCTCCTTGTTGCAACATTCGCCACTCAGGCTTTGCACCCATATAAGAGCGTTGGTATAACTATACTCTCATACATTCCCCTCTTTGCTTCCAGGAACAAAGTTCTTTGCCTCCACAGACTCTTCAGTGCATCACTCATCTTTTTCCCCTCGTCAATTTTATGATTCACCTCATCCTTCATACACCCATCTGTTGACACGTCCACTCCTAAATATCTGAATACATTCACCTCCTCCATACTCTCTCCCTCCAATCTGATATTCAATCTGTCGTTACCTAGGTTTTTTGTTATCCTTATCACCTTACTCTTCCGTATATTCACTTTTAATTTTCTTCTTTTACATACCCTACCAAGCTCATCCACTAATCTCTGCAACTTTTCTTCAGAATCTCCCAAAAACACAGTGGATCAGCAAAGAGCAACTGTCACAACTCCCACTTACTTTGTGTTAGATTCTTTATCTTTTAACCCCACACCTCTTGACAACACCCGAGCATTCATTTCTCTTATAACCCCTTATATAAATATACTGAACAACTATAGACCAGTTTGTTGGAAATATATGTATGTATGTATAGAGAAAGATGGCAGTCAGTAGGACTCGATTCCACTACAGGGAGACGGAAGAGTCCTAGTGACTGAGATCTTTCTATATATATCCCCGCTTGTTTCTGCGTAGTGCATTGAGATGTATGTATGTACGAGCTTAAACGTTTATATACGACTTTCAGTGACTGACATAAATTTCATGCTGAACGATATATCTCATCAATAAAGTTATCAAGTGTTGATGGGATCTTTTTCTGAGTAAGGATAACGAGGTATGTATCTTACGATAACGGGACTTGACGTACGATAATAAGAACTTTGAAAGTATGATAAAGACGGATTTTTAACTCATGATATCAAGCCTCTTAACGCATGATAACAATGTGTTGAATGTATAATAAAAGTTTTTGTTAACGCCTAACAATATTTTTAATATATATGATAACAGTACTTTTAACACATGATACCAGTGTTTTTACAATCTGATAACTGATTTAAAGAGCGATAACTGTTTTTTAACAAATGACAACAGTGTTTCTAACGTAAGATAACAAGACGTATGATAACAAGAGTTTTTTAAAGGGCGCACGATAACTGTACATTAGACGTACGTACCAGTGTGTTATCATACTGCATTATATCTGGAAACATTATTGTACCACATAATAAGATAAGTCTCGTGGAGCGAAGTAGAAAACAAATCCCATAAAATATCGATGGCGAACATAATTAAAGTTGTACGATAATATTAGCGTCTACACACGACACACTTCTCATTGTTGTTGGTTTATAGGGCCTCTAACGGTTTACACCGAATACCTTCTTGTTTGGTGCCGGTTTAAAGGGTATCTGAACGGCTTACACCATGTATCTTCCTCTTGTTGGTGGTTTACTGGGGCTCTGACGGCTTACGCTGTATTATGAATCCATAAGTTTTGAAAGGGTCGACCGGAAAGCCAGCGGAAGGCCTCGGTCAGATGACCGAAAGCTCCAGCTGTATCGAACTGCTATGTACGACACTCGTAACGGTCCCACCCACAACAATAACAAATTATGGTGTGGGTGGCCAAGATAAATATTACCTTAGATATTACAGTCTGATCAAAAAATCCTGGCAGATGAGACGATGACTTCCAGCAAGTGACCAACGGCGACAACAGTCAGTAGTGACCCAGCACCACAACAGACATTAGTGACCCAGCACCACAACAGACAGTAGTGACCTAGCACCACAACAGACAGTAGTGACCCAGCACCACAACAGACATTAGTGACCCAGCACCACAACAGACAGTAGTGACCCAGCACCACAACAGACAGTAGTGACCCAGCACCACAACAGACAGTAGTGACCCAGCACCACAACAGACAGTAGTGACCCAGCACCACAACAGACAGTAGTGACCCAGCACCACAACAGACAGTAGTGACCCAGCACCACAACAGACAGTAGTGACCCAGCACCACAACAGACAGTAGTGACCCAGCACCACAACAGACAGTAGTGACCCAGCACCACAACAGACAGTAGTGACCCAGCACCACAACAACAGTAGTGACCCAGCACCACAACAGACAGTAGTGACCCAGCACCACAACAGACAGTAGTGACCCAGCACCACAACAGACAGTAGTGACCCAGCACCACAACAGTGAGAACAGACATCAGTCATTGAAATAAAACAACAGTAACAACAGTAACAACAGTAACAACAGTAACAACAGGCTGAAACTCGTACATTAGTGAAATGCAAAAGAAGCCATTAAACTACACGTATCCTGAGGAAGAAGAAGAAAAAGAAAAAGAAAAAGAAAAAGAGGAAGACGAAAGTGAAAAAAAGAAGAAAAAGAAGAAGAAGAAGAAGAAGAAGAAGAAGAAGAAGAAGAAGAGAAGAAGAAGAATATGGATAAGAGGGAGACATTGAAGAAGACAAATTACAAAAGCAATGTCAACTCACTAACAGCTCTGAGTCCTACCACAGTAGAAGGGGCGGTCAAGGGTGGCCAGTGGCCAGGGGTGGCCAGGGGTGGTCAGTGGTGGCCAGGGGTGGCCAGGGGTGGTCATTGGTGGCCAGGAGTGGTCAGTGGTGGTCAGGGATGGCCAGGGGTGGTCAGTGGTGGCCAGGGGTGGTCAGTGGTTGCCAGGGGTGGTCAGTGGTGGTCAGTGGTGGCCAGGGGTGGTCAGTGGTGGCCAGGGGCGGTCAGGAGTGGCCAGGGATGGCCAGGGATGGCCAGGGATGGCCAGGGGTGGCCAAGATTGGACAGGAGCGACCAAATGAAACTCTGGAGGGGCAAAAAGACTGGAGAATAAAGAGTGGTAAGAGGAGAGGGAAGGAAGGAAGGTAACAAGGTCTGGATCAGTGACACAAGTGGGTGCCGAGTGCTTCACACTGACTGACTCTCCAAAGGCTTCAGGAAACCTTGATGTCTGACGACTGCCAGAGTCTCGATAACTCCATCCAGGGTGTCTGTGTACTGGGTTTCTATGTACCCCCCCTACCCAGGGTGTCTGTGTACTGGGTTACTATATACCCCCTTATCCAGGGTGTCTGTGTACTGGGTTACTATGTATCCCCCCTACCCAGGGTGTCTGTGTACTGGGTTACTATGTACCCACCTAAACCCCGGGGAGTCTGTGTACTGGGTTAAATATGTACCCCCTTACCCAGGGAGTCTGTGTACTGGGTTACTATTAACCCCCTATCCAGGGTGTCTGTGTACTGGGTTACTATGTATCCCCCCTACCCAGGGTGTCTGTGTACTGGGTTACTATGTACCCACCTACCCAGGGAGTCTGTGTACTGGGTTACTATGTACCCCCTCTACCCAGGGAGTCTGTGTACTGGGTTACTATGTACCCCCCTACCCAGGGTGTCTGTGTACTGGGTTACTATGCACCCCCCTAAACCCCGGGTTCTGTGTACTGGGTTACTAAGTATCCCCCTACCCAGGGGTCTGTTTTACTGGGTTACAAAGTACCCCCTACCCCAGGGAGTTTGTTGGTACTGGTTACCATGTACCCCCCCCCACCCCACGGGGGTCTGTGTACTGGGTTACTATGTACCCCTCTACCCAGGGAGTTCTGTGTTACTGGGTTTTCTAAAGTTAACCCCCCTACCCAGGGAGTCTGTGTACTGGGTACTATGTATCCCCCCCTACCCCCAAGGTAATCTGTGTACTGGGTTACAATGTACCCCCCTACCCAGGGAGTCTGTGTACTGGGTTACTATGTACCCCCCTACCCAGGGAGTCTGTGTACTGGGTTACTATGTAATCCCCCTACCCAGGGTGTCTGTGTACTGGGTTTTCTTGTGCCCCCCCAAACCCAGGGAGTTGTGTACTGGTCACTATGTACCCCCCTACCCAGGGAGTCTGTGTACTGGGTTACTATGTGCCCCCCTACCCAGGGAGTCTGTGTACTGGGTCACTATGTACCCCCTACCCAGGGTGTCTGTGTACTGGGTTACTATGTAACCCCCCTACCCAGGGTGTCTGTGTACTGGGTTACTATGTACCCCCCTACCCAGGGTGTCTGTGTACTGGGTTACTATGTAACCCCCCTACCCAGGGAGTCTGTGTACTGGGTTACTATGTACCCCCCTACCCAGGGTCTGGTACTGGGTTATATATGTATCCCCCTACCCAGGGTGTCTGTGTACTGGGTTACTATGTACCCCACCTACCCAGGGAGTCTGTGTACTGGGTTACTATGTACCCCCTCTACCCAGGGAGTCTGTGTACTGGGTTACTATGTACATCCCTACCCAGGGTGTCTGTGTACTGGGTTACTATGTACCCCCCTACCCAGGGTGTCTGTGTACTGGGTTACTATGTATCCCCCTACCCAGGGTGTCTGCGTACTGGGTTATTATGTACCCCCTACACAGGGAGTTTGTGTACTGGGTTACCATGTACCCCCCTACCCACGGAGTCTGTGTACTGGGTTACTATGTACCCCTCTACCCAGGGAGTCTGTGTACTGGGTTACTATGTACCCCCCTACCCAGGGAGTCTGTGTACTGGGATACTATGTATCCCCCTACCCAGGGTATCTGTGTACTGGGTTACAATGTACCCCCCTACCCAGGGAGTCTGTGTACTGGGTTACTATGTACCCCCTTACCCAGGGGGTCCCGTGTAAATGGGTTACTAAAGTGCCCCCCTACCCAGGGAGTCTGGGTACTGGGTCACTATGTACCCCCTACCCAGGGTGTCTGTGTACTGGGTTACTTTGTACTCCCCAACCCAGGGAGTCTGTGTACTGGGTTACTATGTATCCCCCTAACCAGGGTGTCTGTGTATTGGGTTACTATGTTAAAACCCCCCCCACCCAGGGTGTCTGTGTACTGGGTTTTTCTATTTTATCCCCCTTCCCAGGGTGTCTGGGGTACTGGGTTTTCTATGTAACCCCCTACCCAGGGAGTCTGTGTACTAAGTTACTATGTACACCCCTACTCAGGGTGTCTGTGTACTGGGTTACTACGTACCCCCCTACCCAGGAAGTCTGTGTACTGGGTTACTATGTACCCCCCTACCCAGGGGGTCGTGTACGGGGTTTTCTATGTTTTCCCCCTACCCAGGGTGTCTGTGTACTGGGTTACTATGTACTCCCCTACCCAGAGTGTCTGTGTACTTGGTTACTATGTACCCCTCTACCCAGGGAGTCTGTGTACTGGGTTACTATGTATCCCCCTACCCAGGGTGTCTGTGTACTGGGTTAGTATGTATCCCCCCTACCCAGGGCGTCTGTGTACTGGGTTACTATGTACTCCCCTACCCAGGGAGTCTGTGTACTGGGCTACTATGTACCCCCTTACCCAGGGAGTCTGTGTACTGGGTTACTATGTGCCCCCCTACCCAGGGAGTCCCGGTAAGGGTCACTAATGTACCCCCTACCCAGGGTCTGTGTAACTGGGTTACTTTGTACTCCCCCAACCCAGGGAGTCTGGTACTGGGTTACTATGTATCCCCTAACCCCGGGTGTCTGTGTATTGGGTTACTAATGTACCCCCCTACCCCCGGGGGTCTGTGTACTGGGTTTACTATGTTTTCCCCTACCCAGGTGTCTGTGACGGGGGACTATGTAACCCCCACCCCGGGAGTTTTGTACTGGGTTTTCTAAGTAAAAACCCCCACTCAGGGGTCTGTGTACTGGGTTACTACGTACCCCCCCACCCAGGGGGTCTGTGTACGGGTTACTATTACCCCCCCTACCCAGGGGGTCTGTGTAGGGTTACTATGTATCCCCCTACCCCCGGGGGTCTGTGCTGGGTTTTCTATGACTCCCCCACCCAGATGTTGTGTACTTTTGGTTTCATGTACCCCTCTACCCAGGAGTCTGTGTCTGGGTTATATGTACCCCCTACCCGGGGGCGTTACTGGGTTACTATTTCCCCCCCAAACCCCGGGCGTCTGTGACGGGTTACTAGTACTCCCCTACCCAGGGGTCTGGTAATGGGGAAAAAACCCCCTTACCCAGGGGGTCTGTGATGGGTTTCTATGTACCCCCCCTACCCAGGGGCCGGTACAGGGTTACTAGTATCCGATACCAGGGGGTCGTGTACTTGGGTTTCTATGTTCCCCCCTACCAGGGAGTCTGTGGCTGGGGTTTCTATGTACCCCCCCCCACCCCGGTGTTGTGAAAGGTTACTATGACCCCCCTACGCAGGGAAATTGTGTATGGTTACAGACCCCCCCCACCCAGGGGGTCTGTGTTGGTTACTATATCCCCCTACCCGGGGGTCTGGCACGGGTTACTGGTTCCCCACTACCCCCCGGGGTCTGTGACAGAGTTTTCTATTACCTTCCCTACCCGGGGTTGTGTAATGGGCCCATGACCACCTTACCCAGGGTGTCTGTGTACTGGGTTATAGTACCCCCCTACCCCGGGGTTGTGTAGTGGGTACTATGTACCCCCCTACCCAGGAGCGTGTATGGTCACTTGTACCCCCCACCCAGGTGTCTGTGTACTGGGTACTATTCCCCCCCACCCAGGAGCGTGTTCTGGTCACTATGTACCCCCTACCCAGGGAGTCTGTGTATGGGTTACATGTGCCCCCCCACCCCGGGATCTGTGACGGGTCCTATTTTCCCCCCATCCGGGTGTCTGTGTATGGGTTACTATGTCCCCCCTAACCCCGGGTGTCTGTGTACTGGGTTCTATTATCCCCCCTACCCGGGTTCTGTGTCTGGGGGTTCTATTACCCACCTACCCAGGGGGTCGTGTACGGGTTCTAAGTATCCCCCCCCCCCAGGGGTCGTGACTGGGTTATTGACCCCCCCCCCGGGTGGGCGGTACTGGGTTCTATGTCCCACCACCCCGGGAGTCTGTGTACTGGGTTACTATGTACCCCTCTACCCCGGATCTTGTACGGGGGTTTAAATGTACATCCTACCCCGGGGGGTTGGACGGGGTTACAGTACCCCCCACCCAGGGCTGTGACGGTTACATGTATCCCCCCTACCCAGGGTTCTGCGTATGGGGTTTTAGTACCCCCCCCACAGGGATTTGTGTAAATGGTTTTCCAGTACCCCCCCCCCACGGAGTCGTTACTGGGGGTTACAAGAAACCCCCTACCCCGGGATCTGTGTACTGGGTTTTTGACCCCCCCCTACCCCGGGGGTCTGTGTACTGGGATACTATGTATCCCCCACCCCGGGTATCGTTTTACTGGGTTACAATGTACCCCCCTACCCAGGGTGTCTGTGTACTAGGTTACTATGTACCCCCTACCCAGGAAGTCTGTGTACTGGGTTACTGTGTACCCCCCTACGCAGAGTCTCTGTGTACTGGGTTACTATGCATTCCCCTACCCAGGGTGTCTGTGTACTGGGTTACTATGTATCCCCCTACCATGGGGGTCTGTGTACAGGGTTACTGTGCATCCCCCAACCCCTGGGTGTCTGTGTACAGAGTTACTATGTACCTCCCCTACCCTGGGTGTTTGTGTACAGGGTTACTATGTACCCCCATACCAGGGAGTGTGTGTACTGGGTTTACTATGTATCCCCCCCCTAACCAGGGTGGTCCTGTGTACTGGTTTACTGTTACCCCCCCTACCCAGAGTCTGTGTACTGGGATATGATTTACCCCCCCTACCCAGGAGTCTGAGTACTGGGTTACTAGTTTTTTTTTTACCCCCTACCCAGGGAGGCAGTGTACTGGTATACTGTGTACCCCTCAACAAACAGGGTGTCTGTGAACTGGGTTACTATTATACCCCTAAGCCCAGGGTGTCTGTGTACTGGGTTTACTATGTTACCCCCCACTACCCAGGAGTCTGTGTACTGGGTTACAATTACCATCCCTACCCAGGTATCTGTGTACTGGGATACTATGTCCCCCCCCTACCCACGGAGTCTGTGTACTGGGTTTACTATGTACCCCCCTACCAGGGTGTTGTGTACTTGGTCCCTATGTACCCCCCTACCCAGGAGGTCTGTGTACTGGTGACAGGTATCCCCCATACCCCAGGGTGTCTGTGTACTGGGTTCTATGTACCCCCTACCCAGGGAGCTTGTGTACTGGCTTACTATTGACCCCCCGACCCAGAAGTCTGAGTACTGGGTTTACTATGTAACTCCCCTACCCAGGGAGTCTGTGTACTGGGGTACTATGTACCACCCCTCCTCCAGGGTGTCTAATGTACTGGGTTTTTACTATGTATCCCCCCTACCCCTGTGTCTGTGTACTGGGTTACTATGTACCCCCCTACCCAGAGTCAGTTGTACTGTGTTACTATGTACCCCCTACCCAGTGTGTCTGGTACTGGGTTCCTACGTACCCCCCCTACCAGGGAGTCAGAGTACTGGGCTACTATGTCTCCCCCCTACACAGGGTGTCTGTGTCCTGGGTTACTACGTACCCCCCCTTTAATAACCCAGGGAGTCGTGTACTGGTAACTATGTACCCCCCTACACAGGGAGTCTGTGTACTGGGTTACGGATGTACCCCCCTACCCGGGTGTCTGTGTAATGGGTTAACTATGTAACCCCCTACCTCAGGAGTCCCTGTGTACTGGTTTACTATGTACCACCTACCCAGGGAGTCTGTGTACTGGAGAACTATATACCCCCTAGCCCATGTGTCCTGTGTACTGGGTTCCTATGTACCCCCAAAACCCAGGAAGTCTGAGTCACTGGGTTACTATGTACCCCCCGACCCAGGGTGCCCGTGTACTGGTTACTATTATCCCCCCTACTCCAGGGTGTCCCTGTGTACTGGGCAACTATGAACCCCCCTACCCTGGGTGTCTGTGTACTGGGTTACTATGTATCCCCCTACCCTGGGTGTTTGTGAACTGGGTTACTATGTATCCCCCTATCCTGGGTGTCTGTGTACTGGGTTACTATGTATCCCCCTACCCTGGGTGTCTGTGTACTGGGTTACTATGTATCCCCCTATCCTGGATTTTTGTGAACTGGGTTACTATGTATCCCCCTATCCTGTGTGTCTGTGTACTGGGTTACTATGTATCCCTTTACCCTGGGTGTCTGTGTACTGGGTTACTATGTATCCCCCTACCCTGGGTGTCTATGTACTGGGTTACTATGTATCCCCCTGTCCTGGGTGTCTGTGTACTGGGTTACTATGTATCCCCCTACCCTGGGTGTCTATGTACTGGGTTACTATGTATCCCCCTGTCCTGGGTGTCTGTGTACTGGGTTACTATGTATCCCCCTATCCTGGGTATCTGTGTACTGGGGTATTATGTATCCCCCTACCCTGGGTGTCTGTGTACTGGGTTACTATGTATCCCTTTACCCTGGGTGTCTGTGTAATGGGTTGCTATGTATCCTTCTACCCTGGGTGTCTATGTATTGAGTTAGTATATATCTCGTGTACCTGGATTACATATCCCGAAGACATGGCTTCTATATCCCGTGTAAACACTCGCAGTCCAGCTGAGTGGTGGTCCAGCTGTGTAGTGGTCCAGGTGTGTAGTGGTCCAGCTGTGTGATGGTTCAGCTGTGTGGTGGACCAGCTATGTGGTTGTCCAGCTAAGTGGTCGTCCAGCTGTGTAGTGGTCCATCTGTGTGATGGTTCAGCTTTGTGGTGGTTCAGCTGTGTGGTAGTCCAGCTGACTGGTGGTCCAGCTGTGTAGTGGTCCATCTATGTGGTGGGTCACCTGTGTGGTGGTCCAGCTGTTTAGTGGTCCATCTGTGTAGTGGCCAGCTGTGTTGTGGACCAGCTATGTAGTGGTCCAACTGTGTAGTGGTCCAGCTGTGTGGTGGTTCAGCTGTGTGGTGGTCCATCTATGTGGTGGGTCAGCTGTGTGGTGGTCCAGCTGTTTAGGGGTCCAGCTGTGTAGTGGTCCAGCTGTGTGGTGGTCCAGCTGTGTAGTGGCCAGCTGTGTGGTGGTCCAGCTGAGTGGTGGTCCAGCTGTGTAGTGGCCAGCTGTGTGGTGGTCCAGCTGAGTGGTGGTCCAGCTGTGTAGTGGTCCAGCTGTGTGGTGGTCCAGCTGTGTAGTGGTCCAGCTGTGTGGCGGTCCAGCTGAGTGGTGGTCCAGCTGTGTAGTGGTCCATCTGTGTGGTGGTTCAGCTGTGTAGTGGTCCATCTGTGTAGTGGTCCAGCTGTGTGGTGGTCCCTCTGTGGAGTGGTCCAGCTGTGTGGTGGTCCAGCTGAGTGGTGGTCCAGCTGTGTAATGGTCCAGCTGTGTGGTGGTCCAGCTGTGTAGTGGTCCAGCTGTGGGGTGGTCCAGCTGTGTAGTGGTCCAGCTGTGTGGTGGTCCAGCTGAGTCGTGGTCCAGCTGTGTGGTGGTCCCTCTGTGGAGTGGTCCAGCTGTGTGGTGGTCCAGCTGAGTGGTGGTCCAGCTGTGTAATGGTCCAGCTGTGTGGTGGTCCAGCTGTGTAATGGTCCAGCTGTGTGGTGGTCCAGCTGTGTAGTGGTCAATCTGTGTGGTGGTTCAGCTGTGTAGTGGTCCAGCTGTGTGGTGGTCCAGCTGAGTGGTGGTCCAAGTGTGTAGTAGTCCAGCTGTGTGGTGGTCCATCTGAGTGGTGGTCCAGCTGTGTAGTGGTCCATCTGTGTGGTGGTTCAGCTGTGTTGTGGTCCAGCTGTGTAGTGGTCCAGCTGTGTGGTGGTCCAGCTGTGTGGTGGTCCAGCTGTGTAGTGGTTCAGTTGTGTGGTGGTCCAGCTGTGTAGTGGCCAGCTGTGTGGTGGTCCAGCTGTGTGGTGGTCCAGCTGTGTGGTGGTTTAGCTGTGTAGTGGTCCAGCTGTGTGGTGGTTCAGCTGTGTGGTGGTCCAGCTGTGTGGTGGTTTAGCTGTGTAGTGGTCCAGCTGTGTGGTGGTTTAGCTGTGTAGTGGTCCAGCTGTGTGGTGGTTTAGCTGTGTAGTGGTCCAGCTGTGTGGTGGTCCAGTTGTGTTTTGGTTCAGCTGTGTGGTAGTCCAACTGTGTGGTGGTCCAGCTGTGTGGTGGTTCAGCTGTGTAGTGGTCCATCTGTGTGGTGGTTCAGCTGTGTGGTGGTCCAGCTGTGTAGTGGTCCATCTGTGAGGTGGTCCAACTGTGTAGTGATCCAGCTGTGTGGTGGTCCAACTGTGTGATGGTTCAGCTGTGTCGTGGTCCAGCTGTGTGGTGGTTCAGCTGTGTAGTGGTCCAGCTGTGTGGTGGTCCAGCTGTGTGGTGATTCAGCTCTGTGGTGGTCCAGTTGTGTCGTGATCCAGCTGTGTGGTGGTTCTGCTGTGTGGTGGTCCAGCTGTGTGGTGATCCAGTTGTTTTGTGATCCAGGTGTGTGGTGGTCCAGTTGTGTGGTGGTCCAGTTGTGTGTTGGTCCAGCTGTGTGGTGATCCAGCTGTGTGGTGGTCCAGCTGTGTGGTGGTCCAGCTGTGTTGTGGTCCAGCTGTGTGGTGATCCAGTTGTGTGGTGGTCCAGCTGTGTGGTGGTCCAGCTGTGCGGTGGTCCAGCTGTGTAGTGGTTCAGCTGTGTAGTGGTCCAGCTGTGTGGTGGTCCAGTATGTGTAGTAGTGACTATACTCTATATGACCAAAATACTCTAGCTATATACTTATCCAAGCTTCCCACCACTACAGATATCAGTACTAGAACTCAACACACAACTCAGGATATAAATAACCATAATTTAAACTTAGAAGATGATTGATCACGCTGACCCTGATCTAAACCTCCATAATCTGACACACAATCAAAACCTATTGGAAAGTAACTGCCTTTATTACACAGCATCACAAGCCACCACTATCCTAAACAATGCTAAAAGCCTATCAGTACTTAACTACAACATCAGGTCCTTAAGCAAACACTATGATGACCTCCTAGCACTCCTTGAATCACTAAAGACACCCTTCTCCTGCATTATTCTTACTGAGACCTGGCTTAAGCAGGACACAATAGATATCTACCCTCTACCAGGATACACAGCAATCCACAACTGCAGACCATACCAAGTTGGGGGTGGTATTGCAATCTATTACTCTAACCTATTATTTTGTATTAGCACCACTTGCTTTAGTGATGAATATGGAGAATACATTTTTGCTAATTTTACTGTAAAAAACCTTAAGACGCCTATAACAATCGGTGCCATTTACCGGATACCTCACACAAACATCCCAAATTTCAGTGAGAAATTAAAGTCACTAATAACAAACAGACAAATGAATAAGCACCACCTTCTCTTAGCTGGAGACTTCAACATCAACCTTGGCTTACTAGATGATCAGCCTGTAACTGATTTCATCAACAATATGAACAACACACTTCTCATACCAACAATAACTAAACCAACCAGGCTCACTGAGACAAGTGCAACCATAATAGACCACATATGGACCAATATACTAGCCCCCCTTAAATTAGGGATAATCACAGATAGCACTACAGACCACTACCCTACCTTCCTCCTGACAAACATTAATAAACCACCACTTGAATACAACAAAGTCTCATTTAGACTCCATGACGAGGCCTCAATAAGGAAGTTCACAGCTGACCTAGAGATTGTTGACTGGCCTACAGAATTCTCCAAGGTCAATGGTATTGATGACTGGACAGACATTTTTCTTAACAAATTACTTAGATTATACAACAAACATTGTCCTATAAAAACGAAACAGATCACAAACAAACGGCTTGGTTGCCCATGGCTAACCAGCACCATTCTGAAATCCACTGACAAGAAACACCAATATGAAAAGCAATATAGACAGGGCTTAATACACAAAGATATTCTTAAACACTATTCATCAGTTCTCACCAAAGTAATAAAGAAAGCCAAACAACTATACTACTCCAGTAGATTCACAGACACTAGAGGAGATATAAAAAAGACCTGGAAAACACTCTCTCAGATTCTAGGGACCCACAAACTGAAAAAAACCAAGAATATTGTCCTAACTAAACCTAATGAAACACCACTACATCCCACTGACACAGCTAACAAGATAAACGACTTCTTCTCAACCATAGGATCTAATCTCGCCAATAAAATCCCACATACTAATGCCCATGCCGGGGACTACCTAGATGGGAATTTCCCAAATTCCTTCTATCTTGCACCAACTGAGCCCACGGAAGTCACCGAGATTATAAAGTCACTTAAAAACAACTCAGGGAATCTGTCTAATGTCCCACCATTACTGTACAAGCGAGCGGCCCATGTCCTTTCACATGTTATTTCATTACTTTTTAACAAGTCACTAGAAACTAGCAACTTCCCGAAACTACTCAAGACGGCAAGGGTTACACCAATACATAAAGATGGTGACCCCACAGACTTAAACAACTATAGGCCAATATCAAACTTACCATTGCTATCCAAAATCTTTGAGAAACTCGTGCACAGGAGACTATATTCATTTATAACGGCACAAAACATACTCAACCCCTGCCAATTTGGATTTAGGAAAAATAAAAGCACTAATGATGCAATCATAAAAATGCTAGATCTGCTTTACACAGCATTGGAAAATAAGGAATATCCACTAGGAATTTTTATTGACCTAAGAAAAGCTTTTGACACAGTAGACCACGACATCCTACTCCACAAACTTGACCATTACGGTATAAGAGGCCATGCGCTTGCTTATTTCAAATCTTACCTTACTAATAGGTATCAGTATGTTACCATTAAAGACACAGCATCAACAACACGGCCACTTGATACTGGAGTTCCGCAGGGAAGTGTCCTTGGTCCCCTGCTCTTCCTCATATACATCAATGATCTTCCAAACGTATCCCAACACCTGAAACCCATTCTCTTTGCTGACGACACGACTTATGTCATCTCTCACCCTAATCTTTCCACCCTCAACACCATTGTTAACGAGGAGCTGATCAAAATATCGACTTGGATGACAGCCAATAAACTTACGCTTAACACTGACAAAACCTACTATATTATGTTTGGTAGCAGAGCAGGAGATGCACAAATTAACATTAAGATCGACAACACTCTAATTACCAGACATAATGAGGGCAAATTCCTAGGCCTATACCTTGACAACAACCTGAATTTCAGCACCCATATCCAACACATAACCAAAAAAGTATCCAAAACAGTTGGGATCCTCTCCAAGATACGATACTACGTGCCGCAAAATGCCCTTCTCACACTATACCACTCACTTATTTATCCATACCTCACCTATGCTATTTGTGCTTGGGGATCAACTGCAGCAACACACCTAAAGCCAATAATAACCCAACAAAAAGCTGCAGTAAGAATAATCACTAAATCCCATCCCTGGCAACACCCCCCCCCACTCTTCATAGATTTAAACTTACTCCCCGTTCAGTACATCCACACTTACTACTGTGCAATCTACATCTACAGGACCTTAAACTCCAATATCAACCTTGACCTAAAACGCTTTATTGATAGTTGTGACAGAACCCACAGGCATAACACCAGACACAAACATCTCTACGACATTCCCCATGTCCGACTAAACCTTTACAAAATTCAATGTATGTCAAAGGCCCTAAAATCTGGAACACCCTACCTGAGAACTCTAGAACTGCAGACACATTCATCACCTTCAAAACTACCATTAGAAAACATCTTATCTCCCTGATACACCCCATCAACTAACTACACGAATACCACCTGGTGGTTCACACTTACACTCACTCACCCATTTGACCATAAACAGAAATATTAATCTCAATCTTAAAATAATGAATCCAATGATACTCCAATACTGAAACTATGTACTGTGCCAAAACAAAAGCATTCACATTGCTAAACTCACAAACTAGTATTTAGTCACTTAGCCATAATACCAACTTACCTCATAATTTGAAATATTTTAAAATAAAGAATTAAACTAAGTCTGCCCGAAATGCCTAGCCATGCTAGGCGTTCTAGTGGTACACTCTGTAATCATTATTTAACTATATGTAAACCACACAACAACCAAATTCTGTAAATTCAACATTGTAATCTTTATAGAGAATAAACTTTGAATTTGAATTTGAATTTGAATTTTTTTAGAGGAAAATGATAGGGAGGGGCGAGAGTGAGAAGAATGGCAGGAGAATGAATATGAGAATGAGAGGAATAAGAGGATGAAGATGTGGAAATGTGAAGACAGGGAGACAAAAAGTAGGAGAGAAGAAAAGAGTGGAAAGCAGAGAGAAAATAGAGACCAGAGTGAGGGAAAGAGGAAGTTCAAGAGTCAGAATGCACTACCCAGAGAGCTCTCATTGCACCTAAATAGAGTAACTTACCGTATCTGTGAGTAGCCACTAAACTGTGACCTTGTCATTCTGATGAGCAAGGTCAGCAGCAAACACTGAGCAAATCAACTGCTGGATCAGCAGCAGTGGCTTCCCAGGTACTGGCCACTCAGGCGGTTGCTGAAGGTGGCACTCTGCCCACAACTGCATGAAAGACATCGGGTGTTATGCCTGCAACTGAATAGTGTACCTGCCGTAGGAGCAAAGAAAGAATTGAACAGGCAGGATAAGTTGGTTAGAACCCCCAGTACCTCTCCTAGGAAAGCCAGACATACACACACCACAGCTCTTTCTAAGCAGCCACCATAAGATTCCCTTCCTCCTTTCCATACCTTGTGGTCAAAGAGTGTCTCTCTGACAGGCTTCTGTTAGCACACACCGTGAGTGTGAGCGTCCTGTCAGTATCCCCGTCTCTCTGAGGAAGTCCTGTCAGCACACCCTCAATAACACACTCAACGCACAATCATTATCGCATCACACACAAAAAAATGGTGAGAAGAGGCGACGACCCCTCAGGGACCACTAGTGAAGGGACGATACCATGAACCCCTCCACACGGACGGCACCATGAACCCCTCCACACGGACGAACCATGAACCCCTCCACACGGACGGCACCATGAACCCCTCCACACGGACGGCACCATGAACCCTTCCACACGGACGGCACCATGAACCCCTTCTCGTGGACGATACCATGAACCCCTCCACACGGACGATACCATGAACCCCTCCACACGGACGGCACCATGAACCCCTCCACACGGACGATACCATGAACCCCTCCACACGGACAACAGCATGAACCCCTCCACACGGACAACAGCATAAACCCCTCCACACGGACGGCACCATGAACCCCTCCCACGGACGATACCATGAACCCTCCACACGGACAACAGCATGAACCCCTCCACACGGACAACAGCATGAACCCCTCCACACGGACAACAGCATGAACCCCTCCACACGGACAACAGCATAAACTCCTTTACACGGAGGGCACCATGAACCCCTCCACACGGACGGCACCATGAACCCCTCCGCACGGACAACAGCATGAACCCCTCCACACGGACAACAGCATGAACCTCTCCACACGGACAACAGCATGAACCCCTCCACACGGACAACAGCATGAACCCCTCCACACGGACAACAGCATGAACCCCTATACACGGACAACAGCATGAACCCCTCCACACGGACGGCATCATGAACCCATCCACACGGACAACAGCATGAACCCCTCCACACGGACAACAGCATGAACCCCTCCACACGGACAACAGCATGAACCCCTCCACACAGACAACAGCATGAACCCCTCTACACGGACGGCACCATAAACCCCTCCACACGGACGGCACCATGAACCCCTCCACACGGACAACAGCATGAACCACTCCACACAGACAACAGCATGAACCCCTCCACACGGACAACAGCATGAACCCCTCCACACGGACAACACCATGAACCTCTCCACACGGACGGCACCGTGAACCCTTCCACACGGACAACAGCATGAACCCCTCCACACGGACAACAGCATGAACCTCTCCACACGGACGGCACCGTGAACCCCTCCACACGGACAACAGCATGAACCCCTCCACACAGACAACAGCATGAACCTCTCCACACGGACGGCATCATGAACCCATCCACACGGACAACAGCATGAACCCCTCCACACGGACAACAGCATGAACCCCTCCACACAGACAACAGCATGAACCCCTCCACACGGACAACAGCATGAACCCCTCCACACAGACAACAGCATGAACCCCTCCACACAGACAACAGCATGAACCCCTCCACACAGACAACAGCATGAACCCCTCCACACAGACAACAGCATGAACCCCTCCACACGGACGATACCTTGAACCCCTCCACACAGACAACAGCATGAACCCCTCCACAGATAACAGCAGACCCCACAGACAACAGCATGAACCCCTCCACACAGACAACAGCATGAACCCCTCCACACGGACAACAGCATGAACCTCTCCACACGGACGATACCATGAACCCGTCCACACGGACGGCACCGTGAACCCCTCCTATTTATTCACGTGCAATTCCCACTCAAATCAAACCCTCTCATTCGTGAATTTGTCCAATCTAAATTTGAAACTACATAAGGTTTTAGCTTCAATAACCCTAATTGGCAGTTTGTTCCACTCACCAACTACCCTATTTTCAAACTAATACTTTTCTATATCCTTTCTAAATCTAAACCCCTCAAGGAAGGTTCCTTGATGTTGGTGAGGGGCTCTTGATTTAGGGAATTGGATCTGTGCTCCAGTTCCCCGAATTAAGCCTGAATGCCTTCCACATCCCCCCCCCAGGCGCTGTATAATCCTCCGGGTTTAGCGCTTCCCCCTTGATTATAATAATAATCTAAATCTAAACTTATCTAATTTGAATCCAT
Source organism: Cherax quadricarinatus (assembly GCF_026875155.1). NCBI lineage: Eukaryota > Metazoa > Arthropoda > Malacostraca > Decapoda > Parastacidae > Cherax > Cherax quadricarinatus. Next base: position 54,877,337 of record NC_069408.1, on the reverse strand, counting down.
TATTGCGGGTTCTCTCTTGGAGGGATATCCCCAAGACCTTATTTAAATCCCCTCTGTTACTACCATCCTCCACTCATGCACTCCGGTCATGTCTCCCTCAGTCTTCGTCTTACTGGTGAAGGAAACTTAAGGGGCGTCAACCTTCATTCATACCATGTAACCCTCCACACAGTCACCAGTACACAGTAACCCTCTACACAGTCACCAGTACACAGTAACCCTCCACACAGTCACCAGTACACAGTAACCCTCCACACAGTCACCAGTACACAGTAACCCTCCACAGTCACCAGTACACAGTAACCCTCCACACAGTCACCAGTACACAGTAACCCTCTACACAGTCACCAGTACACAGTAACCCTCTACACAGTCACCAGTACACAGTAACCCTCCACACAGTCACCAGTACACAGTAACCCTCCACACAGTCACCAGTACACAGTAACCCTCTACACAGTCACCAGTACAGAGTAACCCTCCACACAGTCACCAGTACACAGTAACCCTCCACACAGTCACCAGTACACAGTAACCCTCTACACAGTCACCAGTACACAGTAACCCTCTAACACAGTCACCAGTACACAGTAACCCTCCACACAGTCACCAATACACAGTAACCCTCTACACAGTCACCAGTACAGAGTAACCCTCCACACAGTCACCAGTACACAGTAACCCTCCACACAGTCACCAGTACACAGTAACCCTCCACACAGTCACCAGTACACAGTAACCCTCCACACAGTCACCAGTACACAGTAACCCTCTACACAGTCACCAGTACACAGTAACCCTCCACACAGTCACCAGTACACAGTAACCCTCTACACAGTCACCAGTACAGAGTAACCCTCCACACAGTCACCAGTACACAGTAACCCTCCACACAGTCACCAGTACACAGTAACCCTCTACACAGTCACCAGTACACAGTAACCCTCTACACAGTCACCAGTACACAGTAACCCTCCACACAGTCACCAGTACACAGTAACCCTACTACACAGTCCACCAGTACAGCAGTAACCCTCCACACAGTCACCAGTACACAGTAACCCTCCACACAGTCACCAGTACACAGTAACCTTCCACACAGTCACCAGTACACAGTAACCCTCCACACAGTCACCAGTACACAGTAACCCTCCACACAGTCACCAGTACACAGTAACCTTCCACACAGTCACCAGTACACAGTAACCCTCCACACAGTCACCAGTACACAGTAACCCTCCACACAGTCACAGTACACAGTAACCTTCCACACAGTCACCAGTACACAGTAACCCTCCACACAGTCACCAGTACACAGTAACCCTCTACACAGTCACCAGTACAGAGTAACCCTCCACACAGTCACCAGTACACAGTAACCCTCCACACAGTCACCAGTACACAGTAACCCTCCACACAGTCACCAGTACACAGTAACCCTCCACACAGTCACCAGTACACAGTAACCCTCACACAGTCACCAGTACACAGTAACCCTCCACACAGTCACCAGTACACAGTAACCCTCTACACAGTCACCAGTACACAGTAACCCTCTACACAGTCACCAGTACACAGTAACCCTGTACACAGTCACCAGTACACAGTAACCCTCCACACAGTCACCAGTACACAATAACCCTCCACACAGTCACCAGTACACAGTAACCCTCTACACAGTCACCAGTACACAGTAACCCTGTACACAGTCACCAGTACACAGTAACCCTCTACACAGTCACCAGTACACAGTAACCCTCTACACAGTCACCAGTACACAGTAACCCTCCACACAGTCACCAGTACACAGTAACCCTCCACACAGTCACCAGTACACAGTAACCCTCTACACAGTCACCAGTACAGAGTAACCCCCCACACAGTAACCCTCCACACAGTCACCAGTACACAGTAACCCTCCACAGTCACCAGTACACAGTAACCCTCCACACAGTCACCAGTACACAGTAACCCTCCACACAGTCACCAGTACACAGTAACCCTCCACACAGTCACCAGTACACAGTAACCCTCCACACAGTCACCAGTACACAGTAGCCCTCTACACAGTCACCAGTACACAGTAACCCTCTACACAGTCACCAGTACACAGTAACCCTGTACACAGTCACCAGTACACAGTAACCCTCCACACAGTCACCAGTACACAGTAACTCTCCACACAGTCACCAGTACACAGTAACCCTCTACACAGTCACCAGTACACAGTAACCCTGTACACAGTCACCAGTACACAGTAACCCTCTACACAGTCACCAGTACACAGTAACCCTCTACACAGTCACCAGTACACAGTAACCCTCCACACAGTCACCAGTACACAGTAACCCTCCACACAGTCACCAGTACACAGTAACCCTCTACACAGTCACCAGTACAGAGTAACCCTCCACACAGTCACCAGTACACAGTAACCCTCCACACAGTCACCAGTACACAGTAACCCTCCACAGTCACCAGTACACAGTAACCCTCCACACAGTCACCAGTACACAGTAACCCTCCACACAGTCACCAGTACACAGTAACCCTCCACACAGTCACCAGTACACAGTAACCCTCCACACAGTCACCAGTACACAGTAACCCTCCACACAGTCACCAGTACACAGTAACCCTCTACACAGTCACCAGTACACAGTAACCTTCTACACAGTCACCAGTACACAGTAACCCTCTACACAGTCACCAGTACACAGTAACCCTCTACACAGTCACCAGTACACAGTAACCCTCTACACAGTCACCAGTACACAGTAACCCTCTACACAGTCACCAGTACACAGTAACCCTCCACACAGTCACCAGTACACAGTAACCCTCTACACAGTCACCAGTACACAGTAACCCTCCACACAGTCACCAGTACACAGTAACCCTCTACACAGTCACCAGTACACAGTAACCCTCCACACAGTCACCAGTACACAGTAACCCTCCACACAGTCACCAGTACACAGTAACCTCCCACAGTCACCAGTACACAGTAACCCTCTACACAGTCACCAGTACACAGTAACCCTCCACACAGTCACCAGTACACAGTAACCCTCCAAACAGTCACTAGTACACAGTAACCCTCTACACAGTCACCAGTACACAGTAACTCTCTACACAGTCACCAGTACACAGTAACCCTCCACACAGTCACCAGTACACAGTAACCCTCCACACAGTCACCAGTACACAGTAACCCTCCACACAGTCACCAGTACACAGTAACCCTCCACACAGTCACCAGTACACAGTAACCCTCCACACAGTCACAAGTACTACAGTAACCCTCCACACAGTCACCAGTACACCAGTAACCCTCCACACAGTCACCAGTACACAGTAACCCTCCACACAGTCACCAGTACACAGTAACCCTCCACACAGTCACCAGTACACAGTAATCCTCCACACAGTCACCAGTACCCAGTAACCCCCCACACAGTCACTAGCACACAGCAAGCCAGCATACAATCACCAACACACAGTAACCTTCCACACAGTTACCATTACACAGTAACCCTCCAAACAGTCACCAGTACACAGTAAACCTATACAGTCACCAGTACACAGAAACCCTCCACACAATCACCAGTACACAGTAATCCTCCACACAGTCACCAGTACCCAGTAACCCCCACACAGTCACTAGTACACAGTAACCCCTCAAACAGTCATCAGTACACAGTAGCCCTCCAAACAGTCACCAGTACACAGTAACCCTCCACACAGTCACCAGTACACAGTAACCCTCCACACAGTCACCAGTACACAGTAAGCCTCTACACAGTCACCAGTACACAGTAACCCTCCACAGTCACCAGTACACAGTAACCCTCCACACAGTCACCAGTACACAGTAACCCTCCCCACAGTCACCAGCACACAGTAACCCCCCACACAGTCACTAGTACACAGCAAGCCAGCATACAGTCACCAACACACAGTAACCCTTCACACAGTTACCATTACACAGTAACCCTCCAAACAGTCACCAGTACACAGTAACCCTCCACACAGTCACCACTACACAGTAACCCTCCACACAGCCACCAGTACACAGTAACCCTCCACACAGTCACCAGCACACAGTAACCAGCAACACAGTCACTACTGCACAATAAGACTGCACACAGTCACCAACACAGAGGAACCTTTCACAAAGTCACCAGTACACAGTAACCCTCTACACAGTCACCAGTACACAGTAACCCCCACACAGTCAGTAGTACGCAGCAAGCCAGCACACAGTCACCAACACCCAGTAACCTTCCACACAGTTACCATTACACAGTAACCCTCCACACAGTCACCAGAACACAGTAGACATCCATGCAGTCAGCAGGACAGAGTAAGCCACACATAGTCACCAGCACACAATAAGCCTCCACACATTCACCAATACACAGTAAGCCTCCACACAGTTACCAGCACACAATAAGCCTCCACACAGTTACCAGCACACAATAAGCCTCCATACAGTCACCAGCGCACAGTAAGCCTCCACACAGGCACCAGCACACAGTAAGCCTCCACAGAGTCACCAACACACAGTAAGCCTCCACACAGTTACCAGCACACAATTAGCCTCCTCACAGTCACCAGCGTACAGTAAGCCTCCACAAAGGCACCAGTACAAAGTCATCAGAACACAGTAAGCCTCCGCAAAGTCACCAGCACACATGAAACCTCCACAGAGTCACCAGTACATAGTCACCAGCATACAGTAAGCCTCCACAGAGTCACCAGTACATAGTCACCAGCATACAGTAAGCCTCCACACAGTCACCAGCACACAGCAAGCCTCCACACAGTCACCAGCACACATTAAGCCTCCATACAGTCACCAGCACACAGCAAGCCTCCACACAGTTACCAGCACACAATAAGCCTCTACACAGTCACCAACACACGAAAAGCCTCCACACAGTCACCAGCACACAGTAAGCCTTCACATAGTCACCAGTACACAGTTACCAGCACACAGTAAGCCTCCACACAGTCACCAACACACAGTAAGCACTCCACAACACAGTCACAACAACACAGTAACGCCTACCACACCAGTAACTAGCACACAGTAAGCCTCCACACAGTCACCAACACACAGTACGCCTCCACACAGTCACCAACACACAATCAGCCTCCACACAGTTACCAGCACACAGTAAGCCTCCACACAGTCACCAGCACACAGTAAGCCTCCACACAGTCACCAACACACAATCAGCCTCCACACAGTTACCAGCACCACCAGAAGCACTCACACAGTTACCAGGACACAGTCACCAGCACACAATAAGCCTCCACACAGACCCCAGCACACATTAAGCCTCCACACAGTCACCAACACACAATCAGCCTCCACACAGTTACCAGCACACAGTAAGCCTCCACACAGTTACCAGCACACAGTAAGCTCCACAACAGTCACCAGACCACACAGTAAGCCTCCACACAGCTACCAGCATACAGTAAGCCTCCACACAGTTACCAGCACACAGTAAGCCTCCACACAGTCACCAGCACACAGTAAGCCTCCACACAGTTACCAGCACACAGTAAGCCTCCACACAGTTACCAGCACACAGTAAGCCCTCACCAAACAGGTTTACCAAGCACACAGTAAAGCCTCACACAGCTGCCAGCACACAGTAAGCCTCCACACAGTTACCAGCACACAGTAAGCCTCCACACAGTTACCAGCACACAGTAAGCCTCCACACAGTCACCAGCACACAGTAAGCCTCCACACAGTTACCAGCACACAGTAAGCCTCCACACAGCTGCCAGCACAGTAAGCCTCACACAGTCACCAGCACACAGTAAGCCTCCACACAGTTACCAGCACACAGTAAGCCTCCACACAGTTACCAGCACACAGTAAGCCTCCACACAGTTACCAGCACACAGTAAGCCTCCACACAGCTGCCAGCACACAGTAAGCCTCCACACAGTCACCAGCACACAGTAAGCCTCCACACAGTTACCAGCACACAGTAAGCCTCCACACAGCTGCCAGCACACAGTAAGCCTCCACACAGTCACCAGCACACAGTAAGCCTCCAACACAGTTACCAGCACACAGTAAGCCTCCACACAGTTACCAGCACACAGTAAGCCTCCACACAGTTACCAGCACACAGTAAGCCTCCACACAGTTACCAGCACACAGTAAGCCTCCACACAGTTACAAGCACACAGTAAGCTTCCACACAGTCACCAGCACACAGTAAGCCTCCACACTGTCACCAGCACACAGTAAGCCTCCACACAGTCACCAGCACACAGTAAGCCTCCACACAGTTACCAGCACACAGTAAGCCTGCACACAGTCACCAGCACACAGTAAGCCTCCACACAGTTACCAGCACACAGTAAGCCTCCACACAGTCACCAGCACACAGTTAGCCTCCACAACAGTCACCAGGCACACAGTAAAGACCTCCACACAGTTACCAGCACACAGTAAGCTTGCACACAGTCACCAGCACACAGTAAGCCTCCACACAGTCACCAGCACAGAGTAAGCTTCCACACAGTCACCAGCACACAGTAAGCCTCCACACTGTCACCAGCACACAGTAAACCTCCACACAGTCACCAGCACACAGTAAGCCTCCACACTGTCAGCAGCACACATTAAGCCTCCACACAGTCACCAGCACACAGTAAACCTCCACACTGTCAGCAGCACACCGTAAGCCTCCACACAGCCAGCTGTGCACAGTTATCAGCACACAGTTAGCCTCCACACAGTCACCAGCACACAGTAAGCCTAAACACAGTCACCAGCACACAAAAAGCCACCACACAGTCACCAGGACACAGTAAGCCTCCGCACAGTCATCAGCACACAATAAACCTCCACACAGCCACCAGTACACAGTTACCAGCACACAGTAAGCCTCTACGCAGTCACCAGCACACAGTAAGCCTCCTAACAGTCACCAACACACAGTAAGCCTCCACACAGTCACCAGCACACAGTAAGGCTTCACACAGTCACCAGCATACAGTAAGCCTCCACACAGTCACCAGCACACAGTAAGCCTCCACACAGTCACCAGCACACAGTAACGCTTCACACAGTCACCTGCACGCAGTAAGCCTCCACACAGTCACCAGGACACAGTAAACCTCCACACAGTCACCATCACACAGTAAGCCTCCACACAGTCACCAGGACAGAGTTTCTCTCCACGTACTCATCAGCACACAGTAACCCTTCACACAGTTTCCAGCACACAGTAAACCTCCTCCCAGGCTTCAGCATGGTGATGGTACACATGAGAGGGTTCATTCTCCCGCCATATGACGCGCATCGCAAAATTCATCTCTGGCCAATAATTTCCATGGAGGAGCGTGTGAGTGTTTCCAGCCAGACGAACCCGACTTTTCTGTGTGTGGCAGAGTCCTCTTGTAGCCATTGTTGTGGTGGAGGGCTGGAGGGCACGCGGGAGGGAAGGAGAGGGTTGGCGGGTAGTGAGAGGGGCGGGAGAGGGCTGGAGGGTTTTGAGGGGGGTGGGAGTAGGCCAACCAATGATGGCTGATACACAATATCGAAGATTTTTTTTTCTTTCTTCCCTGAAGCTTTTCTGGTATTCATGTCAAGGGTTTTGTGTGTGTGTGTGTGTGTGTGTGTGTGTGTGTGTGTGTGTGTGTGTGTGTGTGTGTGTGTGTGTGTGTGTGTGTGTGTGTGCCATCATCACTGGACCGTTTTCAAGGTCACCTTATTCCACATAGGTAACACTAACACTTCTGGCAAGTCAAGGTAGGCTGGGGACATCTCACACTCTTGTCTCTCATGGCTGGCAGGACATCCCCGCATACCGGTCGTACAGGTTGTCCAGCATGACAACATATACCTCCATACCACCCATGGCAACACTCTGGTCCCAGTAGCTGGAGTCCATCTCCCGGCTCACGTCCTTCCACATCTCCGAGGATGGCAGCTCCTTCACAGTAGACTCTCCTGTCCTGGCACACCAGCCAGAGTCCCGTATACACCACTGCAGCATCACCGCCATCATCTCCTGAGCCAGGCAGCATTGCAGCATCACAGCACGGCTACAGCATCGCAGCGCGGCTAAAGCAAATAACAAGAACCACCACCGCTTGGACACCATGTCATGTAGGGGGGTAATGGAACGGATGGATAATTGGGGAATAAAGGAGTAATCGGAGGGAGTTGGCAGGAGAGGTGAGTCGAGTAACAGGAGTGGAGGTAATGCGAGGTCACTGCAACTGGACTATCACCTCTCATTACCTCTACCACCACACTACTCACCCTCTCACTACTTGAAATAAATTAACGAATAAAAGAATAAGATAAAGGGGGACAGTGGATATTACTATTCTATTCAAACACAGTTTATTATTAAGTCCTTGTACAATAATATAGTTGAAAACAGGAGAACACTATTGGATTTAGATAAATGGGGATGGTACATATAAACAGTGAGACAGGGAATGCAATCAACTGACGAAACAGAAAATAACTTACAATATAGTTCAGAGGACAGGTCACCACAGGATCTCAGTAACAACTAGCCACAGGTCCCAAGTGACCTACACAGCTGAGCACTGCTCCAGCCAGTACTCTGCCCAGTGTCTCCAACAGTCTCTCCAGCGTCCGTCTCCCAAAGCTCTGCACACAGGCAGCAACTCTACCAGAATCTCTAACCCAGAACTCCGGAAACAGGCCAGAGCTCCGCCCGAATCTGCAGCTCAGAGCTTTGCACACCGGCAACAGCTCCACTCAAATCTCTTGCTCGGCTGTTTCCTTGAGCTTATATGGTCCTTCAAGCATCCCACAATGAGGTGTGCACAACGTGTTTTGACCTGACGCCGTCAAGAACAAAAGACCTGAGACTTAAGCCGAGAGGCATATCTGACAACTATTTGCCATTTACTGGTTAATTAGGTTTCCCTCAGAGACCTTGCAAGCACAGTGACCTACATCACATATCACAACACACACACACACACACACACACACACACACAACACACACACACACACACACACACACACACATACACACAAACACATAGACACACACACACAGTCACACACATACACACACACATACAGTCACACTCATGCACACACACCCACACACACATACACACACACATACAGACACACATATATATACACAAGCACATACAGACACACAGACACACACACACGCGACGAGGTGTCAGAGTGGGCGCCTGTGACAAGCGGGGTTCCACAGGGGTCAGTCCAAGGACCTGCGCTGTTCTTGGTATATGTGAACGACATAACGGAAGGGATAGACTCAGAAGTGTCCTTGTTTGCAGATGATGCGAAGTTAATGAGAAGTATCAAATCGGATGAGGCTCAGGCAGGACTACAAAGAGACCTGGACAGGCTACAAGCCTGGTCCAGCAACTGGCTCCTTGAATTTAACCCTACCAAATGCAAAGTCATGAACATTGGGGAAGGGCAAAGAAGACCGCAGACACAATATAGTTTAGATGGCCAAAGACTGCAAACCTCACTCAAGAAAAAGATCTGGGGGTGAGTATAAACCGAGCAATCCCCTGAGGCGCACATCAATCAATAACTGCTGCAGCAAAAAACGGGCGCCTGGAAAACCCTACGGATAGCGTTCCGATACCTCAGTAAGGATTCGTTTAAGACTCTGTATACCATTTACGTCAGGCCCATATCAATCAGATAACTGCTGCAGCATACGGGCGCCTGGCAAACCTACGGATAGCGTTCCGATACCTCAGTAAGGATTCGTTTAAGACTCTGTATACCATTTACGTCAGGCCCATACTGGAGTATGCAGCACCAGTTTGGAATCCACACCTAGTCAAGCACGTCAAGAAATTAGAGAAAGTGCAAAGGTTTGCAACAAGACTAGTCCCAGAGCTACGGGGATTGTCCTACGAAGAAAGGTTGAGGGAAATCGGCCTGACGACACTGGAGGACAGGAGGGTCAGGGGAGACATGATAACATAAGAACATAAGAACATAAGAAAGGAGGAACACTGCTGCAGGCCTGTTGGCCCATTTGACCAACCCAATTTTCAATGCTACCCAAGAAATAAGCTCTGATGTGCAAGTCCCACTCAAATCCAACCCCTCCCACTCATGTACTTATCCAACCTAAATTTGAAACTACCCAAAGTCCTAGCCTCAATAACCCAACTAGGTAGACTGTTCCACTCATCAACTACCCTATTTCCAAACCAATGCTTTCCTATGTCCTTTCTAAATCTAAACTTATCTAATTTAAATCCATTACTGCGGGTTCTCTCTTGGATAGATATCCTCAAGCCCTTTTTTAATATCCCCTTTATTTATACCTATCTTCCACTTATACACTTCGATCAGGTCTCCCCTCATTCTTCGTCTAACAAGTGAATGTAACTTAGAGTCTTCAATCTTTCTTCATAAGGAAGATTTCTAATGCTATGTATTCATTTAGTCATCCTACCTGAATGTTTTTCTAACGAATTTATGTCCATTCTGTAAAAATGGAGACCAGAAATTTAGCTGCATAATCTAGGTGAGGCCTTACTATTGATGTAAAAGCTGCAGTATGAAACCCCTGGACTTCTGTTTTCTTACACTTCTTGATATAAATCCCAGTAAACTATTTGCCTTATTTCGTACGCTTAGGCATTGCTGTCTTGGTTTAAGGTTGCTGCTTACTATAACCCCAAGTCCTTTCGCAAAACTGTTATGGCTAAGTTCTACATTATTTTAACTTATAAGTGCAGGGTTATGGACACTCCCGAGCTTCAGAAACCTTGCATTTATCTTCATTGAACTGCATCTGCCACTTTTCTGACCAAGAGTAGAGTTTGTCTAAATCCTCCTGAAGTTCCCTAACATCTACGTTTGAATCAATTATCCACCTATCTTCGTGTCATCGGGGGAATTTGCTCATATCACTAGTAATTCCTTCATCAAGATCATTGATATATATTATAAACAACAATGGGCCCAAGACTGATCCCTGTGGAACGCCACTTGTTACTGATCCCCACTCGGATTTAACCCCATTTATGGACACTCTCTGCTTCCTGTCTGTGAGCCATGATTCGATCCCCGAGAGCACCCTTCCCCCAATGCCATGAGCTGCTACTTTCTTCAACAGTCTTTGGTGTGGAAACTCTATCAAATGCCTTACTAAAATCTAAGTAAACAATATCAAATTCTTTATCGTGGTCAACAGCCTCAAAAGCTTTACTGAAGAAAGTTAATAAATAGTTAGACAAGACCGGCCTCTTGTGAATCCATCTGAGTATCATTAATCAAGCTAAAGCTTATCGAGATGGCTTCTTATAATCTCAGCTATAATTGACTCTAGTAATTTGCTACAATTGAGGTCAGGCTTTATGGGCGGTAATTTGACGGTAACGACTTTCCCCTGTTTTAAAAATAGGAATTACATTAGCCATCTTCACATATCAGACACTACAAACCTGTTTTTAAGAGATAAATTAAAAATATTAGTTAATGGTTCACAGAGTTCCATTTTGCATTCCTTAAGAACCCTTGAAAAAACCTCATCAGGACCCGGTGACTTATTTTGCTTCAGTCTGTCTATCTGCTTTACAACCATTTCACTAGTGACTGTGATGTTACATAATTTATCTTCTTCTGGCCCACTATAAAAATTAATTACCGGAATATTATTAGTGTCTTCCTGTGTAAAAACCGAGAGAAAATAATTATTTAAAATCGAGCACATTTCATTTCATAACGACATATAAAATAGATGGGACACAGACACAAGAGGTCACAATTGGAAGTTGAAGACTCAGATGAATCAAAGGGATGTTAGGAAGTATTTCTTCAGTCATAGAGTAGTCAGGCCGTGGAATAGCCTAGAAAGTGACGTAGTGGAGGCGGGAACCATACATAGTTTTAAGGCGAGGTATGATAGAGCTCATGGGGCAGGGAGAGAGAGGACCTAGTAGCAATCAGCGAAGAGGCGGGGCCAGGAGCTATGAATCGACCCCTGCAACCACAAATAGTGAGTACAAATAGGTGAGTAACACACACACACACACACACACACACACACACACCACACACACACACACACACACACACAAAACAACACACAAAAGGGGTTTGACACAGTTCCACACAAGAGATTAGTGCAAAACCTGGAGGACCAAGCAGGGGTAACAGGGAAAGGCATACAATGGTCAGGGGAAAACTTTTCGGAAGAATCACGAGTCATGGGACGTGGGGACCCCGGGGTCCCCCAAGGGTCAGCCTAGGACCAGTGCTGTTTCTGGGATTTGTGAAGACAGACGAAGGAATAGACCCGAATGTCCCGTTTGCAGATGACGTGAAGTTGATGAGAAAAATTTTATTCGATCGAAGCCAGAAAAACTTAAAGGGTCTGGACAGGCTGCAGGACCGGCCCCAATTGGCTCCAGGGGTTTTAAACCCCCCCAAATGCAAAGTCAAGAAGATTGGGAAGGGCAAAAAAGACCGCAGATAGAGTGCAGTCTAGAGGGGCCCGAGACACAAACCTCATCAAGGAAAAAGACTTGGGGGGAGTATAACCCAGGCACTTCCTGAAGCGCCTCAACCAAAAAACTTTGCGCTATGGGCGCCCAGCAAACCCCCAAACACATTCCCACCTCTTAAAAGGAAACTTTTAGGGCCCCTACCCCGGTACTTAGGGGCCCCATGGAGTATGCGGGACCCCTTTGGAACCCCCACCTAGCCAAGCGTAAAGAAACAGAGAAAATGCAAAGGTTTGCAACAAAACTAGTCCCCCCGGGGTAGGGGGTTTTGTCCCACGGAAGGTTAAGGGGAAAACAACCTGACGATGAGGACAGGATAATGGGGGCAGATAAAGACATAAAAAATTTAGAGGAATTGACAAGGGGGCGAAAACAGGATTTCCGAGATGGACACAGCAACAAGGGACAATTGGAAGTTGAAGAAAAAAGAGAATCACAGGGAGTTTTGGGAAGTTTTCTTCAGCCACAGAGTATCAGGAAGTGGGTTTGTTTGGGGGAGATGTATGAGGCAGGGTCCATACATACTTTTAAACAAGGATGATAAAGCTCACGGTTCAGGGGGATGACCTAGTACGATCAGTGAAGGGGGGGCCCCGACTCGGGCTCGACCCCCGCACCCCCAACTAGGGGAGTCAACTATGAGTACATACACCCCACACACACACACACACCACACACACACACCACACCACATCCAAAACCAAAAACCCAAGGAGAGGGTTTAAGGGGAAACACTGACACACGGAGGACAGGAAGAAGGGGGACTATACCACACCACCACAAAAACAAACAACCCAAAACCACACACACACAACACACACACACACAACCCAAAAACACAACATACAACACACACCACACACATACACACACACACATCCCCACACACAACACCACACACACACATACACACACAAAAACACATACACACACACACACACATACACACCACACAAAACACACACACACAACCCTACCCACACACCAAACACAAAAACAACACCACACAACACAAAACCCAAAACACACACAACACACACACACACACCACACCACCAACACACCACACAACCCCCACACAACACACACACACACACCCCTAGGGCCCCTATTGGAGTATGCGGCACATTTGAAACCACCCCTAGCCAAGCACTTAAAAAAACAGAAAAGTGCAAAGGTTTTTTCAACAAGACTAGTCCAAGCTAAGAGGTATGCCTACGAGGAGAGGGTTTAAGGGAAAAACAAAATGACGACACTGGAGGACAGGGGAAAATAGGGGGGCTATAACGACATACCAAAAAATTTAGAGGAATTTACAAAAGGGGGACAAAACAGAAGTTCCAGAATTGGGACACATAAAAGGGGCACAGTTGGAAGTTGAAGAACAGATGAATCACAGGGGGTTAGGGAAATATTTCTTTTAGCCCCAAAAGTAGAGGAATGGGAAAAGTTGGGAAGCGATGTAGTGGAGGGGAGGATTCAAACATAGCTTTTAAACAGAGGGATGATAAAGTCACGGTTCAGGAGAGTGACCTCGTAGGACCTTTAAAAGGCGGGGGCCAGGAGCTTGGGCTCCCAAACCCCCGCAAACCCCAACTAGGTGAGTACAACTAGTGGACACCACACACACACACACACACAACACACAACACACACACACACACACAAACCCCACACACACACACACACACCACACACAACAACCCCACACCCCACACACACACACACCCCACCTCAGTCCACTCACCACACACACCCCCCCAACAACACACCACATACACACAACACCCACACCACACACAAACACATACGACCCTCACGCAACTCACACACGAACCACACACACACACACCACACAACACACACCACACACACAACACACACCACACACACAAAACACAACACACACACACACAAAATTTTTTTTTGTACAGATAGTCAGGAAGGGAATAGTTTGGGAACGATGTAGTGGAGACGGGTCCATACAAGATTTAAGCAGAGGTATGATAAAAACACTGGGGCGGGGATGACCCAGTAGAGGCCAGGAAAAGGGGGGCCAGGAGCATGAATCACCCTGCAACACAGCTGGGGAGTCACACAACGACACACACACACGACACACACAACATACACACAAAAACCCCAAAACACACACACACCCACACACACACAACACACACACACACATAAACACACACACACACACACACACACACACACACACACACACACACACACACACACACACACACACACAAAACACTTATACAGCACCAGTTTGGAACTCACACCTACGGAAATTTGAGAAAGAGCAAAGGTTTGCAACAAGACTAGTCCCGGAGCTAAGAGGCATGTACTACGAGGAGAGGTTAAGGGAAATCGACCTTACGACACTGGAGGACAGGAGAGATAGTGGGGATATGATAACGACATGCAAAATACTGAGAGGAATTGACAAGATGGACAGAGACAGTATGTTCCACAGATGGGACACAGCAACAAGGGGACACAATTGCAAGTTGAAGACTCAGAAAACTCACATGGATGTTAGGAAGTATTTCTTCAGTCACAGAGTTGTCAGATAGTGGAATAGTCTGGGAAGTGATGTAGCAGAGGTAGGTTCCATACATAGCTTTAAGAAGAGGTATGATAAAACTCATAGAGCAACGAGGGTGACCTAGTAGCGACCAGTGAAGAGGCGGGGCCAGGAGCTGTGACTCTACCCCTGCAATCACAACTAGGTGACCACACACACACACACACACACACACACACACACACACACACACACACACACACAATCATCACCATCATCTTCACTAACAAATTCACCCTCACTCACCTTCACAGCTTCATTTTCTACACAGTTGCTACATTTTCTACGCTGGAGAGCTGACCAACCAGTCTTGCCTACAAAATAAACACACACACATCAAAAAACGTTAAAAATACAACGTAGAGCAGAGCGCTGGACTTAATGAATCACATCTGGCAATGTAATACTGTCAGGGTGGACCAGCCTCACCGCCCCTGGCTCCTCACTCCCACAGTCTGATCGATCAGGCCAGCAACCAGTGTGACTGTAAATGGTCCAAGTCGGAGCGAAACGTCGTCGTAAGCTCCTGTCTCGTACGTGCAGGTTATTTGTGTACTGTTTCAGTCACGGTATCGTGCCTTTACGTTCTTTCAGGAGACCGGTCCGGGACCGGGCCGTGGGGGCGCTGCTCCCCGGAAGCCACTCCGGGTATCTTAACACCACCCTCCAACCCGCAAAGCAAAACAAAAATAAAATCTTCCCCCCCCCTAAAAAAAATCTGCTTCATAAATCTGTAAAAGGTCAAAAGCGTGGAAAGTGGTGAAATATAATTGAATAACCCGTAAACAAAAACACTTCATTAGCCGTGAAGTAATTTCTTTTAATCAGGTAGTCACTTAATTAGCAGCCGATGGCCATGAGCGCTGCTGAAAGACCCCCATTATGTGTTTACTAATTACGGCGCCAAAGTAAACTCGACCAATCAGGCGTGAAATCGCGCTCTGTCAACAAGGCCCCGGCGCTGATTGGTCGCCCCCCGCGCCAGCCCCGCCCACCTCCCCGGCGGCTGACCAATGAGGCGCCGCGGGGATCAATGCTTCATGGTTCCCGCCAAAACCGTTCCTTGCAACGTTCACACTGCCGCCTCAACTCTTCCTGTAGCCGTTCACACTCCTGCCTCACTGTAGCCGTTCACATTGCCGCCTCACTGTAACCGTTCACATTGCCGCCTCACTGTAGCCGTTCACACAAAACACAAATCCTTGTCAATATCTTCAAAATTTCTGCCATAATCCTTGCACCAAATAGACTTCGAGAAAGCCATTGATAACATGTCACTATCACATCTGCAACGAAAATGATGGAGTGGATAATGAGAACCTTGAAAACAAGGGATACCAAGCCAGTGATGATCCTCTTAAGTCACTTGTTCTCTCCAGGCTGGAATACTGCTGTACACTAGCAGCCTCTTGAAAGGCAGGTGAAAGCGAGGATTTAGAAAACGCAAAGAGAACTTTCACTGTACGTACAAGGTCAGTGAAGCACCTTAATTGCTGGGAATGTTAGAAGTTCCTTGACCTGTATTCCTTGGAACGCAGGCGAGAAACATATATTATAATTTACATATGGAAAATCTTAGAGAAACTGATCAAAAAGTCTGCATGCAGAAATCACTCCCTATGAAAGCAGAAGACTCGGCAGGCGGTTCAACATCTCCCCAACATCTCCTGACATAACTGTCAGGGGCCGATGGCTGTGTTTATAAGATTCACTGTAAGAAATGCGATGAGGTTTATTATGAACAAACTGGAAAAAAGTTAGAAACCTTAAACCAAGACAGCAGTGCCTAAGCGTACTACATAATAAGGCAAACTGATTACTGAGACTTATATAAAGGAGGTTAACAACAGGCCCATAGTTGTCTTCAAAAAGGAACCGGACAGATATCTAAAGTCACTACCTGATTAGCCAGGTTGTGGTTTATACGGTGGACTGCGTGTGGGCAGCAGTAACAGCCTGGTTGATCAGTCTTGATCCACAGGAATCTTGGTCGAGAACCGGGAAGCGGAGGAGTTGATCCTCGGAACGACCGCCAGGTTGATTTAAGGTAGGTATGCCAGTGCACTCTGCCCCAGCCCAGACTCGTGGAACTCTGTAATCATCAGGAACTAGAAGAAACCCCTGTCACGTGCCTTAATAATATTCCATGGAGTGGGAGCCTAGACACGGGTGTCATCCCACAGTCGTAAAAAACAACGGATAAAGCTGCACTCCACAAAGGTCGCAGCAAAGCAAAGAATTATAGACCGATATCACTAACGTTCCATATAATAAAATCTTTGAAAGAGTTCTAAGAAGCAAGATCACCAACCACTTGGATACACAACAATTACACAATTCAGGGCAGCCTGGGTTTAAAGCAGGTCGCTGCTGCCTCTCACAACTACTGGATCACTGTGACATGGCCTTGGAATCACTGGAGGACAAACAGAATGCAGATGTAGTATACAAAGACTTTCTGAAAGCCTTCAACAAGTGCGATAACAACACTACCAACAACAACCATCACAACACTACCAACAACAACCATCACAACACTACCACAAACAACCATCACAACACTACCATCAACAACCGTCACAACACAATCATAAGCAACCATCACAACACTATCATCAACAACCATCATAACACTACCATCAACAACCATCCACAACTACCATCAACACCCATCACAACTACCATCAACAACCATCACAACACTACCATCACAACACTACCACAACAACCATCACAACTACTATCAACAACCGTCACAACACTATCATCAGCAACCATCACAACACTACCATCAACAACCATCACAAACTACCTCAACAACTATCACAACCACAAACAACAACCATCATAACACTACCATCAACAAAACATCAAACACTACCATCAACAACCATCACAAAACTACCATCAACAATTATCACAACTACTATTAACAACCCTCACAAAACTACCATCAAAAACCATCACAACGCTACCATCAACAACCATCAGAACACTACCATCAAAAACCATCACAACACTACCATCAACACCATCACAACACTACCATCAACAACCATCACAACACTATCATCAACAACCATCACAACACTACCATTAACAACCATCACAACTACCATCAACAACTATCACAACCACAATCAACAACCATCATAACACAACCATCAACAATCATCACAACACTACCATCACAACCATTACAAAACTACCATCAACAACTATCACAACCACAATCAACAACCATCATAACACAACCATCAACAACCATCACAAAAACTACCATCAACAACCATCACAAAACTACCATCACCAACCA
Organism: Cherax quadricarinatus; assembly: GCF_026875155.1. Taxonomy (NCBI): domain Eukaryota; kingdom Metazoa; phylum Arthropoda; class Malacostraca; order Decapoda; family Parastacidae; genus Cherax; species Cherax quadricarinatus. Next base: position 54,858,880 of record NC_069408.1, on the reverse strand, counting down.
TCACAAAACTACCATCACCAACCATCACAACACTACCATCAACAACCATCACAAAACTACCATCAACAACCTCACAACACTACCATCAACAACCATCACAAAAACTACCATCAACAACCATCACAACACTACCATCAACAACCATCACAAAACTACCATCAACAACCATCACAACACTACCATCAACAACCATCACAAAACTACCATCAACAGCCCATCACAACACTACCATCAACAACCATCACAAAACTACCATCAACAACCATCACAACACTACCATCAACAACAATCACAACACTATCATCAACAACCATCACAACACTACCATCAACAACCATCACAACACACCATCAACAACAATCACAACACTACCATCAACAACACAATCACATCTACCATCAACAACCATCACACAACACTACCATCAACAACAATCACAACTACCATCAACCATCACAACACTACCATCAACAACCATCAAAACACTACCATCAACAACTATCACAACACTACCATCAACAGCTATCACAATACATCAACAACCATCACAACACTACCATCAACAACCATCACAACACTACCATCAACAACCATCACAACACTACCATCAACACCCATCACAACATACCATCAACAACCATCAAAACACTTCCATCAACAACCATCACAACACTACCATCAACAGCCATCACAACAGCCATCCACAACATCACACACTACCATCAACAACCAAAACAGCAAGACAGTCAACAACCATCACAACACTACCATAAAAAACCATCACAACACTACATCAACACCATCACAACATTACCATCACAGCCATCACAACTTCCATCAACAACCATCACAACACTACCATCAACAACCATCACAACACTACCATCAACAACCATCACAACTACCATCAACAACCATCACAACACTACCATCAACAACCATCACAACACTACCATCAACAACCATCACAACTACCATCAACGGCCATCACAACTACCATCAACAACCATCACAACACTACCATCACACACTACGATCAACAACCATCACAACATTACCATCAACAACAATCACAACACTACCATCAACAACAATCACAACTACCATCAATAACTATCACAACACTACCACAACAACCATCACAACACTACCATCAACATCATCACAACACTACCATCAACAGCCATCACAACTACCATCAACAACAATCACAACTACCCTCATAACTATCACAACACTACCATCAACAACCATCACAACACTACCATCAACAACCATCACAACACTACCATCAACAACCATCACAATACTACCATCAACAACCATCACAACACTACATCAACAGCCATCACAACTACCATCACAACATCACAACACTACATCACCATCACACTTTACCGTCAACAACCATCACAACACTACCATCAACAACCATCAAAACACTACCATCAACAACCATCACAGCATTATCATCAACAACCATCACAACTACCATCAACAACCATCACAACACTACCATCAGCAACCATCACAACACTACCAACAACAACCATCACAACTACTATCAACAACCATCACAACCATCAACAACCATCACAACACTACCATCAACAACCATCACAACACTACCATCAACAACCATCACAACACTACCATCAACAACCATCACAACATTACCATCAACAACCATCACAACACTACCATCAACAACCATCACAACACTACCATCAACAACCATCACAACTACCATCAACGGCCATCACAACTACCATCAACAACCATCACAACACTACGATCAACAACCATCACAACATTACCATCAACAACAATCACAACACTACCATCAACAACAATCACAACTACCATCAATAACTATCACAACACTACCATCAACAACCATCACAACACTACATCAACAATCATCACAACACTACCATCAACTACCATCACAACACTACATCAACAACCAACACAACACTACCCTCAACAACCATCACAATACTACCAACAACCATCACAACACTACCATCAACAACCACCAAAACACTACCATCAACAACCATCACAATACTAACCATCAACAACCATCACAACACTACATCAACAACAATCACAACTATCACGTCGACAACCATCACAAAACTACTACAACAACCACCACAAACACTACCATCAACACCATAACAATACTACCATCAACAACCATCACAACACTACCATCAACAACCATCACAACTTTACCATCAACCACCACACAACACTACCATCAACAACAATCACAACACTACCATCAACAACCATCACAACACTACCATCAACAACCATCACAACTATAATCAACAACCATCACACACTACCATCAACAAACATCACAACTATCAACAACCATCACAACCACCATCAACAACCATCATAACACTACCATCACCAACCATACAACACTGCCATCAGCAACCATCACAACTCTACATGAATAACCATCACAACATTACCATCAACAACCATCACAACACACCATGAACAACCATCACAACATTACCATCAACAACCATCACAACTACATCAACAACCATCACAACACTAACCATCAACAACCATCACAAAACTACCAACAACAACCATCACAACTATCAACAACCATCACAACCACCATCAACAACCATCATAACACTACCATCCACCAACCATCACAACACTGGCCATCAACAACCATCACAACCACCATCAACAACCATCATAACACACTACAATCACCAACCATCACAACACTGCCATCAGCAACCATCACAACACTACCATCAACAACCATCACAACATTACCATCAACAACCATCACAACACTACCATCAACAACCATCACAACTATCATCAACAACATCACAACTACCATCAACAACCATCACAACACTACCACAGCAACCATCACAACACTACCATCACAATCATCACAACTACCTTCAACAACCATCACAACACTACCATCACAACACTGCTATCAACACCAGACAACTACAATCAACACATCACAACTCACCATCAACAACCATCTCAGCACTACCATCAACAACCACACAACACTACCATCAACAACCATCCAACACTACCATCAACAACCATCACAACTACCATTAACAACCATCACAACACTACCATAAACAACCATCACAACACTACCATCAACAACCATCCCAACACTTACCATCACAAACCATCACAACTACCATATAACAACCATCACAACACTACATAAACACCATCACAACACTACCATCAACAACCATCCCAACACTATCATCAACAACCATCACAACTACCATCAACAACATCACAACCTACCATAAACAACCATCACAACACTACCAACAACAACCATCACAACTACTATCAACAACCATCACAACCACCATCAACAACCATCATAACACTATCAACAACCATCACAAACAATCCATCAACAACCATCACAACACTACCATCAACAACCATCACAACTAACCATCAACAGCCATCACAACTACCATCAACAACCATCACAACGCTGCCATCAACACCATCACAACACACCATCAACAAACCATCACAACACTACATCAACAACCATCACAACACTACCATCAACAACATCACAACTACCATCAACAACCATCACAACAACTGCCATCAACAACCATCACAACACTACAATCAACAACCATCACAATACTACCATCAACAACCATCACAACACTACCATCAACAACCATCACAACTACCATCAACAACCATCACAACACTACCATAAACAACCATCACAACACTACCATCAACAACAATCCAACACTACCAACAACAACCATCACACTACTCATCAACAACCATCACAATCACCATCAACAACCATCATAACACTACATCAACAACCATCACAACACTACCATCAACAACCATCACAACACTACCATCAACAACCATCACCAACTACCATCAACACCATCACAAACTACCATCAAACAATCATCACAACACTGCCATCAACAACCATCACAACACTACCATCAACAACCATCACAACACTAACATCAACAACCATCACAACATACCATCAACAACCATCACAACACTACCATCAACAACCATCACAACACTACCACCAACAACCATCACAACAAACACTACCCAACAACCATCACAACACTACCACCAACAACCATCACACACTACCATCAACAACCATCACAACACTACCACTCAACAACCATCACAACACTACCATCAAACACCATCACAACACTACCACCAACAACCATCACAACACTACCACAACAACCATCACAACACTACCATCAACAACCATCACAACACTACCATCAACAACCATCACAACACTAACCATCACACAACCATCACAACCATACAAACTACCAATCAACAACCATCACAACACTACCATCATCAACCATCACAACACTACCATCAACAACCATCACAACACTACCATCAACAACCACACAACACTAAACCATCAACAACCAATCACAACACCATCAACAACCATCACAACACTAACCATCACAACCATCACAACACTACACATCAACAACCATCACAACTACCATCAACAACCATCACAACACTACCATAACAACCATCACAACTACATCAACAACCATCACAACACTACATAAACAACCATCACAACACTACCATCAACAACCATCACAACCTACCACAACAACAACATCATCAACACATCACAATTACCACAACCTAACACCATCAACACCTCAAACACCATCCAACAACCATCACAACACTACCATCAACAACCATGCACAACATACCATTAAACCATCACAACTACCATCAACAACCATCACAACACTGCCATCAACACCATCACAACATCACAACCATCCAACAACCATCACAACACTAAACCATCAACAACATCACAACATTACACATCAACAACATCACAACACTACCATCAACAACCATCAACAACACTACCATCAACAACCATCACAACTACCATCAACAACCATCACAAACACTACATCAACAACCATACAACTACATCACAACCATCACAACACTACCATCAACAACATCACAACACACGAACAACAACCATCACAACATACAACTACCATCACAACCATCCAACACATCACATAATCCACCAATCAACAACCATCACAACACTATACACAACACCATCACAACACTACATCAACAACCATCACAACACTGTACCATCACAACCATCACAACACTACCATCAACCAATCCAACAACTACCATCAACAACCATCACAACACTAACCATCAACAACCATCACAACTACCATCAACATCATCACAACACTACATCAACAACCATCACAACTACATCGAACCATCACAACACTACCATCAACAACCATCACAACACTACCTCAACAACCATCACAACACTACCATCAACAACCATCACAACACTACCATCACAACCATCACAACACTACCATCAACACCCATCACAACTACTAATCCAACAACAACTCATCAACACTACCATCAACAACCATCACACACTACCTCAACAACCATCACAACACTACCATCACACCATCACAAACACTACCTCAACAACCATCACAACACTACCATCAACAACCATCACAACACTACCAATCAACAACCATCACAACACTACATCAACAACCATCACACAACACTACCATCAACAACCATCACAACACTACCCTCAACAACCACACACAACACTACCATCAACAACCATCACACAAACACCACCAGCAAACCATCACAACACTACCATCACAACCATCACAACACTAGCACATCAACAACCATGCACCACACACTACCGAACAACAACCATCACAACACAACCAGTCAACAACCATCACAACACAACCATCAACAACCAGCACAACACTACCATCAACAACCATCACAACACTACCAGCACTAGCCCCAGCAGCACCACAGCACCAGGAGCACGAACAGCACCAGTACAAGCAGCACCAGCAGCAGCAGAGCACCAGCACCAGCAGCACCAGAGCACCAGCAGCACCAGCAGCACCATTACCAGCGGCACCAGCAGCACCAGCAGCACCAAAGGACCAGCAGCACCAGCACCAGCAGCACCAGAGCACCAGCAGCACCAGCAGCACCATTACCAGCGGCACCAGCAGCACCAGCACAAGCAGCACCAAGGCCACCAGGAGCACCAGCACCGGAGCCAGTAGCACCAGCAACTCTAGTACCATCACCAGCAGCACAAGCAGCACCAGCAGCACCAGAAAATCAGCAACAGCAGCAGCAGCAGCAGCAGCAGTACCAGCAGCTCCAGCACCAGCAGCACCAGGGCTACCAAGACCACCAGCACCACGACCAGTAGTACCATCAGCACCAGCAACACAAGTACCAGCACCATCACCAGCAGCATCAGTACCAGCAGCACCAGCAGCAGCACCACCAGCTGCACCACCAGCTGCACCACCAGCTGCACCACCAGCTGCACCACCAGCTGCACCACCAGCTGCACCACCAGCTGCACCACCAGCTGCACCACCAGCTGCACCACCAGCTGCACCACCAGCTGCACCACCAGCTGCACCACCAGCTGCACCACCAGCTGCACCACCAGCTGCTTGTCTCAGGATATTTACAAATCTTAGTTTGATACCAACTTTTCCAAGTTTCACTTTTTTTCGACTGAGAGAAACTCAGCGTCGACCCGACGATATTATCAAACTTTTAGTCGAGTCAGATGAGTGGCTTTCATGTGGTCCCAGACCAGTGACCTGGCTGTCAGTGAGTGGCTTTCATGTGGTCCCAGACCAGTGACCTGGCTGTCAGTGAGTGGCTTTCATGTGGTCCCAGACCAGTGACCTGGCTGTCAGTGAGTGGCTTTCATGTGGTCCCAGACCAGTGACCTGGCTGTCAGTGAGTGGCTTTCATGTGGTCCCAGACCAGTGACCTGGCTGTCAGTGAGTGGCTTTCATGTGGTCCCAGACCAGTGACCTGGCTGTCAGTGAGTGCCTTTCATGTGGTCCCAGACCAGTGACCTGGCTGTCAGTGAGTGGCTTTCATGTGGTCCCAGACCAGTGACCTGGCTGTCAGTGAGTGGCTTTCATGTGGTCCCAGACCAGTGACATTGCTGTCTGTGAGTGACTTTCATGAGGTACCAGATCAGTGACCTGGCTGTCAGTGAATGGCTTTCATGGGGTCTTAGACCAGTGACCTTGCTGTCAGTGAGTGGCTTTCATGAACTCCCTGACCAGAGACCTGGCTGTCAGTGAGTGGCTTTCGTGAAGTACCAGACCAGTGACCTGGCTGTCATTGAGTAGCTTTCATGTGGTCCCAGACCAGAGACCTTGCTGTCTGTGAGTGGCTTTCACGTGGTCCCAGATCAGTGACCTGAGACCTTGCTTCCTCAGAGAGAGAGAGGGAGAGAGAGAGGGAGAGAGAGAGAGAGAGAGAGGGAGAGAGAGAGAGAGACAGAGAGAGAGAGAGACAGACAGTGAGTATCATCACAATCTGCAGATACGATATTCTCCTATAATCTCGTTCAACGAGGATTTGTGTTCACTTTTCAGAATAAAAAAGTCAAAGGACTGTGTAGTGTGTGAGGGAGTGGCAGTGACTCCCTAAAATACTGTGTGAGAGAGTGGCAGTGACTCCCTAAAATACTGTGTGAGGGAGTGGCAGTGACTCCCTAAAATACTGTGTGAGAGAGTGGCAGTGACTCCCTAAAATACTGTGTGAGGGAGTGGCAGTGACTCCCTAAAATACTGCGTGAGAGAGTGGCAGTGACTCCCTAAAATAATGTGTGAGAGAGTGGCAGTGACTCCCTAAAATACTGTGTGAGAGAGTGGCAGTGACTCCCTAAAATACTGTGTGAGAGAGTGGCAGTGACTCCCGAAAATACTGTGTGAGAGAGTGGCAGTGACTCCCTAAAATACTGTGTGAGAGAGTGGCAGTGACTCCCTAAAATACTGTGTGAGAGAGTGGCAGTGACTCCCTAAAATACTGTGTGAGGGAGTGGCAGTGACTCCCTAAAATACTGTGTGAGAGAGTGGCAGTGACTCCCTAAAATACTGTGTGAGAGAGTGGCAGTGACTCCCTAAAATACTGTGTGAGAGAGTGGCAGTGACTCCCTAAAATACTGTGTGAGAGAGTGGCAGTGACTCCCTAAAATACTGTGTGAGAGAGTGGCAGTGACTCCCTAAAATACTGCGTGAGAGAGTGGCAGTGACTTTCCCTAAAATAATGTGTGAGAGAGTGGCAGTGACTCCCTAAAATACTGTGTGAGAGAGTGGCAGTGACTCCCTAAAATACTGTGTGAGAGAGTGGCAGTGACTCCCGAAAATACTGTGTGAGAGAGTGGCAGTGACTCCCTAAAATACTGTGTGAGAGAGTGGCAGTGACTCCCTAAAATACTGTGTGAGAGAGTGGCAGTGACTCCTAAAATATGTGTGAGGGAGTGGCAGTGACTCCCTAAAATACTGTGTGAGAGAGTGGCAGTGACTCCCTAAAATACTGTGTGAGAGAGTGGCAGTGACTCCCTAAAATACTGTGTGAGAGAGTGGCAGTGACTCCCTAAAATACTGTGTGAGAGAGTGGCAGTGACTCCCTAAAATACTGTGTGAGAGAGTGGCAGTGACTCCCTAAAATACTGTGTGAGGGAGTGGCAGTGACTCCCTAAAATACTGTGCGAGGGAGTGGCAGTGACTCCCTAAAATACTGTGTGAGGGAGTGGCAGTGACTCCCTAAAATACTGTGTGAGGGTTGGCAGTGACTCCCTAAAATACTGTGTGAGGGAGTGGCAGTGACTCCCTAAAATACTGTGTGAATGAGTGGCAGTGACTCCCTAAAATACTGTGTGAGGGAGTGGCAGTGACTCCCTAAAATACTGTGTGAGGGAGTGGCAGTGACTCCCTAAAATACTGTGTGAGGGAGTGGCAGTGACTCCCTAAAATACTGTGTGAGGGAGTGGCAGTGACTCCTAAAATACTGTGTGAGGGAGTGGCAGTGACTCCCTAAAATACTGTTTTGAGGGAGTGGCATGACTCCCTAAAATACTGTGTGAGGGAGTGACAGTGACTCCCTAAAATACTGTGTAAGCGAGTGGCAGTGACTCCCTAAAATACTGTGTGAGGGAGTGGCAGGGACTCCCTAAAATACTGTGGTGAGGGAGTGGCAGTGACTCCCTAAAATACTGTGTGAGGGTGTGGCAGTGACTCCCTAAAATACTATGTGAGAGAGTGGCAGTGACTCTCTAAAATACTGTATGAGAGAGTGGCAGTGACTCCCTAAAATACTGCGTGAGAGAGTGGCAGTGAATCCCTAAAATACTGTGTGAGGGAGTGGCAGTGACTCCCTAAAACACTGTGTGAGGGAGTGGCAGTGACTCCCTAAAATACTGTGTGAGAGAGTGGCAGTGACTCCCTAAAATACTATGTGAGAGAGTGGCAGTGACTCCCTAAAATACTGTGTGAGAGAGTGGCAGTGACTCCCTAAAATACTGTGTGAGAGAGTGGCTGTGACTCCCTAAAATTCTGTGTGAGAGAGTGGCAGTGACTCCATAAAATACTGTGTGAGAGAGTGGCAGTGACTCCCTAAAATACTGTGCGAGGGAGTGGCAGTGACTCCTTAAAATACTGTGTGAAGGAGTTGCAGTGACTCCCTAAAATACTGTGTGAGAGAGTGGCAGTGACTCCCTAAAATACTATGTGAGAGAGTCGCAGTGACTCCCTAAAATACTGTGTGAGAGAGTGGCAGTGACTCCCTAAAATACTGTGTGAGAGAGTGGCAGTGACTCCCTAAAATACTGTGTGAGAGAGTGGCAGTGACTCCATAAAATACTGTGTGAGAGAGTGGCAGTGACTCCCTAAAATACTGTGTGAGAGAGTGGCAGTGACTCCCTAAAATACTGTGTGAGAGAGTGGCAGTGACTCCCTAAAATACTGTGTGAGAGAGTGGCAATGACTCCCTAAAATACTGTGTGAGAGAGTGGCAGTGACTCCCTAAAATGCTGTGTGAAGGAGTGCCAATGACTCCTTAAAATACTGTGTGAAGGAGTGGCAGTGACTCCTTAAAATACTGTGTGAAGGAGTGGCAGTGACTCCCTAAAATACTCTGTGAAGGAGTGGCAGTGACTCCCTAAAATACTGTGTGAAGGAGTGGCAGTGACTCCATGAAATACTGTGTGAAGGAGTGGCAGTGACTCCTTAAAATACTGTGTGAAGGAGTGGCAGTGACTCCCTAAAATACTGTGTGAGAGAGTGGCAGTGACTCCCCAAAATACTGTGTGAAGGAGTGGCAGTGACTCCCTAAAATACTGTGTGAAGGAGTGGCAGTGAATCCCTAAAATACTGTGTGAGAGAGTGGCAGTGACTCCCTAAAATACTGTGTGAAGGAGTGGCAGTGACTCCTTAAAATACTGTGTGAAGGAGTGGCAATGACTCCTTAAAATACTGTGTGAAGGAGTGGCAGTGACTCCCTAAAATACTGTGTGAAGGAGTGGCAATGACTCCTTAAAATACTGTGTGAAGGGTGGCAGTGACTCCCTAAATACTGTGTGAAGGAGTGGCAAATGACTCCCTAAATACTGTGTGAAGGAAATGGCAATGACTCCCTAAAATACTGTGTGAAGAGAGTGCAATGACTCCTTAAAATACTGTGTGAAGGAGTGGCAGTGACTCCCTAAAATACTGTGTGAAGGAGTGGCAGTGACTCCCTAAAATACTCTGTGAAAGAGTGGCAGTGACTCCCTAAAATACTGTGTGAAGGAGTGGCAGTGACTCGCTAAAATACTGTGTGAAGGAAGGGCAGTGACTCCCTAAAATACTGTGTGAAGGAGTGGCAGTGGCTCCCTAAAATACTGTGTGAAGGAGTGGCAGTGGCTCCCTAAAATACTGTGTGAAGGAGTGGCAGTGGCTCCCTAAAATACTGTGTGAGGAAGTGGCAGTGACTCCCTAAAATACTGTGTGAAAGAGTGGCAGTGGCTCCCTAAAATACTGTGTGAGGGAGTGGCAGTGACTCAATAAAATACTGTGTGAAGGAGTGGCAGTGGCTCCCTAAAATACTGTGTGAAGGAAATGGCAGTGGCTCCCTAAAATACTGTGTGAGGAAGTGGCAGTGACTCCCTAAAATACTGTGTGAGGGAGTGGCAGCTACTCCGTAAAATACTGTGTGAGGAAGTGGCAGTGACTCCCTAAAATACTGTGTGAGGAAGTGGACAGTGGCTACCTAAATACTGTGTGAAGGAGTGGCAGTACTCCCTAAAATACTGTGTAGGAAGTGGCCAGTGGTCCCTAAAATACTGTGTGAGGGAGTGACAGTGGCTCCCTAAAATTACTGTGTGAGGGTGTGGCATGACTCCCTAAAATACTGTGTGAGGAGTGGGCAGTGGCTCCCTAAAATACTGTGTGAAGGAGTGGCAGTGGCTCCCTAAAATACTGTGTGAGGAAGTGGCAGTGACTCCCTAAAATACTGTGTGAAGAAGTGGCAGTGGCTCCCTAAAATAATGTGTGAGGGAGTGGCAGTGATCTCCCTAAAATACTGTGTGAAGGAGTGGCAGTGGTCTCCTAAAATACTGTGTGAGGAAGTGGCAGTGACTCCCTAAAATACTGTGTGAGGGAGTGGCAGCGACTCCCTAAAATACTGTGTAGAGGAACTGGCAGTGACTCCCTAAAATGCTGTGTGAGGAAGTGGCAGTGGCTCCCTAAAATACTTTGTGAGGGAGTGGCAGTGACTCCCTAAAATACTGTGTGAGGAAATGGCAGTGACTCCCTAAAATACTGTGTGAGGGAGTGGCAGTGACTCCCTGAAATACTCTGTGAGGAAGTGGCAGTGGCTCCCTAAAATAATGTGTGAGGGAGTGGCAGCGACTCCCTAAAATACTGTGTGAGGAAGTGGCAGTGACTCCCTAAAATACTGTGTGAGGGAGTATCAGTGATTCCCTAAAATACTGTGTGAGGGAGTGGCAGTGACTCCCTAAAACAGTGCGAGGGAGTGGCAGTGACTCCCTCCAATACTGTGTGAGGAAGTGGCAGTGACTCCCTAAAATACTGTGTTAGGAAGTGGCAATGACTCCCTGAAATACTGTGTGAGGGAGTGGCAATGACTCCCTAAAATACTGTGTGAGAGAGTGGCAGTGACCCTAAAATACTGTGTAGGGAGTGGCAGTGACTCCCTAAAAATACTGTGTGAGGGAGTGGCAGTGACTCCCTAAAATACTGTGTGAGGAGTGGCAGTGACTCCCTAAAATACTGTGTGAGGGAGTGGCAGTGACTCCCTAAAATACTGTGTGAGGGAGTGGCAGTGACTCCCTAAAATACTGTGTGAGGGAGTGACAGTGACTCCCTAAAATACTGTGTAAGCGAGTGGCAGTGACTCCCTAAAATACTGTGTGAGGGAGTGGCAGTGACTCCCTAAAATACTGTGTGAGGGAGTGGCAGTGACTCCCTAAAATACTGTGTGAGGGTGTGGCAGTGACTCCCTAAAATACTATGTGAGAGAGTGGCAGTGACTCTCTAAAATACTGTATGAGAGAGTGGCAGTGACTCCCTAAAATACTGCGTGAGAGAGTGGCAGTGACTCCCTAAAATACTGTGTGAGGGAGTGGCAGTGACTCCCTAAAACACTGTGTGAGGGAGTGGCAGTGACTCCCTAAAATACTGTGTGAGAGAGTGGCAGTGACTCCCTAAAATACTATGTGAGAGAGTGGCAGTGACTCCCTAAAATACTGTGTGAGAGAGTGGCAGTGACTCCCTAAAATACTGTGTGAGAGAGTGGCTGTGACTCCCTAAAATTCTGTGTGAGAGAGTGGCAGTGGACTCCATAAATACTGTGTGAGAGAGTGGCAGTGACTCCCTAAAATACTGTGCGAGGGAGTGGCAGTGACTCCTTAAAATACTGTGTGAGGGAGTGGCAGTGACTCCCTAAAATACTGTGTGAGAGAGTGGCAGTGACTCCCTAAAATACTGTGTGAGAGAGTGGCAGTGACTCCCTAAAATACTGTATGAGAGAGTGGCAGTGACTCCCTAAAACACTGTGTGAGGGAGTGGCAGTGACTCCCTAAAATACTGTGTGAGAGAGTGGCAGTGACTCCCTAAAATACTGTGTGAGAGAGTGGCAGTGACTCCTAAAATAACTATGTGAGAGAGTGGCAGTGACTCCCTAAAATACTGTGTGAGAGAGTGGCAGTGGGCCCTAAAATACTGTGTGAGAGAGTGGCTGTGACTCCCTAAAATTCTGTGTGAGAGAGTGGCAGTGACTCCATAAAATACTGTGTGAGAGAGTGGCAGTGACTCCCTAAAATACTGTGCGAGGGAGTGGCAGTGACTCCTTAAATACTGTTGAGGGGTGGCAGTGACTCCCTAAAATACTGTGTGAGAGAGTGGCAGTGACCCCCCTAAAATACTGTGTGAGAGAGTGGCAGTGACTCCCTAAAATACTGTATGAGAGAGTGGCAGTGACTCCCTAAAATACTGCGTGAGAGAGTGGCAGTGACTCCCTAAAATACTGTGTGAGGGAGTGGCAGTGACTCCCCAAAACACTGTGTGAGGGAGTGGCAGTGACTCCCTAAAAACTGTGTGAGAGGGGTGGCAGTGACTCCCTAAAATACTATGGAGAGAGTGGCAGTGACTCCCTAAAATACTGTGTGAGAGAGTGGCAGTGACTCCTAAAATACTGTGTGAGAGAGTGGCTTTTGACTCCCTAAAATTCTGTGTGAGAGGTGGCAGTGACTCCATAAAATACTGTGTGAGAGAGTGGCAGTGACTCCCTAAAATACTGTGCGAGGGAGTGGCAGTGACTCCTTAAAATACTGTGTGAGGGAGTGGCAGTGACTCCCTAAAATACTGTGTGAGAGAGTCGCAGTGACTCCCTAAAATACTGTGTGAGAGAGTGGCAGTGACTCCCTAAAATACTGTGGAGAGAGTGGCAGTGACTCCCTAAAATACTGTGTGAGAGAGTGGCAGTGACTCCATAAAATACTGTGTGAGAGAGTGGCAGTGACTCCCTAAAATACTGTGTGAGAGAGTGGCAGTGACTCCCTAAAATACTGTGTGAGAGAGTGGCAGTGACTCCCTAAAATACTGTGTGAGAGAGTGGCAGTGACTCCCTAAAATACTGTGTGAGAGAGTGGCAGTGACTCCCTAAAATGCTGTGTGAAGGAGTGCCAATGACTCCTTAAAATACTGTGTGAAGGAGTGGCAGTGACTCCTTAAAATACTGTGTGAAGGAGTGGCAGTGACTCCCTAAAATACTCTGTGAAGGAGTGGCAGTGACTCCCTAAAATACTCTGTGAAGGAGTGGCAGTGAATCCCTAAAATACTCTGTGAAGGAGTGGCAGTGACTCCCTAAAATAATGTGTGAGAGAGTGGCAGTGACTCCCTAAAATACTGTGTGAGAGAGTGGCAGTGACTCCATGAAATACTGTGTGAAGGAGTGGCAATGACTCCTTAAAATACTGTGTGAAGGAGTGGCAGTGACTCCCTAAAATACTGTGTGAAGGAGTGGCAGTGACTCCCTAAAATACTGTGTGAAGGAGTGGCAATGACTCCCTAAAATACTGTGTGAAGGAGTGGCAATGACTCCTTAAAATACTGTGTGAAGGAGTGGCAGTGACTCCCTAAAATACTGTGTGAAGGAGTGGCAGTGACTCCCTAAAATACTGTGTGAAGGATTGGCAGTGACTCCCTAAAATACTCTGTGAAAGAGTGGCAGTGACTCCCTAAAATACTGTGTGAAGGAGTGGCAGTGACTCGCTAAAATACTGTGTGAAGGAAGGGCAGTGACTCCCTAAAATACTGTGTGAAGGAGTGGCAGTGGCTCCCTAAAATACTGTGTGAGGAAGTGGCAGTGACTCCCTAAAATACTGTGTGAAAGAGTGGCAGTGGCTCCCTAAAATACTGTGTGAGGGAGTGGCAGTGACTCAATAAAATACTGTGTGAAGGAGTGGCAGTGGCTCCCTAAAATACTGTGTGAAGGAGTGGCAGTGGCTCCCTAAAATACTGTGTGAGGAAGTGGCAGTGACTCCCTAAAATTCTGTGTGAGGGAGTGGCAGCTACTCCGTAAAATACTGTGTGAGGAAGTGGCAGTGACTCCCTAAAATACTGTGTGAGGAAGTGACAGTGGCTACCTAAAATACTGTGTGAAGGAGTGGCAGTGACTCCCTAAAATACTGTGTGAGGAAGTGGCAGTGGCTCCCTAAAATACTGTGTGAGGGAGTGACAGTGGCTCCCTAAAATACTGTGTGAAGGAGTGGCAGTGGCTCCCTAAAATACTGTGTGAGGAAGTGGCAGTGACTCCCTAAAATACTGTGTGAAGAAGTGGCAGTGGCTCCCTAAAATAATGTGTGAGGGAGTGGCAGTGACTCCCTAAAATACTGTGTGAAGGAGTGGCAGTGGCTCCCTAAAATACTGTGTGAGGAAGTGGCAGTGACTCCCTAAAATACTGTGTGACGGAGTGGCAGCGACTCCCTAAAATACTGTGTGAGGAACTGGCAGTGACTCCCTAAAATGCTGTGTGAGGAAGTGGCAGTGGCTCCCTAAAATACTTTGTGAGGGAGTGGCAGTGACTCCCTAAAATACTCTGTGAGGAAATGGCAGTGACTCCCTAAAATACTGTGTGAGGGAGTGGCAGTGACTCCCTAAAATACTCTGTGAGGAAGTGGCAGTGGCTCCCTAAAATAATGTGTGAGGGAGTGGCAGCGACTCCCTAAAATACTGTGTGAGGAAGTGGCAGTGACTCCCTAAAATACTGTGTGAGGGAGTATCAGTGATTCCCTAAAATACTGTGTGAGGGAGTGGCAGTGACTCCCTAAAATACTGTGTGAGGGAGTGGCAGTGACTCCCTCCAATACTGTGTGAGGAAGTGGCAGTGACTCCCTAAAATACTGTGTTAGGAAGTGGCAATGACTCCCTGAAATACTGTGTGAGGGAGTGGCAATGACTCCCTAAAATACTGTGTGAGGGAGTGGCAGTGACTCCCTAAAATACTGTGTGAGGGAGTGGCAGTGACTCCCTAAAATACTGTGTGAGGGAGTGGAAGTGCCTCCTTAAAATACTGTGTGAGATAGTGGCAGTGACTTCCTAAAATACTTTGTGAGGGAGTGGCAGTGACTTCCTAAAATACTTTGTGAGGGAGTGGCAGTGACTCCCTGTGGCATGCAAAGAGTACGTAAGCTTTATTAGGCGCATGTACACACCCTCATTTACAGGCTATCTCCCCCAACCAGCGAACCAGGGGACTGAGGGTTGACGATGGGGCCCTGTCGTTCAACCAGTAACCAGGTTCCAGCCAATGAGAAAATGGTTTTGGCAATCGCAGAGGTTATGTGGGTACCACTCTCCTGTCTGCCCTTGTCATTCCCATTCTAGAGCTGGTTGAAGCACGGTCTGCTCTCTTGTGGCTTCTATTCTGCCTTGCTTACCGTGGAGTGCACTAATACCTATCACTGTACATAGTGTATACAGTGTACGTACTTCTGTTCTAAATTGGTGATGGATAATATAAGTCAAAACTTTTGTGCTGTGTTTATTTTGCTCCCTTTACACCCAGGATAACAGGCCATTTGGAATCCTGGGTTGTAATACTCCCTAAAACACTGTGTGACGGAGTGGCAGTGACTCCCTAAAATACTGAGTGAAAGAGTGACAGTGACTCCCTAAAATACTGAGTGAGGGAGTGGCAGTGACTTCCTGAAATACTGTGTGAGGGAGTGGCAGTGACTCCCTAAAACACTGTGAGGGAGTGGCAGTGACTGTCTAAAATACTGTGTGAGGGAGTGGCAGTGACTCCCTAAAATACTGTGTAAGGGAGAGGCAGTGACCCTAAAATATTGTGTGAGGGAGTGGAAGTGACTCCCTAAAATACCGTGTGAGGGAGTGGCAGTGACTCCCTAAAATAGTGTGTGAGTGACTGGCAGTGGCCCCCTAAAATAATGTGTGAAGGAGTGGCAGTGACGCCCTAAAATACTGTGAGGGAGTGGCAGTGAGCCACTAAAATACTGTGAGGCTGTGGTAGGACTCACTGAAATACTGTACCATCAACAGAAAAACTGTAACACCGTCGCTCCATCTGAAATCTGACTGTCTTTTTTATCCCATGGGGGGTGAGGGTAATGTGAGAGGGGGTGGTGGGTGGGGAAGGGATTGGGTTAGGGTTTGTCGAGGGGAGGAGACGTGGCGGTGAGGAGAGGTGGGAGGGGTGAAGGGAGAGTCGGGAGATAAAGGAAAGTATTTAAGTGTACATGTACATGAGAGTGTATGGGGAAGGCAGGTAGAAGAGGACTTGAATTTCCACACCGAGGTTTTCTATTAAGAAGAACTGTTTACCACTAGCTAGGTCGAAGATCCTCGTGTATCACCTGGGTGTGGCGTGCACACACCACCTTCTGATATTCGACGAGCGTCCCACATAACCACCGCTCCTGCATAACATCACTAACCAGTTGCACAGCACGGCAGTTCTATCTCTCAGAACGAGTACATCGCTCTTGATGCACAGTGACTGCTAGTTCGTCCCTCAGGTCTGCTAGTTAGGGTGAGTGAAGGGGGGAGTAACCCTGACGTAATCTAGTACCTCGCATGTAGGGTCACCCTAGAGCTGCAGGGCCTCACAAGCCTCGAGCTGGTTAATACTATACTAGATTCTGTCCTCTATGTGGATGTCTGAAGTTGCTGCTTGGGAGATTTCTCATTTCTCTTTATCTGGCTTGTTCCAGTGGCTGTTCTTACAATGGTGTCTTACATGGCTACATACAAGAAGCCTTTGTAAGTACTGTACTTGCGTTCGTGATACTAGTGAAAGATAGACAAGCAGAAGGAAGAGGCAGTGGAAAAGTGAGAGAGGGAGGGGAGGAGGTAAGAAAATGGGAAAAAACTTGAGGAAAAACTGTAAAGGAATGAGAGAAAGACGAGAAATAGAGAGAGAATTAGGAGAGAGGCAGTTATGAAGAGGGAGAACGGAAAAACAGGATAACGAGATAGAAGAGAGGAGAAAAGGAAGGTAGAGAGGAGGGAAGAGGAAAGTAGAGAGAAGGGAAAAGGGAGGGAGAGAAACAATAGGGAGAGAAAGAGAGAGAGGGGGGGAGAGGACAGGATGTTATAGAGGAAATGAAGTGCGAGAATAAGCGTACAGAGTGAGAGATCTGGGGAGAGAGAGACGGAAAGAGGGGAGCAGAAAGGGGAAAGAGTGTGTAGGGAAGAGAAAAGAGGGGAGAAACGGGGTGGGGAAAAGATTTGGGTGAGGATACGGAGGAGAGAAGATGAAGAGAGAGGCTGAAGTCTTCTTACTCCTTTCTGGCTCACAATTTAAGCCAAGTTCTCACAAGAACAACAAACAAGAACAGGATATGAAGATAACATCAGTGACCAGACATAAAAAGGACAGAATAACATCAGTGACAGAATAAGATAGAGGGAAAAGACGAAAAATAGAAAGAAAAAAGAGTGGAACGGACAAAATGTTATAGAGGAATAATAGTGCAGACTAAAGCGCATACAGTGAAATCTGTGACAGAATAGAACGAAAGATGGATGCAGAAAGGAAAGAAGTGTAGACAGAGAAAGAAGGGAAAATCAGGGTGGAAAAGATTTGTGGACAGGATAACGGCTAGAAGAAATGAAAAGAGGCTGAAGTCTTCATATAACTCACTATAACTAGCTCACAAATTAACCAGTTCTCACAAGAACAACAAACAAGAACATGGACATCATGACAGACATAACATCAGCTGACCAGACATAACATCAGCTGACCAGACATAACATCAGCTGACCAGACATAACATCAGCTAACCAGACGACTAACATAGCTAACCAGACATAACATTAGCTAACCAACATAACATCAGCTGACCAAACATAACATCACTGACCATACATAACATCAGCTGACCAACAATAACATCATCTAACCAGACATAACATAGCTGACCAACTATAACATCAGCTGAAACCATACGACATAACATCAGCTGACCAACATAACATCAGCTGAACCGAGTACATAACACACTCAGCTAGAACAACACATAACATACATCAGCTGACCAGACACAACATCAGCTGACCGGCCATAACATCAGATGACAAACCATAACATCAGCTGATCAACCTCCCTCACCCCCTCTTCCTGGCACCCCTCATCCCCACTCCCACACTTCACATCACTGGGCATCCATACATCTTCAATACGCTATGCGGTTTTGGTCTGGGACCTCCATCAAAGACCAAGACAAACTGGAAAGCCTGGCACACTCAATAAAACTTTCATTTTTATTAAAATCAAGGCAAATAATAAAAAAAGATAAGTTGTTTGACATTACTGTAAATTCTTAGGTTAAATCTACCTTGTTATCTTAGATTAAATCTTCCTGATTATCTTAGATTAAATCTATCTGGTTATCTTACGATAAATCTACATAACATACCTTTTATGTGCTCATAATATCTGTGAGTCCTCAAGACTATTGTAAAAATAATATTCTTTAGGTGCTAAGGGTTTAACGAGTAAGGGCCCCCCCCCTTCGTTAACCAGCCAATCACAAGGAAGCCGGCCAAAGCTGTGAAGCGATGTGGTACACTTGTGAATCATCCTTTGGAGACTTACATTCACGTCTGGTCGCTATGGCTCTCATCGTGTCGTGTACTAGCATCACCTCATTGTACATAGCTGTAAATACTGTACATAGGCTATATACATATGGTAAATACCAACTTGTAAATACCAACTTGGTGAAGGATATGCAGTCATTTACTCTCTGTGCTGCCTTTTTTTTCTCGTTCCTAAGTGGTTATCGTGTTACAGCAAGGTGTGCAAGTCAAGTAGTCTACACCTGTGTTCGTAAGAGTGTTCTACCCTGGTTTTCTCTCTTAGAAGATAGACACAAGATCTTATTCAAACCCATGGGTTATTAGGAAATAGCCGGCTTCCATGTGATTGGCGGGATGAACTGCACAATTAGTGCAGCAGCGGGGCCCCAGAACTGCTACGCTCTTAATTGCCAGTAAACTGGTGAAGAGAGCATGACAAATGACTGTGTGATAAATATTGAATAAAATCTAACATACTCGATGCACGCCTCACAGGCACTGGTGAAGGATTGCTGTGCCTGGCCGAGCAAGACACTGGCATGAGCGTAGTCAATACAACGATCTGAAGAATGAGAGATAAAGATTAGAAAGTGGCAGTACTGTGGTCAGAACCATTCACAAAATCTCGCACTGAGGAGAACTTCATGACGACGTTTCACTCGTCCAGGACGGTCTGGAACGTCATAAGATTCCTTTCTCTCTCTCTCTCTCTCTCTCTCTCTCTCTCTCTCTCTCTCTCTTGCATGCTGGTTTTCAATGAAGTGACGAATGAAAAGTAAATGTTAGGCTTTTGCTTAACGGTATATTCCTCGCCACCAATCTTTTTTTACAAGTGTTTACACCTTGCCCAGTGGATTGAATATATATTACAAATTAGCTAATGAGAGAGCGGAGAGAGAGAGAGAGAGAGAGAGAGAGAGAGAATAGAAAGAGAGTAGCTTAGAAGATATGAGAGGTAGAGAGAAGACAGGGAAGATCATGGGGATTGAAGAGTAGGAGAATGGAGAAGAGAGAGAAGAGATACGAGAGAGATTACACGAAAGTCCTCGTAGTCACTGCTTTAGATACCTATAAGGGACACTCTATATGGCAATAACAGCTGGAAACTCATGGGGATCTGAAGGTCCTAGCTTCTAAATGGCTTCCCCAAGGTGGAAGGTATCTTACCCTGGGCTCCTCACTCTGGCCAGCAGACCTCCAGCACAAACCAGTAGTCACCCCATACCTGAATGGTGCACTCACTGGAACAGACGAACTACCGTCCTTAGAGGTGGTAATTGATGGTACACAGAATTGTGTTTGATGCTCGCCTAATACAACACTCAGCGTAAGCCACGAGTAATCGTTGGAAACTCCATGGAAAAAGACGCAACATCAGTGTGAGGATTTTTTTTCGAAGATATAGATAAGCACTGAAACAGATTGCCTACT
This sequence comes from Cherax quadricarinatus, assembly GCF_026875155.1. NCBI lineage: Eukaryota > Metazoa > Arthropoda > Malacostraca > Decapoda > Parastacidae > Cherax > Cherax quadricarinatus. Next base: position 54,837,848 of record NC_069408.1, on the reverse strand, counting down.
GTAGTTGTGTGCAAAACAAAAAAAATGCTGTCCTTTAAGAATTGGTTAGACTTGCACTGTGCATTTGTAAGTGCTGACTGTGGCCGCTGAAGCTTCACATTGACCTGCATTTACAAACGACCCAGGACGACCAGTGGACCATTTCAAATGTTGCTTTACTAACCTCCATTCACACCCTTCCTTGACTATGCTCCCCACACTCCTCCTTTACTACCCCCACACCCACACCCACGTGTTTACTCTTCTCTCCAGTTATCCGTATCTTTCATTCTTCTCCCTCTAAGTTCCTCACTACTCCCCCCCCCTTACTCCAGTCTCTTCTCCACACCACCACCACCTTCCCCCACACTCCCCCCACCAGGCATCACCCATCAACATTAAGATATTTACCAAGAACAGCGTGGGCGGCCAGGTGTGAGCCACACACATAATCTCCTTTAGTAAACACTGCAGGTGTGGGAGGGAAAGACAGAGAGAGAGAGAGAGAGAGAGAAGAGAGAGAGAGAGAGAGAGAGAGAGAGAGAGAGAGAGAAGAGAGGGGAAGAGAGAGAGAAGAGAGAGAGAAAAAGAAATAAACACTCATTCTGTGGGACATTACCCTGTTACGTCTTTTCTATCTTACTTTCCCGATTTTTTATACATACAGTAGCTCTAAGACCCGTGTACGTCTCCCCTGTGCGTTACCCACCCAAATACTTCTCCCCCCGGGGGTTACCCTGTGTCGTCTCGGGGTGCGTTACTTCTGTTTCGCTTCCCTTGTTTACGCACAGCACATTTGTATGTTTTCCCTACGTATTCGTGGTGGTGTGGGGTTTTTGTGTGTGTGTGTGTTTTTGTGGTGTGTGGGTTTTGTGTGTGTGTTGTGTGTGTGTGGTGGTGTGTGGTAGAGGCTTGTGGGGTCAGCTGGTTGCGTATCCCCGGGAAATCGTCAAAACAGACGTCAGTGGGGACCGCCGTTTTTTCCACTGTGTTTATTTTTTAATTTCCCCGCGCTGCCCCCCTGCTCACTTTAACGGAAATTTCCCGCCAAACCCAGGGTCCCGCCAAGACGAAATTCCCCCCAAAATGAGACCCTCTCCATAAAAAAAACTTTTTTGGTGGTAAAATACAAGTCCCCCAAAACAGTGAACTTTAGTAAAAAACACAAGTTTTTGGGGTAAAAAACAAGTGTTTTTTTAGGAATCCCCGCCACAACACAACCGACTCTTATATAACACAAATTTCGGGTTTTTTTCTTCACTTAAAATAGAATACAGTCCCTTCACTGTACTACCTTCACTGTACAGTACAGTACCTTTACGTACATCAGTGCCCTTTACGTACAACAGACCTTTACTGTACAGTACAGTGCCTTAACTTACGTACCTTCACTGACATACATACCTTTACTGACATACAGTACCTTCATGTCAGTACAGTACCTTCACTTACAGTACAGACCCACTGTACATCCTTTCCGTACAGTACAGTGCCTTCACTGTACATACAGTGCCTTCACGACTACGTACCTTCATGACAGTACATACCCTTTACTGACCCGTACAGTACCTTCACAGTACATACAGTACCTTTACTGTACGTACATACCTTTTACTGCATCAGTACCTTCACTTACAGTACAGTTTCCTTACAGTACAGTACAGTACCTTTACTGTAGAGAACATAAACCCTTTCCCGACATACCTTTTTACTGTACAACCTTCACTGACAGTAAGTGCTTTCACTGTACAGTACATACCTTCACTGTACAGTACAGTAAAAACCCTTTAAAGACAGTACAGTACCTTTACTGTACATACAGTACCTTCACTGTAGATACATGCCTTCACTGACGACAGACCTTCACTGTAAGTAAGTACCTTCACGTAAGTACCCTTTACTGTACGTACAGTACCTTCCTGTACATAAAAGTACCCTTTACTGTACATACAGTACCCTTTATGTAAGTACATTTCCTTTACGTAATACAGAAACCTTTCCCGTCATACATACCCTTTACTACAGTACCTTTACGTACAACAGTGCCTTTACTGTACATTACAGTACCTTTACGTACATACATACCTTTTATTACATACAGTACCTTCAAGTACAACAGTACCCTTTACTTAAAATACCTTCACTGTACAGTACATGCCTTCATTTACAGTACATACCTTTCACTGACAGTACAGTACCTTCCTGAAGTACAGTACCCCTTTACTGTACAGTCAGACCTTCACTTTTCAGTAAAAACCTTCACGTAATACAGTCCTTCCTTAAAAGACAGTACCTTCACGTACAGTACAGTACCTTTACTGCAGAGTACAGTACCTTCACTGTACAGTACCTTCACTTACAGTACCTTCCTGACCCTACAGGCCTTTACTGTACAGTACAGTACCTTCACTGTACAGACATACCTTCACTGTACTACCTTCACTGTACGTAAAACCCTTTACTGACATACAGGCCTTTACTGTACATTTCAGACCTTCACTGTCATACAGTACCTTTCACGACATACAACCCCTTTACTGAAGTACAGTACCCTTTACTGTACAGTAACTTCACTGACAGTACAGTACCCCTTTACTGTACTACGTACCTCACGACAGTACAGACCTTCACTGTACAGTACATACCTTCACTGTACAGACAGTACCTTCACTGTACATACAGTACCTTTCCCCTGTAAGTACATCCTTCACGTACATACCTCACTTTACTACAGTCCTTCACTTACAGTACAACTTCACGACAGTACATACCCTTTTACTGACATACATACCTTTACTGTACAGTACCTTCACTGACATACGTGCCTTCACTGTAATACGTACCTTCACTGTACATCGTACCTTCACTGACAGTACAGTACCCCACTGTACATACAAAACCCCACTGACTAAACCCTTTACGTACAGTACAGTGCCTTCACTGTAATACATACCTTCACGTAAGACAGTAAACCCTTTACTGACAGTACAGTACCTTCACTGTAAAGTACAGTACCTTCACTGTACAGTAATACCCCACTGAAGTACAGTACCTTCCTGACAGTACAGTACCTTCCTTACTACATACCCCACTGAGAGTCAGTACCTTCACTGTACGTACCTTCACTGTACAACAGTGCCTTCACTGACTACAGTACCTCACTTTACAGTACAGTAAACCCCCGTACATACAACCTTCATTAAAATACAGTGCCTTCACTGTAAAAAAATTCATACCCTTTACTGTACAGCAGTACCTTCACTTACTACAGTACCCTTTACTGTACAGTACTACCTTCACTGTAATACAGTGCCCTTTACTGTACAACATCCTTCACTGTACAGTACAGTACCTACTGTAAGTACCTTCACTGTACAGAACAGTGCCTTTACGTACATACAGTGCCTCCCCTTGTACAGTACGTACCTTCACTGTACAGTAACCTTTTACTGAAAGTACATCCTTAATACAAAAATACCTTCACAAATACCTTCACTGTACAGTACAGGGCCTCACTGTACAGAACAGGGCCTTTACTGTACTACAGTTCTTCACTTACAGACATTGTCTTCACTGTACAAATAGTGCCTTTACTGTACAGTCAGTACCTTCCTGAATACAGTACTTTCCTGTACGTACTACCTTCACAACAAACAAACCCTTTACGTACGTACATACCTTCACTGTCGTACAGAACCTTCACGTACAAACAATAACTTCACTAACCGTACAGACCTTCACTTACAGTACATAACTTCTCTGTAAAAATACAATACCTTCACTGTCATACATACCTTTACTGTACAGTAAGTACCTTCCTGTACAATCAATACCTTCATGTACATACAGTGCCTTCACGTACAGAAAGTACCTTCACTGTACATACAGTAAACCCTTCCCGTAGAGTCGTGCCTTCACTTACAGACTGCCTTCACTGTACAATACATTTTCTTCACTGTACGACATACTTACGTACAATACTACCTTTACTGAATGTACATACCTTCACTGACTAAAGGCCTTCACTTTCTACAGTAACCTTCACTGTACATACAGACCCTTTACGACAAATTTCCTTTACTGTACAACAGTGCCCTTTACTGTACATAAAAGTAAAACCCTTTACTGTACATCAGTGCCTTCACTGTAATACAGACCTTCACGTACGTAAAAAGGGCCCTTTACTACATAAGTTCCTTCACTGAAAAGTACAGTGCCGTCACTATCAAAATATCTTTACTGTACAGTACAGTGCCTCCTGTACGTACAGTACCTTCACTTACAAAGGCCGTCACGTAAACCCCGTGGGAGAAAACTGGGGAGTTACGAAATTACATAAAACTGCCACAACAAGACCAACAAAACCAACCCGTCATTCAACAACTACACCCAAATTTCCCTTCAACAACGACTCCCGACTTTCCCTCATTTTAACAACTACACCAGACTCCGTCATTTAACAACACCCAGACTTTTCCCTCATTTTAACAATGACCCAACTTTCCCTCATTCTAAAACCACACCAGACTTCCGTCATTCAACAACTACACCAACTTCCGCATTCTAACAACTACACCAACTTCCCTCATTCAAAAACACCCAGACCCTTTCCTCATCTAACCAACTACCCCAAATTCCGCATTCTAACAACTACACCCGACTTCCTCAATTTTAAAACTAACCAGACTTCCGTCATTTCAAAATACACCAACTTCCGTCATTTTAACAAATAACCAGACTTCCCCATTCAACAACTACACCCAAATTTCCCTCTTCTAACAACGACTCCAACTTTCCTCTTCCCCAACAACTACACCCAAATTCCTATTTAACAACTACACCAACTTCCGTCATTCTAACAACTACACCAGACTTCCGTCATTTTTAACAACCCACCAACTTTCCCCATTCTAACAACTACACCCAAATCCTCATTCTAACAACAACCAGACTTCCGTCATTCAACAACTACACCAACTTCCGCATTTTAACAACTACACCAACTTTCCCTCTTCAACAACTACACCAGACTTTCCCCTCATTCAACAACTACACCCGACTTCCGTCATTCTAACAACTACACCAACTTTTCCCCATTCTAACAAATACACCAACTTCCCTCATTTTAACAAATACACCAACTTTTCCGCACTAACAACTAACCCAATTTCCCCATTCTAACAACGACTCCAACTTCCGTCATTTTAACAACTACCCGACTCCACATTCAAAAAACTACCCAGACTTCGTCATTCTAACAACTACCCCAACTTTCCCCATTCTAAAAACTACACCAGACTTCCGTCATTCTAACAACACCCATATTTCCGTCATTCTAACAACAACCAACTTTCCCTCATTTTAACAACTCAACAACTTCCGCATTCTAACAACACACCAGACTTCCGCATTCTAACAAATACAAAAGACTTCCGTCATTCAACAAATCTCCAGACTTCCCCCCCCTCATTCTAACAACTACACCCAAATTTCCCTCTTCTAAAACACACCAACCCGTCACTAACAACTACAACAACTTTTCCGTCATTCTAACAACTACACCAGACTTCCGTCATTCTAACAACTACACCAGACTTCCGTCATTCTAACAACTACACCAGACTTCCGTCATTCTAACAACTACACCAGACTTCCGTCATTCTAACAACTAAAAACACCAACTTCCGTCATTCTAACAACTACACCAGACTTCCGTCATTCTAACAACTACTCCAGACTTCCGTCATTCTAACAACTACACCAGACTTCCGTCATTCTAACAACTACACCAACTTCCCCTCTTTTAACAACTAAAAACCAGCTTCCCCATTTTAACAAATACCCAACTTTTTCCCTCATTCTAACAACACAACAGACTTCCGTCATTCAACAACTACACCAGACTTCCGCATTCTAACAACTCACCAACTTCCTCATTCTAACAACTACACCAAAAATTTTCCTCATTCTAAAACTACACCAACTTTCCCTCATTCTACAACTACCCAGACTTTTCCCTCATTTTAACAACTAACCAACTTCCGTCATTCAAAAAAACTCCCGACTTCCTCATTCTAACAACTACCCAATTCCCTCTTCAACTACACCAGACTTTCCGCATTCAACAACTACACCAGACTTCCTCATTTTAAAAACTAACCCAAATTTCCCTCATTCAAAACTACATCAAACTTCCTCTTCTAACAAAACCCAAACTTTCCTCATTCTAACAACACACCAACTTCCGTCATTTTTAACAACTACACCAAATTTCCCCTTCAACAACTACACCAGACTTCCGTCATTTTAACAAACAAAACCAACTTTTTTCATTCAACAACACCCAGCTTCCGTCATTTTAACAACACACCAGACTTCCGTCATTCCCCGCAACTACACCAGACTTCCGCATGCAAACTACACACCAGACTTCCCCCCATTTCTAACAACACTCCAACTTTCCTCATTCTAACAACTACACCAGACTTCCTCATTCTAACAACTCCCAGACTTCCGCATTCTAACAACTACACCAACTTCCGTCATTCTAACAACCACCAACTTCCGCATTTTAACAAAAAACACCAACTTTTCCCCATTCTAACAACTACACCAACTTCCGCATTTTTAACAATTTCACCCAAATTCCGTCATTCTAACAACTCACCAACTTCCCTCATTCTAACAACTACACCAACTTCCGTCATTCTAAAAAACAAAACCCAACTTCCGTCATTCTAAAAACTACCCAACTTCCGTCATTCTAACAAATACACCCAAATTCCCCATTCTAACAACCACCGACTTCCCTCATTCTAACAACTACACCAAATTTTTGCATTCTAACAACTACATAAACTTCCTCATTCTAACAACTACTCCAGACTTCCCATTCTAAAACCCACACCAACTTCCCTCATTCTAACAAAACACCAACTTCCGTCATTCTAACAACTACCCGACTTCCGTCATTTTAACCCTACCCAACTTCCTCATTCTAACAAATACACCAAATTCCTCATTTTAACAAATACACAACTTCCGTCTTTCTAACACCACCAACTTCCGTCATTCTAACAATTTCCCAAATTCCGTCATTCTAACAACTACAAAACCCAAACTTCCGTCATTTTAACAACTACCCAACTTTCCCCATTTTAACAAAGCTCCCAGACTTTTCCGTCATTCTAAAAACTAACCAACTTTTCCCTCATTTTAACAACTTCACCAACTTCCGTCATCTAACAACACACCAACTTCCTCATTCTAACAAGTACACCAGCTTTTGTCATTCAACAACTACACCAACTTCCGTCATTCTAACAAACAACCAACTTCCCTCATTTTAACAAATACACCAACTTTTGCATTTTAACAACACACCCAACTTCCGTCTTCTAAAACTACACCAACTTCCGTCATTCAAACAACTACACCAACTTCCGCATTCTAACAACTACATCAAACTTCCTCATTCAACAACTACCCAAATTTCCCTCCTTTTAACAAATACACCCGACTTCCGTCACTAACAACACTCCAAACCCGTCATTCAAAAAACTACACCCAAATTTTCCCTCATTCTAACAACTAACCAACTTTTCCCTCATTCTAACAACTACACCCAAATTTCCCATTCAACAAGTACACCCGACTTCCGTCATTCTAAAAACCCCACCCAAATTTTGCATTCTAACACTACACCAACTTCGCATTCTAACAACTACACCAACTTCCGCATTCTAAAAAGTACACCAGACTTCCGTCATTCTAACAACTACCCAATTCCGCATTCAACAACTACAAACCCGACTTCCGTCATTCTAACAAAACAAACCCGACTTCCTCATTCTAACAAATACACCAACTTCCCCATTTTTAACAACAAACCAACTTTCCCTCATTCAACAACACCCAACTCCTCATTCTAACAACTACACCCAAATTCCGTCATTCTAAAAAACTACACCAATCCGTCATTCAACAACTACACCCGACTTCCCTCATTCAACAACTACCCAGACCTTTTTGTATTTTAACAATACACCAACTTCCCTCATTTTACAACTACACCAGACTTCCTTTTCTAACAAAACCCAACTTCCCCCATTTCTAAACACACCAGACTTCCGCATTCCAAAAAACACACCAGACTTTTTTCCTATTCAAAATTTTAATAAATTCCGTCATTCTAACAACTACCGACTTCCGTCATTCAAAAAAACTACACCCGACTTTGTCATTTTAACAACACTCCAACTTCCCTCATTCAACAACTATACCAACTTCCCTCATTCCTAACAACTACACCAACTTCCTCATTCTAACACTACACCAGACTTCCGTCCCTTCTAACAACTACACCAGACTTTGTCATTTTTAACAACACACCAACTTCCTCATTCTAAAAACTACACCAGACTTCCGTCATTCCAACAACTACCCAGACTTCCTCATTCAACAAATACACCAAACTTCCCATTCTAACAACAACCAACTTTCCGTATTCTAACAACAAAACCAAATTCCGCATTTAAAAACTACTCCAACTTCCCTCATCAACAACTACACCAGACTTCCGTCATTCACCTACACCAGACTTCCCTCTGCAAACTACACACCAAATTCCGCATCAACAACTACCCAGCTTCCGTCATTTTAACAAAATACACCAGACTCCGTCATTCAACAACTACTCCAGACCCGCTTCAAACAACACACCAACTTCCGTCATTTTAACAAACTACCCAGACTTCCTCATTCTAACAACTAAACCAAATTTCCTCATTCTAACAACTACACCAGACTTCCGTCATTTTAAAAATTCACCAATTCCGCATTCTAACAACTACACCAGACTTCCGTCTTCAACAACTACACCCGACTTTCCTCATTCTAACAAATACACCCGACTTCCGCATTCAAAAACACACCAGACTTCCGTCATTTTAACACTACACCAGACTTCCGTCATCAACAACTACACCAACTTCCGTCATTCAACAACTACACCCGACTTCTGCATTCAACAACACATCAAACTTCCGTCATTCTAACAACTACTCCCGACTTCCTCTTCTAACAAATCACCAGACTTCCTCATTTTTAAAAACTACCCAAATTTTCCGTCATTCTAAAACTACACCAGCTTCGTCCCTTCTAACAACTACACCCGACTTCCGTCATTTTTAACAACTACACCAGATTTTCCTCTTCAACAACTACCCAAACTTCCGTCATTCTAACAAAACACCGACTTCCTCATTTTAACAACGACTCCAACTTCCTCATTTTAAAAAATAACCCCCGACTCCCTCTCTAACAACTACACCAGACTTCCGTTTTTCCCCCCCCCCCATACTAACAATACACCAGACTTTTCCTCATTCTAACAATACACCAGACTTCCTCATTCTAACAAATACACCCAAATTCCGTCATTCTAACAACTACACCAACTTCCGTCATTTTAACAACACACCAACATCCGTCATTCAAAAAACACACCAGAAATTTTCCCTCATTCAAAAAACTACACAAAATTCCCCCTCATTTTAACAACTACTCCAACTTCCTCTTCTAACAAATACCCAGACTTCCGTCTTCTAACAACTACTCCCGACTTCCTCATTCTAACAACTACCCGACTTCCGTCATTCTAACAACACACAGACTTCCGTCATTCTAAACCAAAAACCCCCATTTAAAAAACCCAAACCAATAAAAATTCCGCATTTAAAATAACCCAACCCCCAACAATACACCCAAATTCCGTCATTCTAACAAACACCAACTTCCGTCATCTAACAACTACCCAACTTTCCCTCATTCTAACAACTACACCAACTTCGTCATCTAACAACACACCAACTTCCCCATTTTAACAAAAACACCAAACTTCCCCCATTCTAACAACACACCAACTTCCGTCATTCTAAAACTAACCAGACTTCCGTCATTCTAACAACTACACCAGACTTCCGTCATTCTAACAACTACACCAGACTTCCGTCATTCTAACAACTACACCAGACTTCCGTCATTCTAACAACTACACCAGACTTCCGTCATTCTAACAACTACACCAACTTTTTCCTCCCCAATTTTTTAAAAACTACACCAGACTTCCGTCACTAACAACAAACCAGACTTCCGTATTCTAACAACTACACCAACTTCCTCATTCAACAACACACCAACTTCCCTCATTTTAACAACTACCCAATTTCCCTCATTCTAACAACTACACCAAATTTTCCCTCATTCTAACAACAAACCAGACTTCCGCATTCTAACAAATACACCAGACTTCCGTCATTCTAAAAAAACTACACCAACTTCCGTCATTCAACAACTACTCCAGACTTTTCCCTCATTCTAACAACTACACCAGACTTCCGTCATTCTAACAACTACACCAGACTTCCGTCATTCTAACAACTACACCAGACTTCCGTCATTCTAACAACTACACCAGACTTCCGTCATTCTAACAACTACACCAGACTTCCGTCATTCTAACAACTTAAAACCCCCCCTTCCCAAAACTTCCGTCATTCTAACAACTACACCAGACTTCCGTCATTCTAACAACTACACCAGACTTCCGTCATTCTAACAACTACACCAGACTTCCGTCATTCTAACAACTACCCAACTTCCTATTCTAAAAACTAACCCAACTTTCCCTCATTCAAAAAACACTCAAACTTCCGCATTCTAACAACCACAAACCCGTCATTTTTAACAACTAACCCCGACTTTTCCCTCATTTTAAAAACACACCAACTTCCGTCATTCTAACAAAAACCCACTTTTTTGTCATCTAACAACTACACCAGACTTCCCTCATTCTAACAAAACAAAACAAACTTCCGTCATTCAACAACTTTATCAAACTTTCCCTCATTCCCAAAAAACCACCAGACTTCCGTCATTTTAAAACAACAAACCAACTTCCTCATTCTAACAAATACCCAACTTCCGTCATTCTAAAAACTACACCAGACATTCCCTCATTCTAACAACTACCTTTTTCCCAAAAATTCCCTTCAAATTCCCAACTTATCAAACTTCCCTCATCCACAATTCCAGAAAATCGGCTTCTAACAACTCCCCAAAAACCCATTCTAACAACTCCCAGAAATTCCGTCATTCTAACAAAACATAAACCCCAAATTCCCCTTTTAAAAAACCAATAAAATTCGGTTTATAAACCATAAAAATTTTTTAAAACCCTTTTATTCAACCTAAAATTCCCACCTCCACCCTGGTTGTGGGGGTTTCAACCTCCTGGTCCACACCTCCACCCCTTGGATTTAAAAACGTGCTGGGGGCTCACACCCCCACCTGGGGTTTGATGGACAATGACTTTTAAACCCCCCCCCGGTGTTGAGGGTACAACGCTGAGCTGGTGCCACACCTCCACCCTTGTTGAGTGGGACAACGCTGAGCTGTGCTCCACCCCCACCCGGTGTGTATGGACAACGCTGACTGGTGCTCCACCTCCACCCTGGTGTGTGAGTGGTACAACGCTATGGGCCCACACCCCACCCTGGTTGAGTGGTAAAACCCGGAGGGTTTGCTCACACCTACCCTTTTGGGGAGGGTCAACGCTGATGGTTCACACCTCACCCGGGTTTGGTGATGGTAAACGCTTTTTGGTCTCACACCTCCACCTGGTTGTGTGGTAAAAACCTGATGTCTCACCCCTTCCGGTTCAATTCTACATTTTCTCATTATTTAGACAATCTTTCATTACAAAACACACACAACACACACACACACAACCCCACGAACCCCAAACATACTCACGCACACATGCCAACACACACACCAACACCACAACACACATACACCACACACCACATACACAAAAACCCACAGACACACAACCCAACACACCCATACACACATACCACACACAACAAAAACACACCCCACACAGAACCACACACAACACACACACATACACACTCCCAAACCACACACAAACAACATAACACAAACCACACACCATACCACACACACACACAACAATCACACACAAACAACACACATACACACCCCCACACACACACACCACGTGGGCAATGGCTACACGAACACGACAACGGGCCCAAAGGAAGCATGTAAATAACTGTATAGAGTCCTGTCAAAAAAACAGGGGGCCAAAACAAAGACAGGGCACTCTAGGACAAAAAAAAAGGTTGGAAGACATCGAAGGGAACGGGACTTTGGGAAAGGGACCTTACGTTTACCTGGGGGGCCAGGACAGGTGAGGGGAAAGGGAAAAAACCAAGAAGCAGGGCCAAAACGGGGGAAAGGGGGACTGAAGGAGGAAACACTCCAGGGGAAAGGGAACTAAAAAACATCAAGGATGAAATGGGAGTACGTGGGGGTGGAAAGGGAAGACCCGTGTTTGCTATGGCAACAAATGGGGGAACTTAGATGAAAGAAAGCAGAGGAAAAAAAAAAGCGTTTTGAAAAAAATAAAGAAGGTGATGGGCGGGGGGGACATACCCAGGTGCAAATTTTGGGGAAAAAGGGGGGGTTCACAAAAAAAAGGAATGGGCCTTAAAAGTAATTTTCAAGGAGAATCAACCCAACCTGACCCGCAGGAGAAAGCACGGCTGAGAGGCAAGCAGGATTCCGGGAGTGTGACCCGACCGGACAGAACACAGGACAAAGGAAACAATAAAAGAGGAGTTAAAAAACAAAAAGGAAAATGGGGAATGAAAAAGGGGCAGAATAACCCAGACAAATGGAAGGACAAGCGCCCCCCCCAGAAACCCCTGCAAAGGACCCACCCACCACCCCAAGGGAAGGAACAATCCAAACCAACCATCACACCCCGTCCCCTTTTTTTCCACCCCCCCACCCCAGTTACAGTATTAGAAAAATTAAAGGGTTTGGTACACAAATGCAGATGATTAACGAAAAAACATGGGGAAATGGCAAGAAGAATCAATAAAAGTCCCCAGACATCATACAGTTACGAAAAAAAAATCAGGAACAAAAACGATCAATTTTCCCCACCGGGATACCAGATCATGGGGAAAGATAGAAGGGGAGGGGGGAGGGGGGTTCTTGCTCGTAAAAAAAAAGATGGGAAAATTTGAGAAAAAGGGAAAGGAAAAAATGAGACGGGGGAAAGAGAACCATAGCAGTAACTTCAGTCGGGGGGGAACAAAAGTGGTCATTGCAGTATTATAATCCACCACAAACTGCGGAGGCCAAGAGGGAAAATGAAGAAGCAACAAGCAATGGGGACAACTTGCTGAGGGGAAGAAATCACTCCAGCAGAGCAAAGTTCTGGTTTGGGGGATTTTAAAAACCCAGGGAGATTGACTGGAAAACCGGAGCCACATGGGGGCCCCAAACATGGGGAGCCAGGAATTTGGGGCGGGTCGGAAAACCCATGCACCAAAAGTTTTAAGGGCACCCAGAGTGAGAGGGGAGGATAACCAGCAAGATTGGACCCTTTTGGTTTACCCTGGGGAGCCAGAATTGAGGACATAAGTATGAGAGTCCCAAGGGAGCTAGCGACCCCCGTGGTTTGTGCTTTGACTACTATAGACTGCAAGTGGAAGAAAAAGGTTGAATGGGAAAAACCTGACAAAAAGGGGACTACATGGGGTTGAAGAACTTTTCCCGGGGGGTCCCTGGGACAGAGAACTGGCAGGGAAAACCCAGTAAATAAATGAAAGGAATATTAGCAAAAAATGCAAGGAGCAGTGAAAGGGTTTATCCCAAGGGGAACGTAACAACGGGAAGACCGAAAAAGCCCCTGGTTCACCCCACGGTGTAAGGAGGGAAAAACAAAGTCAAAAGAGAAAGGAAAAAAATACGAACAGAGAACACACGAAAAAAAGGGGGAAACTCGCAAGCCCAAGAGTACGACAGGGAAGGAGGGAGGCCCGCGACAGAAAGAAAAAGAATAGCATCGGAATCAAGATGACCCGAAATGTTGTATAGCCCATCAGGAGGGGGAAAAGTCAAAGACCATTATCAATTAAGGGCAAAGTGGGGAAAAAAACCCCAAGAAATATCAGGAGTAGTGAGGAGCTGAAAAGGAGATTTAAGGGAAATTTTTACAGTAGAGCAGGATGGGTGTGGAAGACAGAAAAAAGGGAACATCAGAGGGAATATACCAACAAGTGTTGGATGAAACGAACAATGAGGAGGGGGTGAAGAAGTTTAAGTACCTTAACACCTCAAAGGGGATGGGCCCGGGCAACATCTCCCCAAGGGGGCCCCAGAGAATAGCAAGATGCGTTGTCCTTAACCCCAATCTTAAAACCCCTCCCTTTTAAAATGGGCAACTACCTGAGAAAAGGGAAAACACTAAAGTTCCCCATATTTAAGAAAGGAACAGAAACAGGCATAAACACAGACCTGTGTCTCTGCATGTATCGTGTGCAAAACATGGGGAAAATTTCAGGGGGAGAGTGGGCGAACACCTGGAAAGGAGCAAGTTATAAATGAAAACCACATGGGGTTTATGGAAGGCAAATCTTGTATCACAAACCCCCGGGGTTTTAGACAAGGAAACAAAGTAAGACACGGGGGAGGGTTTGGGGAGATTGCGTTTTCCTAATGCAGGGAAAGGCCTTTACACAGTTCCCCCCAAGAATTTTGCAGAAGCTAGGATCAGGGACACGTAAAAGGGAAGGCA
>NC_069408.1:54805029-54822692 GCF_026875155.1 Cherax quadricarinatus | reverse complement strand
GTAAGTATGTGTATGTGTGTGTGTGTGGTGTATGTGTGTGTGTGTAGTGTAAGTTGTGTGTGTGTTTGTGTGTGAGTGTGTGGTTGTATGTGTTAGTGTGTGTGGTGTTGTGTGTGTGGTGTGTATTTATGTTGTGTGTGTGTGTGTGTGTGTGTGTGTGTGTGTGTGTGTGTGTGTGAAAATGTGTGTGTGTGTGTAAGTATGCGTGTGTGTGGGTTGTTGTGTGTGTGTGTGGGTTTGTGTGTGTGTGTGTGTGTAAGTAATGTGTGTGTGTGTGTGGTGTGTATGTATTGTGTTGTGTTGTGTGTGTGTGTTGTGGTGTGTGTGTAAGTGTGTTGTATATGTGTTGTGTGTGAGTACATAAATATGTGTGTGTGTGTGTGTGTGTGTGTGTGTGTGTGTGTTTGAGTGTGTGTGTGTGTGTGTGTTGTGAGTTGTGTTGTATGTATGTGTGTGGGTGTTGTGTGTATGTATGTGTGAGTATGTATTTGTGTGGTGTAATGTGAGTTGTGTGTGCGAGAGAGAGTGTGTGTGTGTTTGCGTACAGGGATCCACTACTTAAGCCTGTTTTTAGCACTTCTTGCAACAAATAAACAATGAATATCCTGTTCTAGATATATCATTCAAGGTTCAGTAGTAAACAATCACAATGTTTCTTTCCGTTTTTTTTTTATTAAGTTTCTTAATAAACCAAAAGAAGGGTTTTATATAACCTTTAAAAAGGTCGCACCATAAAACAGTACTCATGAAATTTACACTTAAGTCACTTAAAAATAATACACAGTATTATCTTGATTTATACTGAACGGCTCTAGTATCATAACACCTTCTCACTTCACTATAATAAAACTTTACTTACCTCAATCCAAATGAGACGAAGACCGTAAACACTTCAATAATATTCACTCTTATTCAACTTTCATAATATACTAAGTGGATTAGAATAATTTACTACTAAAAAGGAATTTGAGGCGAGTCTGACTCCGGCATGACTTTTTTCACCGTCCCTCTTGAACCAATACTGCGTAAAGTCACTCATAGCAGAGCTATGGACAATCACCAGCGACTCCAAAACAGCAACACACACTTCGTCCGAGAAGTTTCTGTCAGATACCGTCCGAGGTACTGGAGGTCACAAGGTTAACCTCCATGTGACCGAAGTTTAAATCCATGAATCAGGGAGCTTCCCTCCCGAGAGGATGAAGGAGGTAAGAGACTGAACTCTGTGAAGGCTATTACCAGCCCTCTTTTGTCTCGGTCGTAGCAGGGTCGAGCAGCTCATAACACACTACAGTGCTTTGGCCAGTCACCAGCAGCTTGACACTAATTTAAATGGACCTACCTAAATACAAAGCTAAGTAATACGAACCAGATAATATTATAAAGTCTGATTAAATCATTTAAGCTACTAATGGAATGTACTCCTGAAATATAATATTAAGTGAAATATGCAAAAATAACATGTAGTTATAGTAAACCATTGTGATAAAAAAAGAAAATGAACAAAATGACAAAAGGGTGTAACAGTGTTGTTGTGTGTGTGTAGTATGTATGTACTCACCTATTTGTACTCACCTATTGTGGTTGCAAGGGGTCGAGTCTAGCTCCCTGGCCCCGCCCCTTCACCGGTTGCTACTGGGCCCTCTCTCTCCCCTCCCCGCTCCATGAGCTTTATCAAACCGTCGTGCTTAAAACTGTGTATGGTTTCCTGCCTCCACTACGTCATTTTCAGGCTATTCCACTGCCCGTTACAACTCTATGACTGAAGAAATACTTTTCCTACTATCTCTCTGACTCTATTTGTGTCCTTCAACTCCAAATTGTTGGCCACTTGTTTCTGTTGTCCACCTCACCTGGAACAGCCTGTCCTTGTCCACCCTTGGCTATTCCACTCAGTATGTTATATGGCGTATCATGTCTCCCTTGACCCTCCTGTCCTCCAGTGTCGTCAGGCCGATTCCCTAATCTTTCTTCATAGGAATTCCTTTTAGCTCTGGAACAAACCTTGTTGCAAACCTTTTGTACTTTCTCTAGTTCTTGGACGTGCTTTTATCAAGTGCGCGTTCCAAACAGTGCTGCATACTCCAGTATTGCCGACATACAACGGTGTACAGTGTCTTGAACGATTTCCTTACAAAGGTATCGGAAATGCTGTTTTTTTTTTTTTTTTTTTTTTTTTTGTTTTTTTTTTTTTTTTTTTTTTTTGTTTTTTTTTTTTTTTTTTTTTTTTTTTTTTTTTTTTCCTCGTTCTCAGGTTTGCCAGGCGCCCATATGCTGCAGCACAGTTATCTGAATGATGTGTGGCTTCCTGGAGACATGCTCGTGTTATCTCACCCTCAAGATCTTTCTCCTTGAGTAAGGATTTGCAGACTTTGGCCACCTAGCCTATACCCTGCCTGTGTTCTTCTGTGCCCTTCCCCTATCCATCTTGTCTTTGCATTTTGCAGGATTAAATTCTGATGAAGCCATTTGAGCTGACCAGGTGTCCAGTCTGTCCAGGTCTCTTGGAAGTCCTGCCTGGTCCTCATCAGATTTTAATTCTCCTCATTAACTTCACATCACTGCAAACAGGGACACTTCTGGAGTCCTAACCCTGTCCATCATGTCGTTCACATATATCAAAAATAGCACTGGGTCCTAGGACCCGACCCCTGTGGGACCCAGCTCGTCACAGGTGCCCACAGTATACATCATTACGATACCATGACTCGTTTGTTTGCCTCCCTGTCAGGTATTCTCTGATCCATTGCAGAGCCTTCCTGTTATATGCGCCTGAATCTCTAGCATCTGGCACTAATCTCTTGTGAGGAACTGTGTCAAAGCCTTCTTGCAGTCCAAGAAGATGCAATCAACCCACCCCACTCTCTCGTGTCTTACTTCAGGTTATTTTATCAAAAACTCCAGAAGGTTTTGTGACACAGGATTGCTTCCATGATCCTGCTGGTTGGCCATTTATACCCTTGTTTCCTTCCAATGCTCCACGCACTCACCTCAGATAATCTTCTATGCATAACTTTGCATACTATACACTCAATGACACAGGTCTATATTTAGTGTCCTCTTTTTTCTGTCTCCTTTTTTAACAATGGGATCTACATTTGCCATCTCTTCCACACCCTCAGGTAGTTTGCGCAGTTTCCAGGGACGTGTTAAGATTTGTGGTAAGAGTGGCTCGCACACAACCATATCTTCTCCCTCACTAAAGAACCCACGGAGATGTGTTCCGGTCCCATGCCTTTGAGTATCGATGTCCCTTAGCGAGTTTCTCCCCCCTCCTCATCTGTATGTAATGTCGTCCAACACTTGTTGGTGTATGTGTGTGTGTGTGTTGTGTGGTGTGTGTGTGTGTGTGTGAGTGTGAGTGTGTTGTGTGGTGTGTGTGGTGTATGTTTGCTTAAGATAATCTAGAAAAAAGACCCAAAAGCCGTGAACCACTAAACTGCAGACTGTCTTGAAAGTTGTTAATGGTGAGCCGTGAGCCTCGACCCCCTCAAGCATAACTCAACACACAACAACACACCACACACACACACACACACGCCATACAACACACCACACACGCCACAACACACACACACACACACACACACACACACACGCCTCACATGACACACAAACACACACACACATCTCACACACACACACACACACACCACGACAACACACACACAGTCGCCTCACACACACAAACACACACACACATCTCACCTCACACACACACACACACACACGCATGTCACACACTCACACACACGACACACACACCGCGCCACACACACACAAACACACGCGCACATGCCACACAATAACACACACAGCACACACACACACCCACACACACACACACACAACACACACACACACACACACACACACGCAACACACACACACACACACACACAGGCCACACACACACGCACCACACACACAGCCACACACACGAACACACATCACACACACACACACACACAGACACACGACACAACACACACACACACCACACACACACACGCCACCCCCCCACACACACCACACAGCCACCCACACACACCACACAACCACACACGCCCACCCCCCTACACAGACACACCACACACACCCACCCAAACACCACACAACACATACACTACACACTTTCACACACCACACACACACACACACACACTCACACACACACACACACACACCCACACACACACACACACAGCACACATACAAACACACACACACACACCACAGCACCACACCCACACAGCAACACATCTCAGCACACACAACACACACACACACCACACATACACACACACACACACACCACACACACACACACACACACATATCACACAAACCACACCACCTCACACACCCACGCACATCTCAACACACACAACCTCACACACACACACACACACACACATCACACAACACACAGCCTCACACATTCACACCTCACACACACACACACACACACACACCTCACACACACACCTCACACACACAGACACACGCCACACACACACACACACACCGACAACATCTCCATGGTCCTTGAGGGGGAGCAATTGATGTGGTACCACTTACCAAATTTTCAACACATCCTGGAAACGGGGCAACTCCCTGAGGTATGGAAGACGGAAAATGTAGTTCCCTTTTAAAAAAAGGAACAAAAAAAGGGGCACTAAACTATAGCCCTGTGTCATTGACGTGTATATATCAAAATTTTGGAGAAGATTATCAGGGGGGAGTGGTGGAGCACCTGGAACGGGAAAAGGAGTATAATGCCCAAACCCCCGGGGTTCACGGAAAGGGAAATCCTTGTCACAAACCTTGGGGTTTTATGATAAAATAAAAAAGAAGTAAGACAAGAGAGAGAGGGTGGGGTTGATTGCATCTTTTTGGACGCAAAGAAGGCTTTTTTCACAGTTTCCCCACAAGAATTAGTCAGAACTAGAGCACGGCGCATAACAGGGAAAGGGGACGAATGGATCAGAGAATACCTGACAGGGGGGCAACAACGATCATGGTCGTAATGATGTATCACAGTGGGCACCTGTGACGACGGGGGGCCCCCAGGGGGCGGGGCCAGGACCCGTGCTATTTTTTTTATATGTAACGACGACGGAAGGGTTAGACTCAGAAGTGTCCCCGTTTGCAAATGTGAAATTAATGAAGGGGAATTAAATCTGATGAGACCCGGCAGGACTTCAAAAAGACCCGGACAGACTGGACACCTGGGCCCCGCAAATGGCTTCTCGAATTTAATCCTGCCCAAAACAAAGCATGAAGATAGGGGGAAGGGGACAGAAGACCCGACAGAGTAAGGGTGGTGGGCCCAAAAACTGCAAACCTCACTCAAGGAGAAGATCGGGGTGAGTATAACACCGAGCATGTCTCCGAAGCCACTCAATCAGATAAAAAGCGCAGCATATGGGCGCCTGGCAAACCTAGAAAAAACCGCCCTTAGTAAGGAATCATTCAAGACACTGTACAACCCTGTATGTCAAGCCATACTGGAGTATGCAGCACCTGTTTGGGAAACCCCCACTGAAAAAGCACCAAGAAGCTAGAGAAATACAAAGGTTTGCCAACAAGGTTAGTTCCAGAGCTAAGGGGAAAGTCTAGAAGAAAGATTAAGGGGGAAAACGCCTACGACACTGGAGGGCAGGGGGGCAGGGAAAACTGAAAACGACAAAAAAATACTGCGTGGAATAACAAGGTGGACAGGACAGGATGTTCCAGGGAGGGGACACAGAAACAAGAGGCCACAATTGGAAGTTGAAGACACAAATGAGTCAGAGAGATAGTAGGTAGTATTTCTTCAGTCATAGAGTTGTAAGGCAGTGGAATAGCCTAGAAAATGACGTAGTGGAGGCAGGAACCATACACAGTTTTTAAGACGAGGTTTGATAAAGCTCATGGAGCGGGGAGAGAGAGGGTCTAGTAGCAACCGGTGAAGAGGCGGGGCCAGGAGCTAGGACTCGACCCCTGCAACCACAAATAGGTGAGGTGAGTACAACCACACACTCACACACCACACACACACACCACACACACACACCACACATACACACCACACACACACCACACACATACACACACACACACCACACACACCAACCACACACACACACCACAAACACACACATACGCACACACACAAAACACACACACACACACACACACACACACACACACACACACACACACACCACACACACCACACACACACACACCACACACCACGCACACACGCACACACGCCACACACACACACGCCACCCACCACACACACACCACACACCACACACACACCCACACACACACACACACCTCACACACACACACACACACACACACACACACACACACACACACACACACACACACACACACACACACACACACACACACACCACACACACCACACCCACACAGCACACACAGCACACACAGCGCACACAACACACACACACACACACACACACACCACACACACACACACATACACCTCACACACACCTCATACACACACACACCTGACACACACACACACACACCACACACACACACACCTCACACACACACACCTCACACATACACACCTCACACACACACACACACACACCTACACACACACCTCACACACACAGACACACGTCAACACACACACACACACACACACAACCACACACTCACACACCACACACACACACCACACACACACACCACTCACACCACACACACACACACACCACACACACACACACACCACACACACACACCACACACACCAAACATACACATCACACACACACACACACCACATACACACCACACACACACACACACCACACACACACACTACACACACACACACACACACACACACACACACACACACACACATACACCACACACACTCACACCACACACCACGCACACACACACACACACACACACACACACCACACACACACACCACACGCACCATACACACACACACACCACACACACACACACACACACACACACACACACACACACACACCACACACGCCTCACACACACACACGCACACACACACACACACACACACTCACACACACACGCCTCAACACACACACACACACACGCACACACACACACACACACACACACACACACACACACACACACACACACACACACCTCACACACACGCACACACGCATCACACACACACACACACACACACACACACACACACACACACACACACACACACACACGCCGCACACACACACACACACACACACACACACACGCCACACATACATACACACACACATACACACACACACACACACACACACACACACACACACCAAAACACACACGCCAATCACACACACACGCCACACACACACCCCCACTCACATACATACACTCACACACACACTCACACACGCACACAAAAACACACACACACCACACCCCAACACCCCTACACACAAAACATACACACTACACACAAAACATACACACACCCAAAACAAAAAAAACCCCCAAAAACCCCACCCCCCCCCACACACACCCAATCAACAAAACACCCCAACCACACTCCCCAAATCACATCACACACTCAAAACAACACTCAACAGCACGAAACCACCACCACACACACACACACACACACACACTACACACACACATACACACATACACAACACAACACACACACACACACACAACACCCCACACACACAAAACACACACACACACACAAAACCACAAACTTACACACACGCACACACACCCCTTAGAAAACACACAGAGACACACGACACACACAGACACACCCCCACACAAAAACACAGACACAGCACCACAACACACGCTTCGTTTTTTCAATGCAAAAAAGGGAACACTTCTGAGTTTTTCCCCTTTCCCGTTATTTTTTTTTTCCTTTCACATATCCCAAAAGAACAGCACAGGCCCTAGGACGGGACCCCTGTGGAACCCCGCTTGTCACAGGCCCCCACTCTGACACCTCGTCGCGTCCCATGATCTTTGGGTTCCCTCCCGCAGGTATTCCTGACCCCATTGCGTCCCTTTTTCCTCTTTTTGTGTGCCTGTCCTCTACCCTTTTGCGTAACCTCTTGTGAGGAACTGTGTCGAAGGCCTTCTTGAAAGTTAAAAATATGCAGCCCAAATCCACCCCCTCCCCTCTTTTTTGTCTTACTTCTGTCACCTTGTAAAAAAAAACTCTAGTAGGTTTGGGGAACGGGAATTTTTCCTTTCCCCTGAAACCGTGTGGTTGTCAAAATAAAATTGTTTTTTTTCCCCAGGTCTCCACCATCCCCTCCTGATGATCTTTCCATAAAACCTCCCATACTATACACTTTTGTGATAAGGTCTGTATTTAGGGGCCTCATGTCGGGTCTCCCTTTTTAAAAATTGGGGCTACTTTTGCCATTTTCCATACCTCAGGGAGTTCCCCCCCAGTTTCAAATGATGTTTTGAAGATCTTTGTTAATGGCTCACACAATATCTCTGCTCCCTCTTTAAGGACCCATGGAAGATTTTTGTTTGGACCCCACCCCCTTTTTGAGGTGTCAAGTTCGCATAGCAGCTTCTTCACCCCCCCCCCTTGGTTATTGTCCCTTTACCCAGCATTTGCTGGTGTCCCCCCCTTTCTGATTTCCGGGGGCCCCTTACGGGTTTTTTCCACTGTAAATACCTTTTTAAAAAGCTTTTTGTTGACCCCCGCCCATACCCCCCGGCGTTTCTTGTAAATTCCCCCCACCATTCCTCAGTCTGATTACCTGGCCCTTTAAACTGTTTTTTTCCCTCCTGTGTGGTTTGTAAAACCCAGTTTTGGGCAGTTTTTATTTTTGTTTGCTATGTCTTTTTCATTTTGGGTTTCTAAACCCCCCTTTTCTTATCTGTGCATATTCGTTTTTTGGGCTTTTTTCGGCTAATCTCTTTATTTTCCTGATTTCCCTTGTCTTCTGTCCTTTTCCTTTTGCCCCTAGTAAAACCCTATTTTTGCCCCCCTCCCCCTTTTGGGGTTTAAAACCAAAGGGAAACTCGTTCTGTTTTTCCCCCATTTTTCTTTTTCCCCTTTGGGGAACAAACCTCCCCCTCTGCCTCCTTGCATTTTTTGGTTCCCCACATAGTCCATCCACCTTCCCTGTATGCCCCCCATGTCCCTTAAGGTCCCTTTCCCCTTCCCCCCAGGACCCTGTTCCGAGTCGCTTCTGTTTTGAAGGTAAACTTTCCTGGGGGGGTTTTCTTTTTTTTCCCAAATTTCCCCTATTTTTCCAAAAAATTTTCCCCAGCTGGGTCATGTCGTCTTTCCCCCATTGCTTTCATGATGTTTTCCCAATTGTTTTTTTCCCCCCTTTTTTTTTCTTGCTTAAATATTTTTTCCCCTTCAACTTCCTGGAGCCCATACACAAAGCCCTGCCCTCAACCTTTTCATTCTCCCACTGCATATCCCTGTTTATCCCCTCATTTAATTTGGTTTCCTCCACTGCAGTTTCCTTTACGTTTCACTGGCTAATGTACTTAGGGTCAGTTTGGCCCGTCTTTTCCCCCTTTGGCTTTCCCCCGGGCCCCTTCCCCGTGGATCTTTAGGGCCCTCCACATTTTTTTTAGCACCTTTCATTTATACAGTCTCCACTGATTGACTTCTAAATGCAGTTTTTTTTTCCTTCCCTTTCCCCACAGTCCCCTTATTTGTGGGTGAGGAGGTAAATTTCTGTTGTCAATCCCCCAAAATTTTTTTTTTTCTTTAGGCTGTTTCGGTTTTTTTAAATTCCCCCTTCTAAAAATCTTTTCCTAGCCTCTGCTGCTTTGGGTATGCACCTCCACTTCCCGCTTTCCATATTCCCATCCCTCCCTTTTCCCTTCTCTTTCCCAAGTTTTTTTAGTTTTTTTTTCCCCTTTTTATGATCCCTTTTTTATGAGCTCTTTCTGCCCAATCTTCCTTTGCAGCTTCCTCCTCCTGTCCCCTTTGGTTTTTTTTTGTTGCTCTCTGAAAACCCCCCTTTTTTTTTTTAAACCTGATTTCCTCAGAAGTGTCATTGTTTGCAGATGATGAAAAAGTTTTAAAGAAAAATAATCAAATCGGATGGTATCAGGCGGACTACAAAGAGACCTGGGCAGGATCAAGCCTGGGCCAGCAACTGGCTTTCCTTTAATTTAAAACCCCGCCCCAAAAGCAAAAGGGCATGAAGATTGGGGAAGGGCAAAGAAGACCGCGACACAATAAGTTTGATGGCCAAAGACTCAAACCTCACTCAAGGAAAAAAATCTGGGGGGGGAGTATAACACCGGGCATATCTCCTGAGGAGCACATCAATCAGAAAAAACTGCTGCAGCATACGGGCGCCTGGCAAAACCCACGGAAAGGGGTTCCGATAAACCCCAGTAAGAAATCGTTCCCAAAACCCCTGTATACCTTTTTTGTCAGGGCCCGGCCCATACTGGAGTATGAAGCACCAAATTTTTTGGGAACCCCCCACCAAATCAAGCACGTCAAGAAATTAGAGAAAATGCAAAAAGGGTTTTCAAAAAAGACCCAGTCCCCGAGCCAAAGGGGATTGTCCCACGAAAAGGTTTGGGGAAATTTGGCCCGACGGGCACTGGGGGGACACGAGGGCCCGGGGGGACAAGATAACGACATATAAAATACTGGGGCCGGGAAAAACAAAGGGGGACAAAGACGGGATGTTCCAGAGAAGGGACAAAAGACACAAGAGGTCACAATTTTTTAAATTTTAAGACTCAGATGAATCAAAGGATGTTAGGAAAAATTTTTTCAGTCTAGAGTAGTCAGGGATTTGGAAAAAAGCCTAGAAAAATGACGTATGGGGCGGGAAAAAATACATAGTTTTAAGGCAGGTATGGGTAAGCTCATGGGGCAAGGGGGGAAAAGAGGACCTAGTAGTAATTGCGAAGTGGCGGGGCCGGGGCTATACCGACCCCTGCAACCAAAAATGGTGAGTACAAATAGGTGAGTACACACACACCACACACCACACCCCACACACCATGCACACTGTGAGGGCCCCCCCAAAAGCGGTTAAAGGTTAACCTCCCGGGCCGGCAGTACAAGGGGTAGTTAATTTACGGCCGCATTCAGTGAACTTGAACATAGTGTGTGCTGCAGAAATTTTCCGGGACCACCTTGCGGTGTGTGTCAACTGGTTTTTGGGGCGGTAACAGGCTCACCAACCACCTTAGGGTGTATTTCTACGGGCCTTAGAAGTATTTACAGGAAACCGGGAGTAAATAGGGGTGATGCCCACGGACTCACCGCCTACTCGGTAAAACGTGGGCCCAAGTCATCGACACTGTAGTGTGACACTGAAATGGGGCGGGGATCGTAGTGTGACACTGAAAGAAGTATGACGGAGTGTAACACTGAAATAAGAAAGGATCGAGGGGAACACTGAGAAGAAAAGGGTTCGTGAACACTGAAAAAGGAGGATTGTAGTGTACAGTGAAAGTGTCTGTGACTGCCTCTAAAGAAAGACGCTATGCGGTGATAGTGTTCGAGAGAAAGGGTGTCAAGGGTGACACAGTCGAGAAGTGGCTGCGCAGAGAAAAGGGTGTCGTGTGAACGGAAGCGGATGGGTGACACAGAAAAAAAGGGTTTAAAGTGACACGGTCGAAAGGGGAGCGTCACAACACAAAAGGTTTTGACCAAAAAGGGCAAAAGGGGTGTCGTGAGACAGGGAAAAGAATGCAGTTGATTAAATTTATTATTGTACAAAGATGTCACTTATAATTTTATATTTTACATAATTATAAAATATATATATAAATATATATATATATATATTATATTAATATTTTTAAAAATTATATATATATATATATATAATATAATATATATATATATATATTTTTAAAGTGACACAGTATTTAGAAATTTGTATCCTTGGAGGTCATCAGTTATTATTTTTTATTTTAGGAAGATCTAATTAAATTTATTATTGAAACATTATGTTATATTATCAGACGTCAAAAACCCCTCTACCCCAAAATTTTTTTGTATGAAAATTTTAAAAAATTATTTTAATTTTATTTTGTATCCCGAAATTTTTATTTTACAACACAAAATGGAAACCAATTAGTGTTTTTTTTTTGTAATAGAAACACCATACACCCCCCCCAACACACACCACACACACACACACATACCCCTAAAACAACACACCACCACACCACGACCACACAACACAGACAGACACACCCACACTCACCACAACACACACACCATCACCCAGAAAAAAACACACACTCACCACAGACCACACACACACCACCACAGACAACACACACACTCACCACGAAAACCCACACACACTCACCACAGACACAACACACCCACCAGCCTACCAAAGGGAACAAACATACTACCAGGGTGCAATACAACAGGCAAGTTCTAATCAAAATGGCCTGGGACCAAATGGAACTAACACACACAACAACACACACAACACACACACACACACACACACACACACAACACAGGAAAAAACAACATCAATGACCATGTAATCGGGTGGGAAAAGGAGGGGGCTACAGAAAGTGACCAGAAGTACATAATGAACTTACAAAAATTTTTTAGAGACAGAAATGCTTCCAGCAAACCAGGGGGGTAGGGTCACCAGCAGGTGCTGGACAAAATCACATAACCAAAAGGGGAGGGAAAAAACCTCTGGTGAACTAGATACTTAACGGCGGGGGCCCAGATAAATATCTCCATGGATCCCGAGGGGGGACAGAGGAACTGTGTGTGCCGCACGGGAATCTTCAATAAATTTATCGAAAAACCGGGGAAAATTTCGTGAGGGTGGAAGACAGCAAATGTAGTTCCAATTTTTTTGAAAGGGGACAGGGGACTTAAACTACAGACCAGTGTCCTGACTTTTTGTATGTAAAGTCATGGAAAAAAATTTTTCAGGAGAAAAGTGGTGGAACACTGAAAAAAATTGGGCTATACAAAACAGTCAGCACGGCTTTAAGATGGGAAATTCTGTTCACAAAACTACTTTTGTTCTACGATGAGGTAACAGAATAAGACAGGGAGAGGGGGGGGTAGATTGCATTTTTTTGGACTGCGGAAGGGTTTTTTAAAAGAAAAAAGGGTTGGGAGGGCAGAACAGGGAAAACTAGAAGGACAGAAAATACAACGGGAAGGGGAAAAATCAAGTGATGAAAGACAGAGGGGCGATATGCGAGTGGGTTTTACAAGGATCAGTCCTAGTTTGGTGCTTTTTTTTGTATACGGAATGACATGGGGGAAGGAATAGATTTAGAATTCACTGTTGCTGATTGGGGAAACCATGAGGAGAATACAAAGGGCGAGGATCAGTTAAGATTACAAGGGATCTGACAACTACAAATCTGGTCCACAAATGACTCCCGGAGTTTAACCCCGTAAGTGAAGGTCATGAAGATTTGGGAAAGAAAAAAAACCTCAGACGAGTAAAGCAAAAGGGGCCCAAAGGCCCCAAAAGTCATACAGAAAGATCTTGGATAAGCATTATAACAAACATGTCCCCTGAGGCACACATGAGTCAAATAACTGCTGCAACATATAGGCGATTGGCAAACCTGAGGATAGCATTTCGACATCTGAGTAAGGAGTCATTCGTCAGGCCCATACTGGAGTATGCAGCACCGTATGGAACACACACTTGTCAAACACTTCAAGAAATATGAGAAAGTGCAAAAGTTTGCAACAAGATTACTCCCGGAACTGAAGGATATGTCTTACGAGGAGAGATTAAGGGAACTCAACCTGATGACACTAGACAATAAGAGGGATGGGGGGGGGGTGGACATGATAACGACGTATAAAATACTGAGAGGAATTTGCAAGGTGGACAGGGCTCTAATGTTTCAGAGATGGTATACAGGAACAAGGGGCCACATGGGAAGTTGAAAACCCAGATGAGTCATAGGGATGATAGGACGTATTTCTTTAGCCTTAAAGTTGTCAGGAAGTGGAATAATCTGAAGAGTGAAGTAGTGGAGGTGAATTCCATATATAGCTTTAAGAAGAGGTATGATAAAGCTCATGGATCAGGGAGAGAGTGAGTTAGTATCGACCAGTAAAGAGGCGGGGACAGGATCTATGACTCGACCCCTGCAACCACATATAGGTGAGTACACATCCAGAGGTAGAGGAGTAATGTTACTAATGAGGCGTCAGTAGACCTGGAAATAAATGAAATATTGAGAGAGTTGAATGGGCTGTTACTTGGTCTACTGAGAACTGAGGGTGCCAGGGTGGTGATACTAGTGATATACAACCCTTCACTAAACAGCAGGAGAGCAATACGATGTCAACAGAGTGGCAGTGGATACAGTCGCTAAGATGACTGGAGATCACATGAGTATTGCAATGCTGCTTGCTCACAATGGGCGACTTCATCCATAAGGAACATACTGGTAAAGTTTGGAGCTACACTGGGTACTGGAAATGTGGAAAGCTAAGGTGTTGTTGCTGGCGATGGAGAACCTCAGTAACCAGCATGTGATGAATACTAGGAGGGAGCAGGTGACGAACCAGCGAGGCTGCACGCTATCTTCACCATAAGTGACTCTGATGTAGAAAACATTAAGTCTCCTGAGCGCTAGTGACCACCACACAGTACTGAGGTATGAATACTTTGTGAAAATGAACCTGGAGAAAAACACAGAGAATACAGGGTCAAACTTTCACAAGCCACTCCGAAGAGAGACAGATGAAAAGAGAGTGAAGGAAATGATAAAGTAAACAGTTGGAAAGAGTCGAAAAGCAAAGGAAAAATTCCTACCCAGAAACAGAAGAAACAGAGGCAAGAAGGTAGTCCACGAGGTGCAGGCGGACGACAATGTAAGTGCAAGAGCATGGAAGAAATATAGAGGGGAAAGAATACTGGGAAATAAGGAAGCTAGCACAAGAACCAGAGATGAATAGACGTGGGTAAGAAGAGAGACTGAATGGCAGTGTGAGAATGACACGGCGCCTAAAGCCACATCTGACTCAGTGTTGATGTACAGCCACGCCAGTAGGAAGACAACTGTGAAGGATTAGGTAATAAGGTTGAAGAAGGAACGAAGGGAGCTCATAGGAATGATCAGGAAGTCTATGACGAGCTAACAAAAGATTTCAGGAGGTATTTTCAATAGAATCAGAAATATTGCCAGAGAATCAAAGAGAGAGAGAGAGAGAAAGAGAGAGGAGAGAGAGAGAGAGAGAGAGAAAAGAGAGAGAGAGAGAGAGAGAGAGAGAGAGAGAGAGAGAGAGAGAGAGAGAGAGAGAGAGAGAGAGAAAGAGAGTGCACCAACGAGTACCAGACACAATGTACACAACAGCAAGTGAGATGAAGAAAATAAAGAGTGAACTAGATACCTCGAAGGCGATGGGACCAGACATCTCTCCATGGGTTCTGAGAGAGGGAGCAGAAGACCTGTGTGAACCACTAGCAGCGATCTTCAACAAGTCATTTGAAAAAGGGCAGCTGCCAGAGGTCTGGTAAACAACAAATGTAATCCCAAAACTTCAAAAAAGAAGAGACAGGTACCATTAAACTAAACCAGTGTTGCTGACTTCCATAGTTGTTACGCAGTGTACTACAGGAAAATATTTATATAAAATAATGCTCCATATATAATATTATTTTTCGTGTAGTATACGGAAAATGGACGTGTATTATTCCCTGAAAGCGAACACGTTTTATTTCTGTCAGTGAGGCAGTGGCCAGGACAGGAGCAGATGAGAGGTGTGTTTAGTTCAGTACCAGACGGCTGGTGACGTGGTGAAGTCATCATGTTTGGGCGGTAGTTTGAGTAGGTAATTTGGTAAGTTTTTTAGTGTATTCTATTTTGTGTATTTTCAGGTGCTCTCATGTTTATTTGTAAGGCCCTAGTACGCAGAGGCCTGTTTATGCGAGAGTACTGTATGGTGTTTTGCCTGCTGGTAATTAATCTACCAGACAGAAGTGAAGACGGGGGTGTGTATGTCATGGTGCCTCCCTCTTCATAAATGTTCATTTATTTAACTCATTAGTAGCAGTGTGCTAGTGAGTTAATGTGAATTGGAGTGTGTGTGTGTTTTCTTTTTTTAGTATATTTTAAGATGTATGTAATTTCCTATTATTATATTAATATAGAGATATTTTTATATAGATAAGTTTTTGTCCTTCCTTTCTAATGATAATTAATATTGCTCAATATATATAAGTACATGCTGGCCCAAGGTTTGCTCTGTACTTCAGAGTAATTTTAAAAACCCTAGACAACAGTGTGAGCAGCCTTTAGGAGCCAGGAACATTTTATTTAATTTACGATTTCAAAGTCGTAACAATAGTACATAATTATGGTTATGGAGATTATTATTAGGAGAAAAGTAGAAAAACGTTTGGAAAGTAGCAGATTCATAAATGACAACCAGCATAACCAGGACAAGGTAGCGAAACGTAGGCAAGAGAGAGAGAAATGGGTGGACTGTGTAGTTGTGG
The DNA here is from genome assembly GCF_026875155.1 of Cherax quadricarinatus. Taxonomy (NCBI): domain Eukaryota; kingdom Metazoa; phylum Arthropoda; class Malacostraca; order Decapoda; family Parastacidae; genus Cherax; species Cherax quadricarinatus. The sequence continues at coordinate 54,806,187 of NC_069408.1, read as the reverse complement.
AGTGTAAGACGGCGGTGGATATGGGATTCCATAAGATATTGTGACAAAAGTTAGAGCAGGCAGGAATGGCTGGACAATTCTACAGTGGCTCAAGGAATGCTTAACAGGAAAAGAACACCCAACGAGTTTTGATGAGTGGGGGTTCCATAAGGGTCATTGCTAGGACCAGTATTAATTCATTTGTATGTAAAGGATATAACCGAAGAAAAAAGTCTAGTCAAAATCGTTCATAATTACAGAGGATGTAAAACTGATGAAGAGATTACAAACAGGAACAGATCAGGAAAGAATACAATGGATCTGGACAAGCTGCATAACTGGTCTAAAAAGCGGCTTTTAAAATTTAGCTAAAGCTAATGTAAAGTTATGAAAATCGGAGAAGGAAAGAGAAGACGGGAAACAGAGCACAGACTCTGGAGACAAAGGCTGTAAACTTCCCTAAAAAAGAAGGACATCAGGGTGAGCATAGTTCCGAGCATCTCACCTGAGAAACACATCAACCCAATAATGGAGGAAGCAAACGCGAGACTGGCAAATATAAGGATAACTTTCAGGAAAATCAACAAGAAGGTATTCCTGATTCTATACATGACCTGCCAGGTCCATCCTGGAGTACACTGCGCCATCATGAAATCCACATCTGAAAGAACACTGAAAGGAGTTGAAAAAAAGTGCAAAGATTTGTAAAGAGACTGTCCCAGAGGTGAGAGGAATGAACTATGAGGAGAAGCTAGAGGAGTTAAACCTGACGACACTTGAGAACAGAAGAACCAGCGGTGACATGATTACGATGTACAGAATACTGAGAGGAATTGACAGGATGGACAGGGAGAGTCAGAGAGGCGGGTCTCAGGTTCACGAGGTCACAGCCGGAAGATAAAGACACATGAGTAACAATGATGTTAGAAAATACTTCTTTAAGAAGTGGAACAACCTAAACTGAGGTTGTTTGGTAGAGACAGGATCCTTACATAGGTATGATAAGTCTATCGCAGCCAGAAGGGAGTGTAACCAGTAGCTGGCAGCGGAGAGGGGGGAGCCAGGAGCTTAGGCTAGGACAAACACACACACACACACACACACACACACACACAGCTAATGAGAAGGATGAAATCGGATGAGGATCAAGCAGGACTACAAAGAGACCTGGATAGACTG
>NC_069408.1:54747529-54800029 GCF_026875155.1 Cherax quadricarinatus | reverse complement strand
AGGCATGTTAACTGTCATCCTGGAGGTGAGAGACCAGGTTATCATCCTAGGCATGATAACTGTAATCCTGGGGGTGAGAGACCAAGTTATCATCCTAGGCATGATAACTGTCATCATGGGGGTGAGAGACCCAGTTATCATCCTAGGCATGATAACTGTCATCCTGGGGGTGAGAGACCAAGTTATCATCCTAGGCATGATAACTGTCATCATGGGGGGTGAGAGACCCAGTTATCATCCTAGGCATGATAACTGTCATCCTGGGGGTGAGAGACCCAGTTATCATCCTAGGCATGATAACTGTCATCCTGGGGGGTGAGAGACCCACTTATCATCCAAGGCATGATAACTGTCATCCTGGGGGTGAGAGACCCAGTTATCATCCTAGGCATGATAACTGTCATCCTGGGGTGAGAGACCAGGTTATCATCCTATGCATGATAACTGTCATCCAGGGGGTGAGAGACCAAGTTATCACCCTAGGCATGATAACTGTCATCCTGGGGTGAGAGACCCAGTTATCATCCTAGGCATGATAACTGTCATCATGGGGGGTGAGAGACCCAGTTATCATCTTAGGCATGATAACTGTCATCCTGCAAGGTGAGAGACCCAGTTATCATCCTAGGCATGATAACTGTCATCCTGGGGGTGAGAGACCCAGTTATCATTCTAGGCATGATAACTGTCATCCTTGGGGTGAGAGACCCAGTTATCATCCTAGGCATGATAACTGTCATCCTGGGGTGAGAGACCAGGTTATCATCCTAGGCATGATAACTGTCATCCTGGAGGTGAGAGACCCAGTTGTCATCCTAGGCAAGATGACTGTCATCCTGGGTTGAGAGACCCAGTTATCATCCTAGGCATGATAACTGTCATCCTGGGGGTGAAAGACCCAGTTGTCATCCTAGGCATGATAACTGTCATCCTGGGGGTGAGAGACCCAGTTATCATCCTAGGCATGATAACTGTCATCCTTGGGGGTGAGAGACCCAGTTATCATCCTAGGCATGATAACTCTAATCCTGGGGGGTGAGAGACCCAGTTATCATCCTAGGCATGATAACTGTCATCCTGGGGGTGAGAGACCCAGTTATCATCCTAGGCATGATAACTGTCATCCTGGGGTGAGAGACCAGGTTATCATCCTAGGCATGATAACTGTCATCCTGGGGGTGAGAGACCCAGTTATCATCCTAGGCATGATAACTGTCATCCTGGGGTGAGAGACCAGGTTATCATCCTAGGCATGATAAATGTCATCCTGGGTGTGAGAGACCAGGTTATCATCCTAGGCATGATAACTGTCATCCTGGGGGGTGAGAGACCCAGTTATCATCCTAGGCATGATAACTGTCATCCTGGGTGGTGAGAGACCCAGTTATCATCCTAGGCATGATAACTGTCATCCTGGGGTGTGAAAGACCCAGTTATCATCCTAGGCATGATAACTGTCATCCTGGGGGTTGAGAGACCCAGTTATCATAATAGGCATGACAACTGTCATCCTGGGGGTTGAGAGACCCAGTTATCATCCTAGGCATGATAACTGTCATCGTGGGGGTGAGAGACCAGGTTATCATCCTAGGCATGATAACTGTCATCCTGGGGGTGAGAGACCCAGTTATCATCCTAGGCATGATAACTGTCATCCTGGGGTGAGAGACCCAGTTATCATCCTAGGCATGATAACTGTCATCCTGGGGTGAGAGACCCAGTTATCGTCTTAGGCATGATAACTGTCATTCTGGGGGTGAGAGACCCATTTATCATCCTAGGCATGATAACTGTCATCCTGGGGGTGAGAGACCATGTTATCATCCTAGGCATGATAACTGTCATTCTGGGGGAGAGAGACCAAGTTTTCATCCTAGGCATGATAACTGTCATCCTGGGGGAGAGAGACCAAGTTATCATCCTAGGCATGATAACTGTCATCCTGGGGGTGAGAGACCAAGTTATCATCCTAGGCATGATAACTGTCATCCTGGGGGGTGAGAGACCAGGTTATCATCCTAGGCATGATAACTGTCATCCTGGGGGCGAGAGACCAGGTTATCGTCCTAGGCATGATAACTGTCATCCTGGGAGTGAGAGACCCAGTTATCACCCTAGGCATGATAACTGTCATCCTGGGGGTCAGAGACCCAGTTATCATCCTAGGCATGATAACTGTCATCCTAGGGGTGAGAGACCCAGTTATCATCCTAGGCATGATAACTGTCATCCTGCGGGGTGAGAGACCTAGTTATCATCCTAGGCATGATAACTGTCATCCTGGGGGGTGAGAAACCTAGTTATCATCCTAGGCATGATAACTGTCATCCTGGGGTGAGAAACCTAGTTATCATCCTAGGCATGATAACTGTCATCCTGGGGGTCAGAGACCCAGTTATCATCCTAGGCATGATAACTGTCATCCTAGGGGTGAGAGACCCAGTTATCATCCTAGGAATGATAACTGTCATCCTGCGGGGTGAGAGACCTAGTTATCATCCTAGGCATGATAACTGTCATCCTGGGGGGTGAGAAACCTAGTTATCATCCTAGGCATGATAACTGTCATCCTGCGGGGTGAGAAACCTAGTTATCATCCTAGGCATGATAACTGTCATCCTGGGGGTGAGAGACCCAGTTATCATCCTAGGCATGATAACTATCATTCTGGGGGGTGAGATACCCAGTTATCATCCTAGGCATGATAACTCATCCTGCGGGGTGAGAGACCCAGTTATCATCCTAGGCATGTTATCTGTCATCCTGCGGGGTGAGAGACCCAGTTATCATACTAGGCATGATAACTGTCATCCTGGGGGTGAGAAACCGAGTTATCATCCTAGGCATGATAACTGTCATCCTGGGGGTGAGAGACCAGGTTATCATCATAGGCATGATAACTGTCATCCTTCTGATGAGAGACCAGGTTATCATCCTAGGCATGATAACTGTCATCCTGGGGATGAGAGACCAGGTTATCATCCTAGGCATGATAACTCTCATCCTGGGGGGTGAGAGACCAGGTTATCATCCTAGGCATCATAACTGTCATCCTGGGGTGAGAGACCCAGTTATCATCCTACGCATGATAACTGCCATCCTGGGGAGAGAGACCCAGTTATCATCCTAAGCATGATAACTGTCATCCTGGGGTGAGAGACCCAGTTATCATCCTAGGCATGATAACTGTCATCCTGGGGGTGAGAGACCAAGTTATCATCCTAGGCATGATAACTGTCATTCTGGGGGTGAGACCAGGTTATCATCCTAGACATGATAACTGTCATCCTGGGGGTGAGACCAGGTTATCATCCTAGGCATGATAACTGTCATCCTGGGCATGATAACTGTCATCCTAGGCATGATAACTGTCATCCTAGGCATGATAATTGTCATCCTGGGCATGATAACTGTCATCCTGGGCATGATAACTGTCATCCTAGGCATGATAACTGTCATCCTGGGCATGATAACTCTCATCTTGGGCATGATAACTGTCATCCTAGACATGATAATTGTCATCCTGGGCATGATAACTGTCATCCTGGGCATGATAACTGTCATCCTAGGCATGATAACTGTCATCCTGGGCATGATAACTGTCATCCTGCGGGGTGAGAAACCTAGTTATCATCCTAGGCATGATAACTGTCATCCTGGGGGTGAGAGACCCAGTTATCATCCTAGGCATGATAACTATCATTCTGGGGGGTGAGAGACCCAGTTATCATCCTAGGCATGATAACTCATCCTGCGGGGTGAGAGACCCAGTTATCATCCTAGGCATGTTATCTGTCATCCTGCGGGGTGAGAGACTCAGTTATCATACTAGGCATGATAACTGTCATCCTGGGGGTGAGAAACCGAGTTATCATCCTAGGCATGATAACTGTCATCCTGGGGGTGAGAGACCAGGTTATCATTCTAGGCATGATAACTGTCATCCTTGGGATGAGAGACCAGGTTATCATCCTAGGCATGATAACTGTCATCCTGGGGATGAGAGACCAGGTTATCATCCTAGGCATGATAACTCTCATCCAGGGGGGTGAGAGACCAGGTTATCATCCTAGGCATCATAACTGTCATCCTGGGGTGAGAGACCCAGTTATCATCCTACGCATGATAACTGTCATCCTGGGGTGAGAGACCCAGTTATCATCCTAAGCATGATAACTGTCATCCTGGGGTGAGAGATCCAGTTATCATCCTAGGCATGATAACTGTCATCCTTGGGTGAGAGACCCAGTTATCATCCTAGGCATGATAACTGTCATCCTGGGGGTGAGAGACCAAGTTATCATCCTAGGCATGATAACTGTCATCCTGGGGGTGAGACCAGGTTATCATCCTAGGCATGATAACTGTCATCCTTGGCATGATAACTGTCATCCTAGGCATGATAACTGTCATCCTAGGCATGATAATTGTCATCCTGGGCATGATAACTGTCATCCCAGGCATGATAACTGTCATCCTGGGCATGATAACTGTCATCCTGGGCATGATAACTCTCATCCAGGCATGATAACCTGTCATCTTAGGCATGATGACTGTCATCCTGGGCATGATAACTGTCATCCTGGGCATGATAAACTCTCATCCTAGGACATGATAACTGTCATCCTAGGCATGATAACTGTCATCCTAGGCATGATAACTGTCATCCTAGGCTTGATAACTGTCATCCTGGACATGATAACTGTCATCCCTAGAATGATAACTCTCATCCTAGGCATGATAACTGTCATCCCTAGGCATGATAAACTGTCATCCTAGGCATGTATAACTGTCATCCTAGGCATGATAACTGTCATCCTAGGCATGAATAACTGTCATCCTAGGCATGATAACTGTCATCCTAGGCTTGATAACTGTCATCCTGGATATGATAACTGTCATCCTGGACATGATAACTGTCATCCTAGGCATGATAACTGTCATCCTAGGCATGATAACTGTCATCCTAGGCATGATAACTGTCATCCTGGGCATGATAACTGTCATTCTGGGCATCATAACTGTCATCCTGGGCATGATAACTGTCATCCGGGACATGATAACTATCATCCTAGGCATGATAACTGTCATCTTGGGCATGATAACTGTCATCCTGGACATGATAACTATCATCCTAGGCATGATAACTGTCATCCTGGACATGATAACTATCATCCTGGGGTGAGAGACCCAGTTATCATCCTAAGCATGATAACTGTCATCCTGGGGTGAGAGATCCAGTTATCATCCTAGGCATGATAACTGTCATCCTTGGGTGAGAGACCCAGTTATCATCCTAGGCATGATAACTGTCATCCTGGGGGTGAGAGACCAAGTTATCATCCTAGGCATGATAACTGTCATCCTCGGGGTGAGACCAGGTTATCATCCTAGGCATGATAACTGTCATCCTGGGCATGATAACTGTCATCCTAGGCATGATAACTGGCATCCTAGGCATGATAATTGTCATCCTGGGCATGATAACTGTCATCCTAGGCATGATAACTGTCATCCTGGGCATGATAACTGTCATCCTGGGCATGATAACTCTCATCCTAGGCATGATACCTGTCATCTTAGGCATGATAACTGTCATCCTGGGCATGATAACTGTCATCCTGGGCATGATAACTCTCATCCTAGGCATGATAACTGTCATCCTAGGCATGATAACTGTCATCCTAGGCATGATAACTGTCATCCTAGGCTTGATAACTGTCATCCTGGACATGATAACTGTCATCCTAGGAATGATAACTCTCATCCTAGGCATGATAACTGTCATCCTAGGCATGATAACTGTCATCCTAGGCATGATAACTGTCATCCTAGGCATGATAACTGTCATCCTAGGCATGATAACTGTCATCCTAGGCATGATAACTGTCATCCTAGGCTTGATAACTGTCATCCTGGATATGATAACTGTCATCCTGGACATGATAACTGTCATCCTAGGCATGATAACTGTCATCCTAGGCAAGATAACTGTCATCCTAGGCATGATAACTGTCATCCTGGGCATGATAACTGTCATTCTGGGCATCATAACTGTCATCCTGGGCATGATAACTGTCATCCGGGACATGATAACTATCATCCTAGGCATGATAACTGTCATCTTGGGCATGATAACTGTCATCCTGGACATGATAACTATCATCCTAGGCATGATAACTGTCATCCTGGACATGATAACTATCATCCTAGGCATGATAACTGTCATCCTAGGCATGATAACTGTCATCCTGGGCATGATAACTGTCATCCTGGACATGATAACTATAATCCTAGGCATGATAACTGTCATCCTGGACATGATAACTATCATCCTAGGCATGATAACTATCATCCTAGGCATGATAACTGTCATCCTGGGCATGATAACTGTCATCCGGGACATGATAACTATCATCCTAGACATGATAACTGTCATCCTGGGCATGATAACTGTCATCCTGGACATGATAACTATCATCCTAGGCATGATAACTGTCATCCTGGGCATGATAACTGTCATCCGGGACATGATAACTATCATCCTAGACATGATAACTGTCATCCTGGGCATGATAACTGTCATCCTGGGCATGATAACTGTCATCCTGGACATACATGATAACTATCATCCTAGGCATGATAACTGTCATCCTGGGCATGATAACTGTCATCCGGGACATGATAACTATCATCCTAGACATGATAACTGTCATCCTGGGCATGATAACTGTCATCCTAGGCATGATAACTATCATCCTAGACATGATAACTGTCATCCTGGGCATGATAACTGTCATCCAAGGCATGATAACTATCATCCTAGGCATGATAACTATCATCCTAGGTATGATAACTATCATCCTAGACATGATAACTGTCATCCTGGGCATGATAACTATCATCCTAGACATGATAACTGTCATCCTGGGCATGATAACTGTCATCCTGGGAATTATAACTATCATCCTGGACATGATAACTATCATCCTATGCATGATAACTGTCATCCTGGGCATGATAACTATCATCCTAGACATGATAACTGTCATCCTGGGCATGATAACTGTCATCCTGGGCATGATAACTATCATCCTAGACATGATAACTGTCATCCTGGGCATGATAACTATCATCCTGGACATGATAACTATCATCCTAGGCATGATAACTATCATCCTAGGCATGATAACTATCATCCTGGACATGATAACTGTCATCCTGGGCATGATAACTATCATCCTAGGCATGATAACTATCATCCTGGACATGATAATTGTCATCCTGGGCATGATAACTATCATCCTAGGCATGATAACTGTCATCCTGGGCATGATAACTATCATCCTAGACATGATAACTGTCATCCTGGGCATGATAACTGTCATCCTGGGCATGATAACTATCATCCTAGACATGATAACTGTCATCCTGGGCATGATAACTATCATCCTGGACATGATAATTATCATCCTAGGCATGATAACTATCATCCTAGGCATGATAACTATCATCCTAGGCATGATAACTATCATCCTAGGCATGATAACTATCATCCTAGGCATGATAACGGTCGTCATGGCAGTATTGAACAATCAACGCGACAAAGTTCTGAATAGTGATGTTTTTTTTTTACCTGTTGATGAAAGAGTAGTGGGTGGACCGTGGTGGACCGTGGTGGACCGTGGTGGACCGTGGTGGACCGTGGTGGACCATAGTGGACCGTGGTGGACCGTGGTGGACCGTGGTGGACCGTGGTGGACCATAGTGGACCGTGGTGGACCGTGGTGGACCGTGGTGGACCGTGGTGGACAATAGTGGACCCTTGTAGACCGAGGCGGACCGTGGTGGACAGTAGTGGACCATGGTAGACTACAGTGGACCGTAGAGGGCGATTTTACACCGTGATGGATTGTGGTGGACGGTGGTGGACTGTGTTGGACCGTTGTGGACCGTGGTGGACCATGGTGGACCGTGGTGGACCGTGGTGGACCGTGGTAAAAAGTGGCGCACCGTGGTGGACCATGGTAGACTGTAGTGGACCGTGGTGGGTGATGGTACACCGTGGTGGACTGCGGTGAACCGTGATAGACCGCGATCGACCGTGGTCCTAGTGAGACAAGGACTCACCATGAGAGACCAGGACCCCACCATGTGAGACCAGGACCACACCATGTGAGACCAGGACCCCATCATGTGAGACCAGGACCCCACCATGTGAGACCAGGACCCCACCATACGAGACCAGGACCCACCATGAGACCAGGATCCCATCATGTGAGACCAGGACCCCACTATGTGAGACCAGGACCCCATCATGTGAGACCAGGACCCCATCATGTGAGACCAGGAAACCAACATGTGAGACCAGGGCCCCACCATACGAGACCAGGACCAACAATGTGAGATCAGGAGCCACCATAAGAGACCAGGAGCCACCACGAGAGAGCAGGAGCCACCATGTGAGACAAGGACCCACCATGTGAGACCAGGATCCACCATGTGAGACCAGGATCCACCCAAGTGAGACCAGGACCCTGTCCAATTGAGACACAGGACTCCCAATAAGTGTGACCAGGACCAACATGTGAGACAGGACCCACCATCCTGGGACCAGGACCCACCATGAAGACCATTACCCACCATGTGAAGACCGAGGAACCCACCATGTGAGACCAGGTCCCCAACAATGTGAAGTCATACCCACCATGTTAAGCAGGACCCACCATGGGGGGGGGGGGTGGGTAGACCAGGACCCACCGATGTGAGATCCCAGGACCCAACCCAAGTGAAACCAGGATCACACCATGTGACAGTATGACCCCACCATGTTAGACCAGACTCCACCATGTGAGACCAAAGACCCACCATTGTGAGACTAGACCCCCCTCCTTGTGATGTCCGGACCCCACCATGTGAGAACTGAGCCCCACATGTGAGACCAGGAGCCCCATGTTAACAGGACCCACCATGTAAGACCAGGAACCCCACCATTTAGACCAGGACCCACCATGTGAGACCAGGACCCACCAAGTGAGAAACCATGACCACCATGTGAGACAAGGAACCCACCATGTGTGAACAATCACCCACCCATGTGATAACCACGATCCCACCATGGTGATACCAGGAATGGTCCCACCACCAATGTGAGACCAGTACCCACCATGGTGCGACCAGGAGCCCCCATGTAGACTTGACCCACCATGTGAGACCAGGATCCAACCATGTTAGACCAGGACCCACCATGTGAGACCAGGGCCCACCATGTGAGACCAGGACCCACCATGTGAGACCAGGACCCACCATGTGAGACCAGGACCCAACATGTCCAAACAGGAGACCCCACCACTGTGAACAAGACCAACCATGTGAGACAAGGACCCCTATCCATGTGAGACAAGACCCCACCATGTGAGACCAGGACCCAACCATGTGGAGAAAGAACTCACGATATGGTGACAAGGAACCCACCAAGTGAGACCAGGACCCACCAAGTGAGACCATAAAACCTCACCATGTGAACCGTGGACCCACCATTGTGAGACCAAACCCACATGTCACACCAGACCCCAACATGTGAGAACTAGGACCCACCATGTGAGACAGACCCACCAAGTGAGATCATGACACACCCAGTGAGACCAGGACCACCCATGTTTGACCACATCACCCTCACCATGTGAGACCATGGCCCACCAGCACACTAGGGCCCAACATGTAAGACCAAACCCACATATGAACCAGGCCTACCATGTGAGACCAGGGCCCACCATTGTGATACCAGACCCACCAAGTGAGACCAGGACCCTACCAGGTGAGACCCAGTACGCAACCATGCATGACCTGGACCCACCATGCAGACAACCAAGGTCCCGCGCATGTGAGACCCAGGACCCCACCAAGTTAGATCTGGACCACATCATATCTGACCATGGCCCACCATGTTAGACCACGACCCAACCATGGTGAGAACCATGACCCACCATGTGAATACTCAGGACCGCCAACATTTGTGAGACCATGTACCCAACCAAGTGAAACAGGACCCAATCATATGAGAACCAGAGCCAACCCATGTGAGACCAGGACCCTGCATCATGTTGAGACCAGTAACCCACCATGTAAGACCAGGAGACTCCACCCATGTGAGACCAGATCCCACCATGTGAGACCATGACCCCCACGTGAGACCATTACCAAACCATATGAGACCCGGCCCACCATGTGAGACCAGAAGGCCGCACCATGTGAGGACCAGGACCCACCATTTGAGGAGACCAGGACCCCTCCCCCAACATGGTAGAACAAGAACCCACCATGTAAGACCCGGTACCCCCATATGAGACCAAAACCCCACCATGTGAGACCATGACCAACCAAGTGAGACAAGGACCCACATGTGACACCCAGGACCCACCCATGTGAGCAAGGACCCCACCATGTTGCGACAAGGACTACACCATGTGAGACACGGACCCCACCATGTGAGACAGGACCCACCAATGAAGACCAGAACCCACCATTGTGAGACCAGATGAACCCAATATGTAGACAAGAACACCACCATGTGAGACCAGGACATCCCACCCTGTGAGACCAGGGACCCACTGCATGTGAGACCAGACCCACCATGTGAAACCAGGAGCAGCCATGTGCGACCAGGAGCCCCACCTATAACACCAGACCCTACAATGGCAGAGAACAGACCCTACCATTGAGACGAGGACCCCAACCCCAAGTGAGGCCAGAGCCACCTTGTGAGACTCAGGACCCACCATGTTGAGACCAGGACTACCATGTGAGACCAGGGCACCACCTATGTGAGGCATGGAGCCACAATGTGAGACTAGGTCCCTCCCATAAGAAGAGCAGGACCCTACAATGTGAAACCTGTAACACGCTACCAAGTCGTGAGACCAGGGACCCCTCCTTGTGAGACCAAAACCCACCATTGATTACCAGCGGAGCCACCATGTTAGACCAGGAACCCACCATGTGAGACCAGTACCCGCAGGACCCTACCCGTGAGAACCAGACACCTCCCATGTGAGACCCAGGACGCCCATGCAAGACCAGTACCACCATGGAGACCAGGACCCACCACGTGAGAGACCAGGACCCACCATGTGAGACTCAGGAAACAAATGTGAGACCAGGACCCACCATGCATGACCAGGTCCCAAACATGTGAGACCAGACCCACCATGTAAGAGACCATGACCCTCCATAGTTGAGACCTGGACCACCCACCATGTGAGACAGGTCCCACCATGTGAGAAAAACCAGGACCCACCATGTGGTACCAGTACCAACATGTGAGACCAGGATCCCACCAATTAGACCAGGACCCACCATTGAGACCAGTACTCCACCTTGTGAGACCAGAACCCACCAATGTGAGACAGATGCCCACATGTGAGACCGTAAGCCACCATGTGAGACCAGGACCCCACCATGTTGAGACCAGGATCCGCCACCATTAGACTATGACCCACCTTGGTGAGACCAGGACCCCACCATGTAGAGACCAGACCCCACCATGAGAGACCAAGGACCCACCCTGTGAACCAGGACCCACCAAGTGATACCACTACCCACCATGTGATAACCAGGACCCCACCATGTGAGACCGAGGACCCACCCTGTGCGACCTTGGAGCACCATGATGAGACTTGGACACTACCATGAGTTTAGACCAGGAACCAACCAAGTTAGACCAGGACCCACCATGTGAAGACTAGGGCCCACCATGATGAGAACCAGGACCCACATGTGAGACCAGGGACCCACCAGGAGAAACCAGAGGCAGCATGTGAGACCAGGAGCCACCATATAACACCAGGACCCTGACAATGCTAGAACAGACCCAAAACAAGTGAGACGAGGACCCCCACCAATGTGAGGCCAGGAGCCAAACCTTGTGAGACCAGACCACACCATGTGAGACCAGGACCCCCATGTGAGACCAGTGACCCACCATGTGATAACCACGAAACCCACCATGTTGATAAACCAACCCCACCATTTGAGCCCAGGACGACCACCTGTGCACCATGGCCACCATGTTGAGACTTTGGACCCACCATGTGAGACCAGGACCACCGAATGTTAGACCAGGACCCACCATGTGAGAGCAGGGCCCACCATAGTGAGACCAGACCCACCAATGTGAGACCAGATCCCACACATGTGAGACCAGAACCCAACCATGTCAAACAGGACCCCACCAGTGAGACAAGGACCAACCATGTGAGACAAGGACCCACCATGTGAGACAAGGACCTCCCACCATGTGAGACCAGGACCCACCATGTGAGACAAGAACTCACGATATGTGACAAGGACCCACCATGTGAGACCAGGACCCACCAGTGAGAGACCAGAACCCACCATGTGAAGGACCAGTACCGCACCAATGCGAGACCAAAACCCACCATGGTCAGAACTCAGGACCCCAACATGTGAGACAGGACACCACCATGTGAGACCAGGACCCACCATTTATGAAGATTCAGGACACGACCATGTGAGATCAGGACCACATGTGTGACCATCACCAACCAGTGAGACCATGGCCCACCATGCGACACAGGGCCCAACATGTAAGCCAAGAACCCCACCAAATGAGACCGAGGGCTTACCATGTGAGACCAGGCCCACCATTAGAGACCAGGACCCACCATGCTGAGACCAGGACCCTACCCTGTGATACCGAGTCAGCCATCAAGACCAGGACCCACCATCCTGACACCAGACCCCCATGTGAGACCAGGATCCCTCCCACCATGTTAGTATCTTTGGACCCATCATATCTGACCACGGACCCCACCAGTGGATCCAGGACCGCAACCATAGTGAGACCAGACCCACCATGTAAACCATGACCACCAACATGAGATACCAGACCCCCACCATGCTGAGACCAGGACCCCCATCATATAGGACAAGGGCCCCACCATGTGAGACCAGGATCCCAACCATGTGAACCAGACCCACCATTTGAGACCATGACCCCAACCATGTGAGAACAAGAACCCACATGTAAACCAGGACCCACCATATGATGTCCAAAACCCCACCATGTGAGACCAGGACCAACCATGTAACAAGGAGGACCCACATGTGAGACCATGACCACAGGACCCCACCATGTGAGAACAGAGGACCCACCATGTGTAGACCAGGACCCACCATGTGAAACCAGGAGGCAGCATGTGAGACCAGGAGCCACCATATAACACCAGGACCCTACAATGCGAGAACAGGACCCTTCCATGTGAGACGAGGACCCCACCATGTGAGGCCAGGAGCCACCTTGTGAGACCAGGACCCACCATGTGAGACCAGGACCCTACCATGTGAGACCAGGGCACCACCATGTGAGGCCTGGAGCCACAATGTGAGATTAGTCCCTACCAAATAAGAGCAGACCCTACAATGTGAAACCTTTACCCACCATGTGAACTAGGACCCCACCTTGTGAGACCAGGACCCCACCACGTGAAACCAGGACCACCATGTGAGACCATGAACCCAGCCATGTTAGACCAGGACCCATACCCTGTGAGACCAGGACCCTTCCCATGTGAGACCAACATCCAAACCCGCCCATGCAAGACCATAAGCGCACCATGTAAGACCAGGACCCACCACGTTGAGACCATGAAGGACCCACCATGTGAGACCAGAACATCATTGAACCAGGACCCACCATGCTTGACCAGGTCCCACCATGTGAGACCAGGACCCTTCCATGTGAGACCAGGACCCCACCATGTGAGGCCAGGAGCCACCATGTGAGACTAGGACCCTGCTATATGCGACCTGGACCCTACCATGTGAAAGCAGGACCCCTACCATGTGAGACCAGGACCCACCATGTGAGACCAGGACCCACCATGTGAGACCAGGAGCCACCATGTGAGACCATGACCCACCATGTGAGACCAGGACCCTACCATGTGAGACCAGAACCGTACCATGTGAGACCAGGACCCACAATGTGAGACCAGGAGCCACCATGTGAGAACAGGACCACCACGTGAGGACCATGATCCCACCATGTGAGACCAGGACGCATCATTGAGACCAGGACCAACCATGCATTAACCATCCCCCACCATGTAGACCAGGGCCCACCACCAAGTAGACCATAACCCAAACCATGTGAGACCAGGACCCACCATGTGAGTACCAATAACCCCCGCCATGTGAGAACAAGAGACCCACCAATGTGAGATCAGGACCCTAACGCATGAGACCAGGACCCAGCCATGTGAGACCTGGACCCACCATGAGATACCAGACCCTACCATTGAGACCAGGACCCGTCCATGCGAGAACCAGAACCCCCCATGTTAGACCGAAAGCCACCATTAGACTTAGGAACCTCACATTAGAGACCAGGACCCTACCAGGAGAGACCAGGGCCCTACCAGTGAGACCAGAGCCACCATGTGAGATCAGGGGCCACTATGTGAGACCAGGAGCCCCAAGTAGACCAGGAATCCACCATGAGACCAGGACCCACCATGTGAGACCAGGACTCCACCATGTGAGACCAGGATTCCACCATGTAGACCAGGACCCACCAATGTGAAACAGGACCACCCATGTGAGACCAGGAGCCACCATGTTGATACCAGGACCCAACCATGTTATACCAGGACCCACCATGTGAGACCTGGACCCCACCATGTGAGACCAGGACCCACCGTGTGAGACAAGGACCCACCATGTAAGACCAGGACCCACCATGTGAGACCAGGACCCACCATGTGAGACCTGAAGCCACCATATGAGACTAGGACCCACCATGTGAGACCAGGACCCTGCCATGTGAGACCAGGACCCTACCATGTAAGACCAGGACCCTACCATGTGAGACCAGGACCCACCATGTGAGACCAGGACCCACCATGTGATACCAGACCCTAGCATGTGAGACCAGGACCCACCATGTGAGACAGACCCAACATGTGTAGACCAGGTGCCCACCATAAGAGACAAGGACCCAGCCATTGAGATCAGGAACCCTACCATAGTGAGACCTAGGACCAACCATGTGGGAGCAGGAGCCACCATTGAGACCAGGAGCCACCATGTGACCAGGACCCACCATGTGAGACCAGGAGCAACCATGTGAGACCAGAGCTCCATGAGACCAGGACCCACCGATGTAACCAGACTCCCCACCAAGTGAGACCAAGATCCACACATGTGAGTCCACGACCCACCATTGTGTACCATGAGCCACCATGTTGGGACCAGGAGTCCACCATGTGAAGACAGGACCCACCCAGTAGACCATGACCCACAGTGAGAACCAGGAACCCACCATGTGATACGCTGGACCCCACCATGTGAAACCATGACCCACCGTGGTGAGAACTCAGTACCCAACGTGTGAGACCATGACCCCACCATGTGAGACCAGGACCCACCATGTGAGAGTAAGACCCGTCATGTGAGACCAGGAGCCACCATGTGAGACCATGACCCACCATGTGAGACCAGACCCCACCATGTTGAGACCCAAGACCCACTCATGTGATACAAGGACCCCTACCATGTGAGAACCAGGACCCACCATGTGATACCAGGAGCCACCATTGAGATCAAGGACCCAACCATGTGAGACCCAGGGGACCACCGATGTGAGATCAGTACCACCATTTGAGACCAGGATCCCACATGTTAGACCAGGACCCACCAATGTGAGGACCAGGACCCACCATATGAGTCCAGGACCCACAATGTGAGATCCAGACCCACTATAGTGGAAGACCAAGATCCCACCAAGTGAGACCAGCCCACCATGTGAGACTGGACCCCACCAGGGAGACCAGGAACCCACCAAGTTAGACCAGGACCCCACCATGAGAGAACCAGACCCCACCATAGGACCAGGACCGCACCACGTGAGACCAGTGACGCGACCATATGAACCAGGACCCACCATGTGAGACCATGACCCACCATGTTGAGACCATGACCCCACCATGTGAGACCAAGACCCACCATGTGAACCATGACCCCACCATGTGAGACCAGGACCCTCCATTGTGAGACCAGGAGCCACCATGTTAGACATGAGGACCCACCGATGTGATACCCAATGACCCACCATGGTGAGACCGGAATCCACCAAGTGAGACCATGAACCCACATGTGAGAACAGGACCCACCATGTGAACCAGGACCCATCAAAGTGAAGACCATGACGCACCATGTGCGACCAGACACACCATGTGAGACACAGGACCCACCATGTAAGACCAGGACCTACCATGTGCGACCAGACCCCACCATGTGAGACCAGAACGCATCCTACACACTCACGGTCTCGGCAACAAGAAAAAGCAAAGAAAAAAAAACGCACGTTCACATACATTGATGTTGCCTGACATAACAGACACACACACACACACACACACACACACACACTCACACACACAGACACACACACAGACACACACCACACACACACCACAACACACACACACATGGTGTGTCCCGAGCCCATGGATCAAGACAGGACTTATTAACATATGAATGACCTCCAGCAAATTGATGGACTTATTGAAGTTTTGGTTATTGTGAGTTGTTGTTGCTTGTGTTGAGGTGGGGGAGCAGCTGTGGTGGTAGTTGAGGGGGGCAGGTGTTGGGTGCAATATGGCGGGGGGAAGTAGAGCAGGAGAATTGGGAATGTGAAGGGGGGCAGATGGTATGCATATTCACTACTTTATCTTTCCATGTCAAGACTGTCAAGAAGTGTTGTTGTTTTCTCTCTTCCTCTCCTACCGTATTGTAACCCTCGATTTTCCACTGAGAAAGACCTCCACACCACTCAGTTCCATCTCTCACCTTGACTAGGCCTCCGATTTTACATCAACTCCTGCTGCTCTCAATTGCCAACTGACTTTCTTCTCTTATCCAAGGTCATCTCTGGTCCCACCTCTCCTGTTGTATGTCTCCCTTACATTTTCCATACTCCGTGATCTAGTTGACACCCTCTCCTTCTAACCTATAGTAACAGTCTTCTTTCATCAGACTAATTCCATTTAAAGTTAATCTTGCTATTTCTCGTTCCCACCTGTTATCACTCATGTTTCCGGGTGACTGCTCCATTTCCTAGTCCCTTGTCCTCTTCAGTACTTTGGTGAACTTACCGCCTCCTTTCTGACCAGACTTAGGAGTGGCCCGGTGTCCTGGTGGCGAAAGCTCCCGCTTTCCCACACGGAGGGCCCGGGTTCGATTCCCCGGCGGGTGAAAACATTCGACACGTTTAACCTTACACCTGTTGTTCTGTTCACGCTAGCAGCCATAGTACCTGGGTGTTAGTCGACTGGTGTGGGTCGCAATCCTGGGGACAAGATTAAGGACCCAATGGAAATAAGTTAGACAGTCCTCGATGACGCACTGACTTTCTTGGGTTATCCTTGAGTGGCTAACCCTCCGGGGTTAAAAATCCGAAAACGAAATCTTCATCTCTTTACATTAACACAAAAGTCACCAACAATGCTCTTTCGCAGGTGAGAGATCACATCACCTTATTAACGGTGTCCTGTTGTTAGTGGTAACAAGCACCGACAAGTTTGTAAGTAAGGACAATTATGCAACGCTGGGAATCTTTATCTTTATAAAATATGTATTGCCAATAAAGAATCCTAGTGTTGCACATGTGTCTTATCAACTGATGCTCCTTTAAAACTATCAAACCTTCTTTTAACCTTCTAAGATGCCGTCTTGTCTAATCATATTCTTATACACAGGTTTCCCAGCATCAGTTTTAGTTCCGAACTACTTTGTTTTTCTGTAGATGTTTACATTTCCTCAGTGAAGAAACTGACACAAGTTGCAACATCTGGGTAATTTATTGTACACGTTTCGGACCGAGCCACAACTTTATTAAATACGAAGTCAAGGACTTAACTGAAAGACAGTAGAATGTCTATATATAACATGATGAGACAAATTATTCCCTCAGTCTTGGAGCTGGGTGATGCACCGTAGTTGTGAAGTTTGACTCTTCCACGACTGTAAATTACAATAATGAGACATCTGTAAGTTTCTGTAAGTTATACCAGAAATTTTCAAAGCAGACTGTCATTTCTGATAGTTGAAGCAAGCGTTTGCCCCTCAGATCCTTGGGACGAATAACAATGGCCGTCATCCTTTAAATTTAACAGATGCCCCCATTTTAAACGAGTCCGCTTTCAAGTATCTATCTATGGATTTGGTAATAAAGTCAATTATAATCATACGAACGTCTGCCACAGAAGAGTGTTATAGATAACTAAGCTGTCTCATCTTTTGTATAACCTACAGATGTCTCCCTTTAAAAGTGTCCCTTTAAATGGATCAGTTTTCTTGAGTGCGGGAACTCCTATGATAATTGCCAGTGATATCTCTATCGCTGGGTCAATATAATTATTATATGTGTAAAGTTATTTATATACAATGCGTATGTCTGCCGATATTTTTGATAACAACATGTTCAACGTCGTTCTACACACACACACATACAAACACCTAGTAGCAATCAGTGAAGAGGTGGGGCCAGGAGCTATGAATCGACCCCTGCAACCACAAATAGGCGAGTACAAATAGGTGAGAGCACACACACACACACACACACACACACACACACACACACACACACACACACAAGACACACATACAAACACACAAACACACACACACAAACACACCCACACACACACACACACACACACACACACAACACACACACACCCACACACACCACACACACACACACAAAACACACACGCACGCACGCCACGCACGTCACACAAACACACAAATCATAAATACGGGGAAGAAAAATCAACACAATTTAGTAGTGTTTATCTAGGCTGGTAAGGGAATAATTGAGTCCTTAACTAAAGATGTAAACAACACTACTGGCGCCATGTTTGTTCTTCACTCTGTCAACGGTACATTCACTCAACTAGTGGTGACATTTGCGCTCAATCAGTGTACATACACTCAACCAACGGTGACATGCACTTCAGCCAAGGTACAAGCACTCACTAGTGTGACATACACTCAACCAATGGTATATGCACATCAGACAGTTGGTACAAGCACTCAACCATGTACATTCCCTCAGCCAGAGGTACATGCAACACAACCAGTGGTACATGCCACTCAACCAGTGGTACATGCACCTCAACCGAGTCGGTAACATGCACTCAAACAGTGGTACATGCACTCGAACAGTGGGAACATGCACTCAAACCCAGTGGTAAACAAGCACTCAACCAGTGGGTACATGCACTCAACCATGGTACATGCACTCAACCAGTTTTTGGGGGGGTACATGCACGTCAACCAGTGGTACATGCACACAACCAGTGGTACAGCACACAGCCAGCGGTACAGAGCACTCAACCAGTGGTAATGCACTCAACCAATGTACATCACTCAGCCAATGGTACATGCACACAGCCAGCGGTACAATGCAATCAACTAGTGGTACATGCACTCACAGTGGTACTGCAACTCAACCAGTGGTACAAGCACACAACCAGTGGAACATGCACTCAACCAGTGGTACTGCACTCAGCAGTGGTTACATGACTCAGGCCATGGTACATGCACTCAACAGTGGTACATGCATCTCAACCAGTGGTACATGCACTCAACGCATGTATTATATGCACTCCAACCCCAGCATTCATGCACTCCAGCCAGCGGTACATGGCACTCAACCAAGTGTAACAGTGCACTCAGCCAGCAGAGACATGCCCACTCACCAGCGGTACATGCACTCAACCAGTGGTACATGCACTCAACCAGTGGTACATGCACTCAACCAGTGGTACATGCACTCAACCAGTGGTACATGCACTCAACCAGTGGTACATGCACTCAGCCAGCGGTACATGCACTCAACCAGTGGTACATGCACTAAACCAGTAGTACATGCACTCAGCCAGCGGTTCATGCACTCAGCCAGCGGTACATGCACTCAACCAGTGGTAGATGCACTCAACCAGTGGTACATGCACTCAACCAATGGTACATGCACTCAGCCAGCGGTACATGCACTCAACCAGTGGTACATGCACTCAACCAGTGATACATGCATTCAACCAGTGGTACATGCACTCAGACAGTGGTAACAAGCACCTCAACCGCGGTACAATTCACTCAACCAGGGTACATACACTTACCCAGTGGTAAAAAAAGCCTCATCCAGGGAACCTACTCTTAACCCAGTGGTAAAAGCACTCAAACCAGGGTACATACACTTACCCAGTGGTACATTGCACACAACCAGGGTACAAACACTTAACCCAGTGGTACAATGCACACAACCAGGTGTACATACACCCTTACCAGTGTACAATGCACTCAACCAGGGTTCATACACTTACCCATTGGTAACATGAGTCCCTCAACCAAGGGTACATCACTTACCCAGTTGTACAACACTCAACATGAAAACACAAGAACTTAAGAATGAAGAGCACTGCAGCATGCCACTGGCTCATACACAAACAACGTGCACATAGGAGAGAGGAGCTTACGACGACGTTTGGGTCCGACTTACAGTACTGACGAAACCACACTGGCACATAAGAGGCCAACTGGGCAGGGACTGGGCCATAGAGGAACGAAAAGAAGTAGTGACAGTCGTGTGACGTTTTGTTAAATGGTCCAAATCAAACCTAAACGTCGTGATGAGCTCCCCGCTCCTATGTCCAGCAGCTTTGTCAAGCTCCTGGACAGCGAAACGTTGCCATAATAAAATGACGCATTAGTTGCACTTGTGTCCTTTTACCTAACATATTGTGGGTGATTCTACCAATATTAATACTATGTGAGGGTTAATTGTGTATTTTTCCAGTCACGATACCGTGCTGTTTTCTTCTTCTACTGGCCCATGCTAGGCAGGTCCAAGTCACACCCACGCACATACTTCTCTAACCAACTGTAATGCTACACAAAAACTTTAGCTTCAATACGGTACACCGGAGATTGTTCCTCTCATCCAAACTCTATTACAAACCATGTTTTTCTATAACCTTACTTAAATATATTTTTTTTTCCAACCCCTGAAACCCATTACTGCGAGTCCTCTTGTTTTTGTTAGATATTTTCAGCACGTTATTTACATCCCCTTTACTTATTCCTGTTTTCCATTTATACACCCTCAATCCATTATTATTTTAATTATCACACTGGCCGATTCCACCAAGGAGGGTTGGCCCGAAAAAAGAAAAAACTTTCACCATCATTTCACATCCATCACTGTCTTTGCAAGAAGGTGGTGTTACAATACAGTTTTTAAACTGTCAAACATTAACACACCCCTTCAAAGTGCAGGACCTGTAACTTCCCACCTCCAGACTCAAGTCTGGCCATGCAGGTTTTCCCTGAATCCCTTCATAAATGTTACTTTGCTCACACTCCAACAGCACGTCAAGTATAAAAACCATTTGCTACCGTTCACTCCTATCAAACACGATCACGCACGGCCTGCTCTGGAAGTCCAAGCCCTCTCGCACATCAAAACCTCCTTTATACCCCTCCCTCACACCTTTCCTAGCCGACCCCTAACCCCGCCTTCCTTCCAACTGCAGACTGATACACTCTTGAAGTCATTCTGTTTTTCGAGCTCCCATTCACTCTACATGTCCGAACCACCTCAACAACTCTCCTCAGCCTCTGGACAACAGTTTGGTAATCCCGCTCCTCCTCCTAACTTCCAAACTACGAATTCTCTGCATTAAATTCACACCACAGCATTGGCCCTCAGACATGAACATCTCCACGCCTCCGCCTTCTCCTCGGCTGCAACATTTCATCACCCATGCTTCACACCCATATAAAGTGTTGGTACAACAGATAATCTCATGCATTCCCCTCATTGCCTCCATGTACAAAGTTCTTTGTTCCACAGACTCCTAAGAGCATCCACTCACAGCCTTTTCTCCCCGCATCAATTTCAATGTATTCACCTCATCCTTCATAGACTCATCCGCTGACACGTCCACGTCCCAAATATCTGAAACATTCACGTTCCCTCCATATCTCTCTCTCCCTCCAATCCTGATATCCAAATCTTTCGATCACCTAATATTTTTTGATTATCCTGCATAACCTTACTCTTTCCTGTTATTCACTTTTTAATTTTCCTTCTTTTTGCATCAACCCTATCCAAATTCATCACCAATCTCTGCAACTTCCTAGGTGTTCAGGAATCACCTAAGAGCACATGTGTCATCAGCAAAGATCAACTGTGAACAACTCCCACTTATGTGTGATTCTTTATCTTTTAAACTCCACGCCTCTTGTCAAAGGCCCTCGCATTTACTTCTCTACAACCCCCTCTATAAATATATTAAAACAACCACGGTGACATCACACATCCATCTGTCTAAGGCCTACTTTTATAACTGGGAAATAATTTCCCTCTTTCCTATGTCCTGCTAACTTGTTCCTCACTATCCTCGAAAAAACACTCACTGCTTATATCAGTAACCACCTCCCTACAACATACAACCTGCCACATCTCCACAATTGCCCCCCTATCCCACGCCTGTCATAACGCCTTTTCCAAATCCATAATGCGCCAACTAGCCGAGGTGGCCAGAGAGCACACATGGGGGGAGCAAAGTAACTATTTATGGGTGATTTCAATCCACAGGAGGATTGACAGGGAAAAACCAGGGCCCCATGGTGTCCCAAACATGGAGAGCCAAGATGATGGATATGGGTACTGGAAAACCTCAAAGCATCAACATGGTTAGAGACACTACCAAGAGAAGGAAAGGATGAACCAGCAAGACTGGCCCTTTTGTATTCACTCTTGATATAGGTTCTGACAAATCGAGGATATCATTTAATGAAAGGCCCCTGGGAGCTAGAGATCATGTGTTCTGTGCTCGACTACATTGTATGAAGCTCCAAGTGGAAGTACAGCAGGAATAGTGGTGGGAAAAACCAAACTACAAAAGGTACTACTCCTGCTTGAGAACTTCTATATCAAGACATTCAGTGGAGAGGGAATTGACAGGAAAACCAGTACAAGAAATGATGGACTATTTGGCAAACAAAAGATGCAAGGAGTGCAGAGGAAGGGTTTGTTTCCCAAGGCAAACAGTAATAATGGAGCACAGAACGAGTCCTTGGTTCACCCAAAAGGTGGTAGGGAGGCAAAAACTAAGGTGTACTAGAGAATGGAAAAGGTACAGAAACAGAGAACTCAGAAAATAAAGAGATTAGCCGCAGAGCCAGAAACGAATATGCACAGATAAGAAGGGAGGCTCAGCGCAATACGAAAATGCCATAGCATCGAGAAAGTCACGACTTACCCGAAACTGTTGTACAGCATACATCAGGTGGAAAAACAACAGTCAAGGACAGGTAATCAATACTGAGGAATGGGTGAATGGGGAATTCACAATGAAAACCGACCGGGAGGTTGTCAGGACTCAACAAACAAGAATTTAAAAGAAGTAAATACAGTGGAAACCAGTAAGGACTCCAGAAATCAGAGCAGGGGGGTACACACAAGTGCAGATGAGGTACACATAACCAAAGGGAGGAGGAGTGAAGAAAGCTGCTATGGCGAACTTGACACCATCAAAAGGCGGTGGGAGACCAGACAACATCTCTTCGCGTGTCCTTTAAAGAGGGAGCAGAGATATTGTGTGTACATTAAAACCAAGAGATCTTCAACACCATCATATGAAACTGGGCAACTCCCTGATTAAGGAAGATGGCAAAATGTAGTCCCATTTTTTAAATAAGCGGGAGACAAGACAGAGGCACTAAACTATTGACCTGAATCACTAACGTGTTATATATTCCAAGGTCATCAGGAGGAGAGTGGTGGCAGTCACCTGGAAAAGAAACATAGTGTATAATTGACAACCAGCAAGGTTTCAGGGAGGGAAAATACCTGCGTGTCACACAAACCTACTAGAGTATTCTAAGACAAGGAGTGACAGAAGTAAGACAAGAGAGGAGAGGGTGGGGGGGGGATCGACTGCATTTTCTTGGGACTGCAAGAAGGCCATCTGACAGACATTCCTCACGAAGAGTTACTGGCAAAAGCTAGAGTGATCAGCACACAATAACAGGAAAGGCCCTGCAATGGATCAAGACTACCTGACAGGGAGGCAACAAACGAGTACATGAGTACGATACGAAGTGTTCAGAGTGGGCGCCTGTGACAAGCGGTGGTTCCACAGGGGACAGTCCTAGGACCGTGCAGTTTCTTGGAATATGAGAATGACAAATATAACGGAAGGGATGACTCAGAGTTGTCCTTGTGTCCAGACCAGACCCACCATGTAAGACCAGTACGCCACCATGTGAGAACCAAACCCAACTATGTGAGGGTGAAACCCGGACCCTACCATGAGACCAAGACTCCCACCATGTGAGAGCCAGGAGCTATCCATGTGAGCCAAGACCCACCATGTGAGCCCCTGACACTACCATGAAGACTCAGGTCCCCACCAAGTGAGGTCAGTGCCCCCATGTGAGACCAGGACCCTACCATTTTAGACCAGGACACTACCATGTGAGACCAGGACCCTACCATGTGAGACCAGGACCCACCATGTGAGACCAGGACCCATCATGTGAGACCAGGAGCCACCATGTGAGACCAGGACCCACCATGTGAGACCAGGACCCTAGCATGTGAGACCATGACCCTACCATGTGAGACCATGAGCCACAATGTGACATCAGTAGCCACCATATGAGACCAGGAGCCACCACGAGAGAGCAGGAGCCACCATGTGAGACCAGGACCCACCATGTGAGACCAGGATCCACCATGTGAGACCAGGATCCACCATGTGAGACCAGGACCCTGTCCAATTGAGACACAGGACTCCCAATAAGTGTGACCAGGACCAACATGTGAGACAGGACCCACCATCCTGGGACCAGGACCCACCATGAAGACCATTACCCACCATGTGAAGACCGAGGAACCCACCATGTGAGACCAGGTCCCCAACAATGTGAAGTCATACCCACCATGTTAAGCAGGACCCACCATGGGGGGGGGGGGTGGGTAGACCAGGACCCACCGATGTGAGATCCCAGGACCCAACCCAAGTGAAACCAGGATCACACCATGTGACAGTATGACCCCACCATGTTAGACCAGACTCCACCATGTGAGACCAAAGACCCACCATTGTGAGACTAGACCCCCCTCCTTGTGATGTCCGGACCCCACCATGTGAGAACTGAGCCCCACATGTGAGACCAGGAGCCCCATGTTAACAGGACCCACCATGTAAGACCAGGAACCCCACCATTTAGACCAGGACCCACCATGTGAGACCAGGACCCACCAAGTGAGAAACCATGACCACCATGTGAGACAAGGAACCCACCATGTGTGAACAATCACCCACCCATGTGATAACCACGATCCCACCATGGTGATACCAGGAATGGTCCCACCACCAATGTGAGACCAGTACCCACCATGGTGCGACCAGGAGCCCCCATGTAGACTTGACCCACCATGTGATACCCAGGATCCAACCATGTTAGACCCAGGACCCACCATGTGAGACCAGGGCCCACCATGTGAGACCAGGACCCACCATGTAGACCAGGACCCACCACGTGAGACCAGTACCCAACATGTCCAAACAGGAGACCCCACCACTGTGAACAAGACCAACCATGTGAGACAAGGACCCCTATCCATGTGAGACAAGACCCCACCATGTGAGACCAGGACCCAACCATGTGGAGAAAGAACTCACGATATGGTGACAAGGAACCCACCAAGTGAGACCAGGACCCACCAAGTGAGACCATAAAACCTCACCATGTGAACCGTGGACCCACCATTGTGAGACCAAACCCACATGTCACACCAGACCCCAACATGTGAGAACTAGGACCCACCATGTGAGACAGACCCACCAAGTGAGATCATGACACACCCAGTGAGACCAGGACCACCCATGTTTGACCACATCACCCTCACCATGTGAGACCATGGCCCACCAGCACACTAGGGCCCAACATGTAAGACCAAACCCACATATGAACCAGGCCTACCATGTGAGACCAGGGCCCACCATTGTGATACCAGACCCACCAAGTGAGACCAGGACCCTACCAGGTGAGACCCAGTACGCAACCATGCATGACCTGGACCCACCATGCAGACAACCAAGGTCCCGCGCATGTGAGACCCAGGACCCCACCAAGTTATATCTGGACCACATCAGTATCTGACCATGGCCCACCATGTTAGACCACGACCCAACCATGGTGAGAACCATGACCCACCATGTGAATACTCAGGACCGCCAACATTTGTGAGACCATGTACCCAACCAAGTGAAACAGGACCCAATCATATGAGAACCAGAGCCAACCATGTGAGACCAGGACCCCATCATGTGAGACCAGAACCCACCATGTAAGACCAGGACTCCACCATGTGAGACCAGGATCCCACCATGTGAGACCATGACCCCCACGTGAGACCATTACCAAACCATATGAGACCCGGCCCACCATGTGAGACCAGAAGGCCGCACCATGTGAGGACCAGGACCCACCATTTGAGGAGACCAGGACCCCTCCCCCAACATGGTAGAACAAGAACCCACAATGTAA
Organism: Cherax quadricarinatus; assembly: GCF_026875155.1. Lineage (NCBI taxonomy): Eukaryota > Metazoa > Arthropoda > Malacostraca > Decapoda > Parastacidae > Cherax > Cherax quadricarinatus. Next base: position 54,773,380 of record NC_069408.1, on the reverse strand, counting down.
GACCAGGACCCACCATATGAGACCAAAACCCCACCATGTGAGACCATGACCAACCATGTGAGACAAGGACCCACATGTGAGACCAGGACCCACCCATGTGAGCAAGGACCCCACCATGTTGCGACAAGGACTACACCATGTGAGACACGGACCCCACCATGTGAGACAGGACCCACCAATGAAGACCAGAACCCACCATTGTGAGACCAGATGAACCCAATATGTAGACAAGAACACCACCATGTGAGACCAGGACATCCCACCCTGTGAGACCAGGGACCCACTGCATGTGAGACCAGACCCACCATGTGAAACCAGGAGCAGCCATGTGCGACCAGGAGCCCCACCTATAACACCAGACCCTACAATGGCAGAGAACAGACCCTACCATTGAGACGAGGACCCCAACCCCAAGTGAGGCCAGAGCCACCTTGTGAGACTCAGGACCCACCATGTTGAGACCAGGACTACCATGTGAGACCAGGGCACCACCTATGTGAGGCATGGAGCCACAATGTGAGACTAGGTCCCTCCCATAAGAAGAGCAGGACCCTACAATGTGAAACCTGTAACACGCTACCAAGTCGTGAGACCAGGGACCCCTCCTTGTGAGACCAAAACCCACCATTGATTACCAGCGGAGCCACCATGTTAGACCAGGAACCCACCATGTGAGACCAGTACCCGCAGGACCCTACCCGTGAGAACCAGACACCTCCCATGTGAGACCCAGGACGCCCATGCAAGACCAGTACCACCATGGAGACCAGGACCCACCACGTGAGAGACCAGGACCCACCATGTGAGACTCAGGAAACAAATGTGAGACCAGGACCCACCATGCATGACCAGGTCCCAAACATGTGAGACCAGACCCACCATGTAAGAGACCATGACCCTCCATAGTTGAGACCTGGACCACCCACCATGTGAGACAGGTCCCACCATGTGAGAAAAACCAGGACCCACCATGTGGTACCAGTACCAACATGTGAGACCAGGATCCCACCAATTAGACCAGGACCCACCATTGAGACCAGTACTCCACCTTGTGAGACCAGAACCCACCAATGTGAGACAGATGCCCACATGTGAGACCGTAAGCCACCATGTGAGACCAGGACCCCACCATGTTGAGACCAGGATCCGCCACCATTAGACTATGACCCACCTTGGTGAGACCAGGACCCCACCATGTAGAGACCAGACCCCACCATGAGAGACCAAGGACCCACCCTGTGAACCAGGACCCACCAAGTGATACCACTACCCACCATGTGATAACCAGGACCCCACCATGTGAGACCGAGGACCCACCCTGTGCGACCTTGGAGCACCATGATGAGACTTGGACACTACCATGAGTTTAGACCAGGAACCAACCAAGTTAGACCAGGACCCACCATGTGAAGACTAGGGCCCACCATGATGAGAACCAGGACCCACATGTGAGACCAGGGACCCACCAGGAGAAACCAGAGGCAGCATGTGAGACCAGGAGCCACCATATAACACCAGGACCCTGACAATGCTAGAACAGACCCAAAACAAGTGAGACGAGGACCCCCACCAATGTGAGGCCAGGAGCCAAACCTTGTGAGACCAGACCACACCATGTGAGACCAGGACCCCCATGTGAGACCAGTGACCCACCATGTGATAACCACGAAACCCACCATGTTGATAAACCAACCCCACCATTTGAGCCCAGGACGACCACCTGTGCACCATGGCCACCATGTTGAGACTTTGGACCCACCATGTGAGACCAGGACCACCGAATGTTAGACCAGGACCCACCATGTGAGAGCAGGGCCCACCATAGTGAGACCAGACCCACCAATGTGAGACCAGATCCCACACATGTGAGACCAGAACCCAACCATGTCAAACCAGGACCCCACCATGTGAGACAAGGACCAACCATGTGAGACAAGGACCCACCATGTGAGACAAGGACCCCACCATGTGAGACCAGGACCCACCATGTGAGACAAGAACTCACGATATGTGACAAGGACCCACCATGTGAGACCAGGACCCACCAAGTGAGACCAGAACCCACCATGTGAGACCAGGACCCACCATGTGAGACCAAAACCCACCATGGTCAGAACTCAGGACCCCAACATGTGAGACAGGACACCACCATGTGAGACCAGGACCCACCATTTATGAAGATTCAGGACACGACCATGTGAGACCAGGAGCCACCATGTGTGACCAGCACCCACCATGTGAGACCATGGCCCACCATGCGACACTAGGGCCCAACATGTAAGACAAGAACCCACCATATGAGACCAGGGCTTACCATGTGAGACCAGGGCCCACCATGAGAGACCAGGACCCACCATGCTGAGACCAGGACCCTACCCTGTGATACCGAGTCAGCCATCAAGACCAGGACCCACCATCCTGACACCAGACCCCCATGTGAGACCAGGATCCCTCCCACCATGTTAGTATCTTTGGACCCATCATATCTGACCACGGACCCCACCAGTGGATCCAGGACCGCAACCATAGTGAGACCAGACCCACCATGTAAACCATGACCACCAACATGAGATACCAGACCCCCACCATGCTGAGACCAGGACCCCCATCATATAGGACAAGGGCCCCACCATGTGAGACCAGGATCCCAACCATGTGAACCAGACCCACCATTTGAGACCATGACCCCAACCATGTGAGAACAAGAACCCACATGTAAACCAGGACCCACCATATGATGTCCAAAACCCCACCATGTGAGACCAGGACCAACCATGTAACAAGGAGGACCCACATGTGAGACCATGACCACAGGACCCCACCATGTGAGAACAGAGGACCCACCATGTGTAGACCAGGACCCACCATGTGAAACCAGGAGGCACATGTGAGACCAGGAGCCACCATATAACACCAGGACCCTACAATGCGAGAACAGGACTTCCATGTGAGACGAGGACCAGCCACCATGTGAGGCCAGGAAGCCACCTTGTGAGACCAGCCCCACCATGTGAGACCAGACCCAACCATGTGAGTACCAGGGCACCACCATGTGAGGCCCTGGAGCACAATGTGAGATTAGTCCCTACCAAATAAGAGCAGACCCTACAATGTGAAACCTTTACCCACCATGTGAACTAGGACCCCACCTTGTGAGACCAGGACCCCACCACGTGAAACCAGGACCACCATGTGAGACCATGAACCCAGCCATGTTAGACCAGGACCCATACCCTGTGAGACCAGGACCCTTCCCATGTGAGACCAACATCCAAACCCGCCCATGCAAGACCATAAGCGCACCATGTAAGACCAGGACCCACCACGTTGAGACCATGAAGGACCCACCATGTGAGACCAGAACATCATTGAACCAGGACCCACCATGCATGACCAGGTCCCCCCATGTGAGACCAGGACCCTTCCATGTGAGACCAGGCAGGACCCCACCAATGTGAGGCCAGGAGCCACCATGTGAGACTAGGACCCTGCAATATGCGACCTGGACGCCTAAATCCATGTGAAAGCAGGACCCCTACCATGTGAGACCAGGACCCACCATGTGAGACTCAGACCCACCATGTGAGACCAGGGAGCCACCATGTGAGACCATGACCCACACCTGTGAGACCAGGACCCTACCAATGTTGAGACCAGAACCGTACCATTTGAGACCAGGACCCACATGGGCAGACCAGGAGCCACCATGTGAGAACAGGACCACCACGTGAGGACCATGATCCCACCATGTGAGACCAGGACGCATCATTGAGACCAGGACCAACCATGCATTAACCATCCCCCACCATGTAGACCAGGGCCCACCACCAAGTAGACCATAACCCAAACCATGTGAGACCAGGACCCACCATGTGAGTACCAATAACCCCCGCCATGTGAGAACAAGAGACCCACCAATGTGAGATCAGGACCCTAACGCATGAGACCAGGACCCAGCCATGTGAGACCTGGACCCACCATGAGATACCAGACCCTACCATTGAGACCAGGACCCGTCCATGCGAGAACCAGAACCCCCCATGTTAGACCGAAAGCCACCATTAGACTTAGGAACCTCACATTAGAGACCAGGACCCTACCAGGAGAGACCAGGGCCCTACCAGTGAGACCAGAGCCACCATGTGAGATCAGGGGCCACTATGTGAGACCAGGAGCCCCAAGTAGACCAGGAATCCACCATGAAACCCAGTACCCACCATGTGAGAACCAGGACTCCACCATGTGAGACCAGGATTCCACCATGTAGACCAGGACCCACCAATGTGAAACAGGACCACCCATGTGAGACCAGGAGCCACCATGTTGATACCAGGACCCACATGTAATACCAGTACCCACCATGTGAGACCTGGACCCCACCATGTGAGACCAGACCCACCGAGTGAGACAAGGACCCACCATGTAAGACCCAGACCCACCATGTGAGACCAGGACCCACCATGTGAGACCTAAGCCACCAAATGTGAGACTAGGACCCACCAGATGAGACCAGGACCCTTGCCATGTGAGACCAGGACCCTACCATGTAAGACCAGGACCCTACCATTTGAGACCAGAACCCACCATGTGAAGACCAGGACCTACACCATGAGATACCAGACCCTAGCATGTGAGACCAGGACCCAACAAGTGAGACAGACCCAACATGTGTAGACCAGGTGCCCACCATAAGAGACAAGGACCCAGCCATTGAGATCAGGAACCCTACCATAGTGAGACCTAGGACCAACCATGTGGGAGCAGGAGCCACCATTGAGACCAGGAGCCACCATGTACCAGACCCACCATGTGAGACCAGGAGCAACCATGTGAGACCAGAGCTCCATGAGACCAGGACCCACCGATGTAACCAGACTCCCCACCAAGTGAGACCAAGATCCACACATGTGAGTCCACGACCCACCATTGTGTACCATGAGCCACCATGTTGGGACCAGGAGTCCACCATGTGAAGACAGGACCCACCCAGTAGACCATGACCCACAGTGAGAACCAGGAACCCACCATGTGATACGCTGGACCCCACCATGTGAAACCATGACCCACCGTGGTGAGAACTCAGTACCCAACGTGTGAGACCATGACCCCACCATGTGAGACCAGGACCCCCCATGAGAGAGTAAGACCCGTCATGTGAGACCAGGAGCCACCATGTGAACCATGACCCACCATGTGAGACCAGACCCCACCATGTTGAGACCCAAGACCCACTCATGTGATACAAGGACCCCTACCATGTGAGAACCAGGACCCACCATGTGATACCAGGAGCCACCATTGAGATCAAGGACCCAACCATGTGAGACCCAGGGGACCACCGATGTGAGATCAGTACCACCATTTGAGACCAGGATCCCACATGTTAGACCAGGACCCACCAATGTGAGGACCAGGACCCACCATATGAGTCCAGGACCCACAATGTGAGATCCAGACCCACTATAGTGGAAGACCAAGATCCCACCAAGTGAGACCAGCCCACCATGTGAGACTGGACCCCACCAGGGAGACCAGGAACCCACCAAGTTAGACCAGGACCCCACCATGAGAGAACCAGACCCCACCATAGGACCAGGACCGCACCACGTGAGACCAGTAAGACCCGACCATATGAGACCAGGACCCACCATGTGAGACCAGGACCCACCATGTGAGACCAGGACCCCACCATGTGAGACCAGGACCCACCATGTGAGACCAGGACCCCACCATGTGAGACCAGGACCCACCATGTGAGACCAGGAGCCACCATGTGAGACATGAGGACCCACCGATGTGATACCCAATGACCCACCATGGTGAGACCGGAATCCACCAAGTGAGACCATGAACCCACATGTGAGAACAGGACCCACCATGTGAACCAGGACCCATCAAAGTGAAGACCATGACGCACCATGTGCGACCAGACACACCATGTGAGACACAGGACCCACCATGTAAGACCAGGACCTACCATGTGAGACCAGGACCCCACCATGTGAGACCAGAACGCATCCTACACACTCACGGTCTCGGCAACAATAAACAGCAAAGAAAAAAAAAAACGCACGTTCACATACATTGGATGTTTGCCCTGACATAACAGACACACACACACACACACACTAACACACACACTCACACACACAGACACACACACAGACACACACCACACACACACCACAACACACACACACATGGTGTGTCCCGAGCCCATGGATCAAGACAGGACTTATTAACATATGAATGACCTCCAGCAAATTGATGGACTTATTGAAGTTTGAGTTATTGTGAGTTGTTTGTTGCTTGTGTTGAGGTGGGGAGGCAGCTGTGGTGGTAGTTGAGCGGGGCAGGTGTTGGGTGCAATATGGCGGGGGGAAGTAGAGCAGGAGAATTGGGAATGTGAAGGGGGGCAGATGGTATGCATATTCACTACTTTATCTTTCCATGTCAAGACTGTCAAGAAGTGTTGTTGTTTTCTCTCTTCCTCTCCTACCGTATTGTAACCCTCGATTTTCCACTGAGAAAGACCTCCACACCACTCAGTTCCATCTCTCACCTTGACTAGGCCTCCGATTTTACATCAACTCCTGCTGCTCTCAATTGCCAACTGACTTTCTTCTCTTATCCAAGGTCATCTCTGGTCCCACCTCTCCTGTTGTATGTCTCCCTTACATTTTCCATACTCCGTGATCTAGTTGACACCCTCTCCTTCTAACCTATAGTAACAGTCTTCTTTCATCAGACTAATTCCATTTAAAGTTAATCTTGCTATTTCTCGTTCCCACCTGTTATCACTCATGTTTCCGGGTGACTGCTCCATTTCCTAGTCCCTTGTCCTCTTCAGTACTTTGGTGAACTTACCGCCTCCTTTCTGACCAGACTTAGGAGTGGCCCGGTGTCCTGGTGGCGAAAGCTCCCGCTTTCCCACACGGAGGGCCCGGGTTCGATTCCCCGGCGGGTGAAAACATTCGACACGTTTAACCTTACACCTGTTGTTCTGTTCACGCTAGCAGCCATAGTACCTGGGTGTTAGTCGACTGGTGTGGGTCGCAATCCTGGGGACAAGATTAAGGACCCAATGGAAATAAGTTAGACAGATCCCTCGATGACGCACTGACTTGTCTTGGGTTATCCTTGAGTGGCTAACCCTCCGGGGTTAAAAATCCGAAAACGAAATCTTCATCTCTTTACATTAACACAAAAGTCACCAACAATGCTCTTTCGCAGGTGAGAGATCACATCACCTTATTAACGGTGTCCTGTTGTTAGTGGTAACAAGCACCGACAAGTTTGTAAGTAAGGACAATTAAAGCAACGCTGGGAATCTTTAATCTTTAAAAAAATTGTATTGCCAATAAAGAAACCAAGTGTTAGCACATGTGTCTTATCAACTGATGCCTCCTTTAAAACTATCAAACCTTCTTTTAACCTTACTAAGATGCCGTCTTGTCTAATCATATTCTTATACACAGGTTTCCCAGCATCAGTTTTAGTTCCGAACTACTTTGTTTTTCTGTAGATGTTTACATTTCCTCAGTGAAGAAACTGACACAAGTTGCAACATCTGGGTAATTTATTGTACACGTTTCGGACCGAGCCACAACTTTATTAAATACGAAGTCAAGGACTTAACTGAAAGACAGTAGAATGTCTATATATAACATGATGAGACAAATTATTCCCTCAGTCTTGGAGCTGGGTGATGCACCGTAGTTGTGAAGTTTGACTCTTCCACGACTGTAAATTACAATAATGAGACATCTGTAAGTTTCTGTAAGTTATACCAGAAATTTTCAAAGCAGACTGTCATTTCTGATAGTTGAAGCAAGCGTTTGCCCCTCAGATCCTTGGGACGAATAACAATGGCCGTCATCCTTTAAATTTAACAGATGCCCCCATTTTAAACGAGTCCGCTTTCAAGTATCTATCTATGGATTTGGTAATAAAGTCAATTATAATCATACGAACGTCTGCCACAGAAGAGTGTTATAGATAACTAAGCTGTCTCATCTTTTGTATAACCTACATATGTCTCCCTTTAAAAGTGTCACCATTAAAATGGATCGTTTTCTTGAGTGCGGGAACTCCTATGATAATTGCCATGATATCTCTATCGCTGGGTCAATATAATTATTATATGTGTAAAGTTATTTATATACAATGCGTATGTCTGCCGATATTTTTGATAACAACATGTTCAACGTCGTTCTACACACACACACATACAAACACCTAGTAGCAATCAGTGAAAGGGTGGGGCCAGGAGCTATGAATCGACCCCTGCAACCCAAATAGGCGAGTACAAATAGGTGAGAGCACACACACACACACACACACACACACACACACACACACACACACACACACAAGACACACATACAAACACACAAACACACACACACAAACACACCCACACACACACACACACACACACACACACAACACACACACACCCACACACACCACACACACACACACAAAACACACACGCACGCACGCCACGCACGTCACACAAACACACAAATCATAAATACGGGGAAGAAAAATCAACCCAATTTAGTAGTGTTTTATCTAAGGCTGGTAAGGGAATAATTGAGTCCTTAACTAAAGATGTAAACAACACTACTGGCGCCATGTTTGTTCTTCACTCTGTCAACGGTACATTCACTCAACTAGTGGTGACATTTGCGCTCAATCAGTGTACATACACTCAACCAACGGTGACATGCACTTCAGCCAAGGTACAAGCACTCACTAGTGTGACATACACTCAACCAATGGTATATGCACATCAGACAGTTGGTACAAGCACTCAACCATGTACATTCCCTCAGCCAGAGGTACATGCAACACAACCAGTGGTACATGCCACTCAACCAGTGGTACATGCACCTCAACCGAGTCGGTAACATGCACTCAAACAGTGGTACATGCACTCGAACAGTGGGAACATGCACTCAAACCCAGTGGTAAACAAGCACTCAACCAGTGGGTACATGCACTCAACCATGGTACATGCACTCAACCAGTTTTTGGGGGGGTACATGCACGTCAACCAGTGGTACATGCACACAACCAGTGGTACAGCACACAGCCAGCGGTACAGAGCACTCAACCAGTGGTAATGCACTCAACCAATGTACATCACTCAGCCAATGGTACATGCACACAGCCAGCGGTACAATGCAATCAACTAGTGGTACATGCACTCACAGTGGTACTGCAACTCAACCAGTGGTACAAGCACACAACCAGTGGAACATGCACTCAACCAGTGGTACTGCACTCAGCAGTGGTTACATGACTCAGGCCATGGTACATGCACTCAACAGTGGTACATGCATCTCAACCAGTGGTACATGCACTCAACGCATGTATTATATGCACTCCAACCCCAGCATTCATGCACTCCAGCCAGCGGTACATGGCACTCAACCAAGTGTAACAGTGCACTCAGCCAGCAGAGACATGCCCACTCACCAGCGGTACATGCACTCAACCAGTGGTACATGCACTCAACCAGTGGTACATGCACTCAACCAGTGGTACATGCACTCAACCAGTGGTACATGCACTCAACCAGTGGTACATGCACTCACAGCCAGCTGGTACATGCACTCAACCAGTGGTACATGCACTCAACCAGTGGTACATGCACTCAGCCAGCGGTACATGCACTCAGCCAGCGGTACATGCACTCAACCAGTGGTACATGCACTCAACCAGTGGTACATGCACTCAACCAATGTGAACATGCACTCAGCCCAGCGGTACATGCACTCAACCAGGGACATGCACTCAACCAGTATACAAGCATTCAACCAGTGGTACATGCACTCAGACAGTGGTAACAAGCACCTCAACCGCGGTACAATTCACTCAACCAGGGTACATACACTTACCCAGTGGTAAAAAAAGCCTCATCCAGGGAACCTACTCTTAACCCAGTGGTAAAAGCACTCAAACCAGGGTACATACACTTACCCAGTGGTACATTGCACACAACCAGGGTACAAACACTTAACCCAGTGGTACAATGCACACAACCAGGTGTACATACACCCTTACCAGTGTACAATGCACTCAACCAGGGTTCATACACTTACCCATTGGTAACATGAGTCCCTCAACCAAGGGTACATCACTTACCCAGTTGTACAACACTCAACAGAACACACAAGAACTTAAGAATGAAGGAGCACTGCAGCAGGCCCACTGGCTCATACACAAACAACGTGCACATAGGAGAGAGGAGCTTACGACGACGTTTGGGTCCGACTTACAGTACTGACGAAACCACACTGGCACCTAAGGGAGGCCAACTGGGCAGGGACGGGGCCATAGGAGGAACGAAAAGAAGTAGTGACAGTCGTGTGACTTTGTAAATGGTCCAAATCAAACCTAAACGTCGTGATGAGCTCCCCGCTCCTATGTCCAGCAGCTTTGTCAAGCTCCTGGACAGCGAAACGTTGCCATAATAAAATGACGCATTAGTTGCACTTGTGTCCTTTTACCTAACATATTGTGGGTGATTCTACCAATATTAATACTATGTGAGGGTTAATTGTGTATTTTTCCAGTCACGATACCGTGCTGTTTTCTTCTTCTACTGGCCCATGCTAGGCAGGTCCAAGTCACACCCACGCACATACTTCTCTAACCAACTGTTAATGCTACACAAAACTTTAGCTTCAATAACGGTACTCGGGAGTTTGTTCCTCTCATCCAAACTCTATTACAAACCATGTTTTTCTATAACCTTACTTAAATATATTTTTTTTTCCAACCCCTGAAACCCATTACTGCGAGTCCTCTTGTTTTTGTTAGATATTTTCAGCACGTTATTTACATCCCCTTTACTTATTCCTGTTTTCCATTTATACACCTCAATCATTATTATTTTTATTATCACACTGGCCGATTCCACCAAGGAGGGTTGGCCCGAAAAAAGAAAAAACTTTCACCATCATTTCACATCCATCACTGTCTTTGCAAGAAGGTGGTGTTACAATACAGTTTTTAAACTGTCAAACATTAACACACCCCTTCAAAGTGCAGGACCTGTAACTTCCCACCTCCAGACTCAAGTCTGGCCATGCAGGTTTTCCCTGAATCCCTTCATAAATGTTACTTTGCTCACACTCCAACAGCACGTCAAGTATAAAAACCATTTGCTACCGTTCACTCCTATCAAACACGATCACGCACGGCCTGCTCTGGAAGTCCAAGCCCTCTCGCACATCAAAACCTCCTTTATACCCCTCCCTCACACCTTTCCTAGCCGACCCCTAACCCCGCCTTCCTTCCAACTGCAGACTGATACACTCTTGAAGTCATTCTGTTTTTCGAGCTCCCATTCACTCTACATGTCCGAACCACCTCAACAACTCTCCTCAGCCTCTGGACAACAGTTTGGTAATCCCGCTCCTCCTCCTAACTTCCAAACTACGAATTCTCTGCATTAAATTCACACCACAGCATTGGCCCTCAGACATGAACATCTCCACGCCTCCGCCTTCTCCTCGGCTGCAACATTTCATCACCCATGCTTCACACCCATATAAAGTGTTGGTACAACAGATAATCTCATGCATTCCCCTCATTGCCTCCATGTACAAAGTTCTTTGTTCCACAGACTCCTAAGAGCATCCACTCACAGCCTTTTCTCCCCGCATCAATTTCAATGTATTCACCTCATCCTTCATAGACTCATCCGCTGACACGTCCACGTCCCAAATATCTGAAACATTCACGTTCCCTCCATATCTCTCTCTCCCTCCAATCCTGATATCCAAATCTTTCGATCACCTAATATTTTTTGATTATCCTGCATAACCTTACTCTTTCCTGTTATTCACTTTTTAATTTTCCTTCTTTTTGCATCAACCCTATCCAAATTCATCACCAATCTCTGCAACTTCCTAGGTGTTCAGGAATCACCTAAGAGCACATGTGTCATCAGCAAAGATCAACTGTGAACAACTCCCACTTATGTGTGATTCTTTATCTTTTAAACTCCACGCCTCTTGTCAAAGGCCCTCGCATTTACTTCTCTACAACCCCCTCTATAAATATATTAAAACAACCACGGTGACATCACACATCCATCTGTCTAAGGCCTACTTTTATAACTGGGAAATAATTTCCCTCTTTCCTATGTCCTGCTAACTTGTTCCTCACTATCCTCGAAAAAACACTCACTGCTTATATCAGTAACCACCTCCCTACAACATACAACCTGCCACATCTCCACAATTGCCCCCCTATCCCACGCCTGTCATAACGCCTTTTCCAAATCCATAATGCGCCAACTAGCCGAGGTGGCCAGAGAGCACACATGGGGGGAGCAAAGTAACTATTTATGGGTGATTTCAATCCACAGGAGGATTGACAGGGAAAAACCAGGGCCCCATGGTGTCCCAAACATGGAGAGCCAAGATGATGGATATGGGTACTGGAAAACCTCAAAGCATCAACATGGTTAGAGACACTACCAAGAGAAGGAAAGGATGAACCAGCAAGACTGGCCCTTTTGTATTCACTCTTGATATAGGTTCTGACAAATCGAGGATATCATTTAATGAAAGGCCCCTGGGAGCTAGAGATCATGTGTTCTGTGCTCGACTACATTGTATGAAGCTCCAAGTGGAAGTACAGCAGGAATAGTGGTGGGAAAAACCAAACTACAAAAGGTACTACTCCTGCTTGAGAACTTCTATATCAAGACATTCAGTGGAGAGGGAATTGACAGGAAAACCAGTACAAGAAATGATGGACTATTTGGCAAACAAAAGATGCAAGGAGTGCAGAGGAAGGGTTTGTTTCCCAAGGCAAACAGTAATAATGGAGCACAGAACGAGTCCTTGGTTCACCCAAAAGGTGGTAGGGAGGCAAAAACTAAGGTGTACTAGAGAATGGAAAAGGTACAGAAACAGAGAACTCAGAAAATAAAGAGATTAGCCGCAGAGCCAGAAACGAATATGCACAGATAAGAAGGGAGGCTCAGCGCAATACGAAAATGCCATAGCATCGAGAAAGTCACGACTTACCCGAAACTGTTGTACAGCATACATCAGGTGGAAAAACAACAGTCAAGGACAGGTAATCAATACTGAGGAATGGGTGAATGGGGAATTCACAATGAAAACCGACCGGGAGGTTGTCAGGACTCAACAAACAAGAATTTAAAAGAAGTAAATACAGTGGAAACCAGTAAGGACTCCAGAAATCAGAGCAGGGGGGTACACACAAGTGCAGATGAGGTACACATAACCAAAGGGAGGAGGAGTGAAGAAAGCTGCTATGGCGAACTTGACACCATCAAAAGGCGGTGGGAGACCAGACAACATCTCTTCGCGTGTCCTTTAAAGAGGGAGCAGAGATATTGTGTGTACATTAAAACCAAGAGATCTTCAACACCATCATATGAAACTGGGCAACTCCCTGATTAAGGAAGATGGCAAAATGTAGTCCCATTTTTTAAATAAGCGGGAGACAAGACAGAGGCACTAAACTATTGACCTGAATCACTAACGTGTTATATATTCCAAGGTCATCAGGAGGAGAGTGGTGGCAGTCACCTGGAAAAGAAACATAGTGTATAATTGACAACCAGCATGGTTTCAGGGAGGGAAAATCCTGTGTCAAAAACCTACTAGAGTTCTATGACAAGGTGACAGAAGTAAGACAAGAGAGAGAGGGGTGGATCGACTGCATTTTCTTGGACTGCAAGAAGGCCTTCGACACAGTTCCTCACAAGAGGTTACTGCAAAAGCTAGAGGATCAGGCACACATAACAGGAAAGGCACTGCAATGGATCAGAGAAACCTGACAGGGAGGCAACAACGAGTCATGGTACGTGACGAAGTGTCAGAGTGGGCGCCTGTGACAAGCGGGGTTCCACAGGGGTCAGTCCTAGGACCTGTGCTGTTCTTGGTATATGTGAATGACATAACGGAAGGGATAGACTCAGAAGTGTCCTTGTTTGCAGACGATGTGAAGTTAATGAGAAGAATCAAATCGGATGAGGATCAGGCAGGACTACAAAGAGACCTGGACAGGCTACAAGCCTGGTCCAGTAACTGGCTCCTTGAGTTTAACCCTGCCAAATGCAAAGTCATGAAGATTGGGGAAGGGCAAAGAAGACCGCAGACACAATATAGTTTAAACGGCCAAAGTCTGCAAATCTCACTCAAGGAAAAAGATCTGGGGGTGAGTAAAAACACCGAGCATATCTCCCGAGGCGCACATCAATCAGATAACTGCTGCAGCATACGGGCGCCTGGCAAACCTACGGATAGCGTTCCGATACCTCAGTAAGGATTCGTTTAAGACTCTGTATACCATTTAAGTCAGGCCCATACTGGAGTATGCAGCACCAGTTTGGAATCCACACCTAGTCAAGCACGTCAAGAAATTAGAGAAAGTGCAAAGGTTTGCAACAAGACTAGTCCCAGAGCTACGGGATTGTCCTACGAAGAAAGGTTGAGGGAAATCGGCCTGACGACACTGGAGGCAAGGAGGGTCAGGGGAGACATGATAACGACATATAAAATACTGCGCGGAATAGACGAGGTGGACAAAGACGGGATGTTCCAGAGATGGGACACAGACACAAGAGGTCACAATTGGAAGTTGAAGACTCAGATGAATCAAAGGGATGTTAGGAAGTATTTCTTCAGTCATAGAGTAGTCAAGCCGTGGAATAGCCTAGAAAGTGAAGTAGTGGAGGCGGGAACCATACATAGTTTTAAGGCTAGGTATGATAAAGCTCATGGAGCAGGGAGAGAGAGGACCTAGTAGCAATCAGTGAAGAGGCGGGGCCAGGAGCTGTGACCTGACCCCTGCAACCACAAATAGGTGAGCAAATAGGTGAGTACACACACACACACACACACACAGACACACACACACACATACACCCACACGCACACATACACACACATACACACACACACACACGCTGCCAGGAGCTTGGAATCGACCCCTGCAACCTCAACTAGGTGAGTACACACACACACTCAGATAGACACACACACACACAGGCACACAGACACACACACACACACACAGACACACACACACACAGACACACACACACACACACAGACACATACACACACACACACACACACACACACACACACACACACACACACACACACACACACACACACACACACACACACACACACACACACACACACACACAAGGCATACTTGGCAGAAAGGAATCAATAAGTGATAGTACGTGACGAGGTGTCAAGGTGGACGCATGTGACAAGCGGGATTCCACAAGGGTCAGTCCTAGGGCCGGTGCTGTTTCTGGTATATGTGAATGACATGACGGAAGGGATAGATTCAGAGATGTCTCTGTTTGTAGACGACGTGAAACAATGAATAGAATACAAGTAGATAAAGATCAGGTAAGCCTGCAAGGAAATCTAGACAGGGTGCAACTGGCCTGGGTCGACAACTGGCCTGGGTCAACAACTGGCCTGGGTCGACAACTGGCCTGGGTCGACAACTGGCCTGGGTCGACAACTAGCTCCGGACGTTTATCACCACCAAGTGCAAATTTATGAAGTTTGGGGAAGTAGGAAAAAGACCGGAGACCGAGTACAGGCCAGAGAGGCAAAGACTACAAACCTCACTCAAGGAAAAGGATCTTGGGGTGAGTATAATACCGAACACATCTCCTGAGGCGCACATCAACCAAATAACTGATGCAGCATATGGGCGCCTAGAAAGCCTAGGAATGACGTTTCGAAATCTAAGTAAGGAATCATTAGAGACATTGTACACCGTGTACGTCAGGCCCATACTGGAGTATGCAGCACCAGTGTGGAACCCACACTTGGTCAAGCACGTTAAGAAATTAGAGAAAGTGCAAAAGTTTGCAACAGGAATAGTCCCGGAGCTAAGGAGTATGTCCTATGAGGAGAGGTTGAGGGAAATCAACTTGAGGACATTGGAGGACAGGAAGGACATTAGTGATAAGATGATAACGTACAAAATACGGAGAGGAATTGACAGGATGAACATGAACAGAATGTTTCCGAGATGGTAAACAGCAAGACGGGGACACAGCTGGCAGACGATAACTCATAAGTCAAAGGGATGTTAGGAGTATTCTCAGCCTTAGAGTTGTCTGGAAATGGAACACTCTGGAGAGTGAAGTGGTAGTGGCAGGATCTATAAACAGCTTTAAGAAGAGGTACGATGAGGCTCTTGACGCCAGGAGAGAGAGTGACCCAGTAGCGACCAGCGAAGAGGCGGAGGCAGGAGTTGTGAATTGACCCCTGGAACTACATATAGGTAAGTACACACCCGAATAAAACCAACGACCCTCGTGTTAAGGTCAGTTACGACCAGGACGTATGGATAAAGTTTGGATTTATTGAAGAAGGAATAAAAACAGCACACAACGAGGTAGTCCAACACAACTACGACCACTGAACAACTGGCGGTCACAAGGACGACCTTGATATATTAGAAGTGCATTACATAACCATCTAGAAATGTTAAGACTACCATTTAACTTCCTTGCAATGATAAAACAGCCAGTTAACTTCCTAGCAACGCTAAAACAGCCAGTTAACTTCCTAGCAATGCTAAAACAGCCAGTTAACTTCCTAGCAACGCTAAAACAGCCAGTTAACTTCCTTGCAATGCTAAAACAGCCAGTTAACTTCCTAGCAACGCTAAAACAGCCAGTTAACTTCCTAGCAACGCTAAAACAGCCAGTTAACTTCCTAGCAATGCTAAAACAGCCAGTTAACTTCCTAGCAATGCTAAAACAGCCAGTTAACTTCCTAGCAATGATAAAACAGCCAGTTAACTTCCTAGCAATGATAAACAACCAGTTAAACTTCCTAGCAACGCTAAACAGCCAGTTAACTTCCTTGCAATGCTAAAACAGCCAGTTAACTTCCTAGCAATGATAAAACAGCCAGTTAACTTCCTAGCAATGCTAAAACAGCCAGTTAACTTCCTAGCAATGCTAAAACAGCCAGTTAACTTCCTAGCAATGATAAAACAGCCAGTTAACTTCCTTGCAATGCTAAAAGAGCCAGTTAACTTCCTAGCAATGATTAAAACAGCCAGTTAACTTCCTAGCAATGCTAAAACAGCCAGTTAACTTCCTAGCAATGATAAAACAGCCAGTTAACTTCCTAGCAATGATAAAACAGCCAGTTAACTTCCTGCAATGCTAAAACAGCCAGTTAACTTCCTAGCAATGATAAAACAGCCAGTTAACTTCCTTGCAATGCTAAAACAGCCAGTTAACTTCCTAGCAATGATAAAACAGCCAGTTAACTTCCTAGCAATGCTAAAACAGCCAGTTAACTTCCTAGCAATGATAAAACAGCCAGTTAACTTCCTTGCAATGCTAAAACAGCCAGTTAACTTCCTAGCAATGATAAAACAGCCAGTTAACTTCCTAGCAATGCTAAAACAGCCAGTTAACTTCCTAGCAATGATAAAAACAGCCAGTTAACTTCCTAGCAATGATAAAACAGCCAGTTAACTTCCTAGCAATGATAAAACAGCCAGTTAACTTCCTTGCAATGCTAAAACAGCAGTTAACTTCCTAGCAATGATAAAACAGCCAGTTAACTTCCTAGCAATGCTAAAACAGCCAGTTAACTTCCTAGCAATGATAAAACAGCCAGTTAACTTCCTAGCAATGCTAAAACAGCCAGTTAACTTCCTAGCAATGATAAAACAGCCAGTTAACTTCCTTGCAATGCTAAAACAGCCAGTTAACTTCCTAGCAATGATAAAACAGCCAGTTAACTTCCTTGCAATGCTAAAACAGCCAGTTAACTTCCTAGCAATGATAAAACAGCCAGTTAACTTCCTAGCAATGATAAAACAGCCAGTTAACTTCCTAGCAATGCTAAAACAGCCAGTTAACTTCCTAGCAATGATAAAACAGCCAGTTAACTTCCTAGCAATGATAAAAGAGCCAGTTAACTTCCTAGCAATGATAAAAGAGCCAGTTAACTTCCTAGCAATGATAAAACAGCCAGTTAACTTCCTAGCAATGATAAAACAGCCAGTTAACTTCCTAGCAATGATAAAACAGCCTGTTAACTTCCTAGCAATGATAAAACAGCCAGTTAACTTCCTTGCAATGCTAAAACAGCCAGTTAACTTCCTAGCAATGATAAAACAGCCAGTTAACTTCCTTGCAATGCTAAAACAGCCAGTTAACTTCCTTGCAATGATAAAACAGCCAGTTAACTTCCTTGCAATGCTAAAACAGCCAGTTAACTTCCTAGCAATGCTAAAACAGCCAGTTAACTTCCTTGCAATGATAAAACAGCCAGTTAACTTCCTAGCAATGATAAAACAGCCAGTTAACTTCCTTGCAATGATAAAACAGCCAGTTAACTTCCTTGCAATGATAAAACAGCCAGTTAACTTCCTTGCAATGATAAACAGCCAGTTAACTTCCTAGCATGCTAAAACAGCCAGTTAACTTCCTTGCAATGATAAAACAGCCAGTTAACTTCCTTGCAATGATAAAACAGCCAGTTAACTTCCTTGCAATGATAAAACAGCCAGTTAACTTCCTTGCAATGATAAAACAGCCAGTTTAACTTCCTAGCAATGATAAAACAGCCAGTTAACTTCCTAGCAATGATAAAACAGCCAGTTAACTTCCTTGCAATGATAAAACAGCCAGTTAACTTCCTAGCAATGATAAAACAGCCAGTTAACTTCCTAGCAATGATAAAACAGCCAGTTAACTTCCTTGCAATGATAAAACAGCCAGTTAACTTCCTAGCAATGATAAAACAGCCAGTTAACTTCCTAGCAATGATAAAACAGCCAGTTAACTTCCTAGCAATGATAAAACAGCCAGTTAACTTCCTGCAATGATAAAACAGCCAGTTAACTTCCTAGCAATGATAAAACAGCCAGTTAACTTCCTAGAAATGATAAAACAGCCAGTTAACTTCCTAGCAATGATAAAACAGCCAGTTAACTTCCTAGCAATGATAAAACAGCCAGTTAACTTCCTTGCAATGATAAAACAGCCAGTTAACTTCCTAGCAATGATAAAACAGCCAGTGTTAACTTCCTAGCAATGATAAAACAGCCAGTTAACTTCCTAGCAATGATAAAACAGCCAGTTAACTTCCTAGCAATGATAAAACAGCCAGTTAACTTCCTTGCAATGATAAAACAGCCAGTTAACTTCCTAGCAATGATAAAACAGCCAGTTAACTTCCTTGCAATGATAAAACAGCCAGTTAACTTCCTAGCAATGATAAAACAGCCAGTTAACTTCCTAGCAATGATAAAACAGCCAGTTAACTTCCTTGCAATGATAAAACAGCCAGTTAACTTCCTAGCAATGATAAAACAACCAGTTAACTTCCTAGCAACGCTAAAACAACAGTTAACTTCCTAGCAACGCTAAAACAACCAGTTAACTTCCTAGCAACGCTAAAACAACAGTTAACTTCCTAGCAACGCTAAAACAACAGTTAACTTCCTAGCAACGCTAAAACAACAGTTAACTTCCTAGCAACGCTAAAACAACCAGCTAACTTCCTAGCAACGCTAAAACAACCAGCTAACTTCCTAGCAACGCTAAAACAACCAGTTAACTTCCTAGCAACGCTAGAACAACCAGTTAACTTCCTAGCAACGCTAAAAAAACCAGTTAACTTCCTAGCAACGCTAAAACAACCAGTTAACTTCCTAGCAACGCTAAAACAACCAGTTAACTTCCTAGCAACGCTAAAACAACCAGTTAACTTCCTAGCAACGCTAAAACAACCAGTTAACTTCCTAGCAACGCTAAAACTGGGCTGGGTAGAACGGGGCGGACGCAGCGGGATGGTCGCGGCGGGGCGGATGGAGCGACGCGGCGGGCGGGGCGGGGCGGGGAGGGGCGGAGCGGGGAGGGGGCGGGCGGGGAGGGACGAGGCGGGGAGGGGCGGGGCGGGGAGGGGCGGGAGAGAGGGCAGTACAAGCGGAAAAATTGAGTTTGATTAAAATGCTCCGGGGCTACGAGCCTAGTATGTAAATCCCGAGCCTTGTGTATATTGCTGCCTCTCACGCTACCTATGTGGCTCACACTGTGTGTTCTGAGGCAGGGTGAGTTGTTTGTGACTCACACTGTGTGTTCTGAGGCAGGTGAGCTGTTTGTGACTCACACTGTGTGTTCTGAGGCAGGTGAGCTGTTTGTTGCTCACACTGTGTGTTCTGAGGCAGGGTGAGTTTTTTTGTGACTCACACTGTGTGTTCTGAGGCAGGGTGAGCTGTTTGTTGCTCACACTGTGTGTTCTGAGGCAGGGTGAGTTGTTTGTGACTCACACTGTGTGTTCTGAGGCAGGGTGAGTTGTTTGTTGCTCACACTGTGTGTTCTGAGGCAGGGTGAGTTGTTTGTGACTCACACTGTGTGTTCTGAGGCAGGGTGAGCTGTTTGTGACTCACACTGTGTGTTCTGAGGCAGGGTGAGCTGTTTGTTGCTCACACTGTGTGTTCTGAGGCAGGGTGAGTTGTTTGTGACTCACACTGTGTGTTCTGAGGCAGGGTGAGCTGTTTGTTGCTCACACTGTGTGTTCTGAGGCAGGGTGAGTTGTTTGTGACTCACACTGTGTGTTCTGAGGCAGGGTGAGCTGTTTGTTTGCTCACACTGTGTGTTCTGAGGCAGGGTGAGTTGTTTGTGACTCACACTGTGTGTTCTGAGGCAGGGTGAGCTGTTTGTGGCTCACACTGTGTGTTCTGAGGCAGGGTGAGTTGTTTGTGACTCACACTGTGTGTTCTGAGGCAGGGTGAGTTGTTTGTGACTCACACTGTGTGTTCTGAGGCAGGGTGAGCTGTTTGTGACTCACACTGTGTGTTCTGAGGCAGGGTGAGTTGTTTGTGACTCACACTGTGTTCTGAGGCAGGGGTGAGCTGTTTGTGAACTCACATGTGTGTTCTGAGGCAGAGTGAGTTGTTTGTGACTCACACTGTGGTTCTGAGGCAGGGTGAGCGTTTGTGACTCACACTGTGTGTTCTGAGGCAGGGTGAGTTTTTGTGACTCACACTGTGTGTTCTGAGGCAGGGTGAGCTGTTTGTGACTCACACTGTGTGTTCTGAGGCAGGGTGAGTTGTTTGTGACTCACACTGTGTGTTCTGAGGCAGGGTGAGCTGTTTGTGACTCACACTGTGTGTTCTGAGGCAGAGTGAGCTGTTTGTGACTCACACTGTGTGTTCTGAGGCAGAGTGAGTGTTTGTGACTCCACTGTGTGTTCTGAGGCAGGGTGAGTTTGTTGTGGCTCACACTGTGTGTTCTGAGGCAGGGTGAGTTGTTTTGTGACTCACACTGTGTTCTGAGGCAGGTGAGTTGTTTGTGACTCACACTGTGTGTTTCTGAGGCAGGGTGAGTTGTTTGTGACTCACACTGTGTGTTCTGAGGCAGAGTGAGTTGTTTGTGACTCACACTGTGTGTTCTGAGGCAGGGTGAGCTGTTTGTTGCTCACACTGTGTGTTCTGAGGCAGGGTGAGTTGTTTGTGACTCACACTGTGTGTTCTGAGGCAGAGTGAGTTGTTTGTGACTCACACTGTGTGTTCTGAGGCAGAGTGAGTTGTTTGTGACTCACACTGTGTGTTCTGAGGCAGAGTGAGTTGTTTGTGACTCACACTGTGTGTTCTGAGGCAGGAGACACACACAAGAATCCCACATCAGCTGGTGTGGGATTCGTCTGTAAAAACCAGCATTTGCAGTCAGTTCCGTCTTAACATGAATAACAAAAAAAAGGCACAATACCGTGACTGAAACGATACACAAATAACCCACACATAGAAGAGAGAAGTTTACGACGACGTTTCGGTCCGACCTGGACCATTTACAAAGTCATTTACGAGGATTGTGGAAAGTAACAGGGGGTGAGAGAGGCTGTGATGAACAAAGACCACAAGCGTCACTTAGGAAACACCTCGTTGTGAGCACAGTACTGGTCACCTGACCTGCCCG
The DNA here is from genome assembly GCF_026875155.1 of Cherax quadricarinatus. Taxonomy (NCBI): domain Eukaryota; kingdom Metazoa; phylum Arthropoda; class Malacostraca; order Decapoda; family Parastacidae; genus Cherax; species Cherax quadricarinatus. The sequence goes on along the minus strand of NC_069408.1, from coordinate 54,751,389 downwards.
TCAACTGAATAACTAGTGCCGCAAATGTTCCTCTGGCTGATCTTAGACCAGCTTTCAGAAACACAAACAAGAGAGTCGTTCACGACACTGAATACCGCATGAGTTGGGAACTTGTTAGAGTATTCAGCACTAGTGTAGAACCATGATGTTACGAAATTTGCACGAAGAGGAATTAAGGGAGTTCAACCTGATAAAATAGGAAGCAAATGACTAGAAGGTGATATGATAACAACGTACAAAATACAGAGAGGAGTTAATAGAATAGACAGAGACAGATTATTCGAGAGCCGGGAAACAGGTTAACAAGAACGAAGTGGAGTACAAGAAGTACAAGAGGTACGATAAAGCTGTCGAAGACAGGAGACAGTGAACTAATGAAGAGATGGGGCCAGGAGATGTGGCTCGATCCCCGCAACCTCGTCAAGGTGAGTACACAACCGAAGTGTCAAGAAAATTAATGATTTAATTTTGAATGATATGATACTGAATGATTTAATAATGAAAGATAGTGAGTGATAGAGAATGTTAGAGAATGATAGTGAATGTTAGAGAATGTTAGAAAATGATAGTGAATGTTAGAGAATGTTAGAAAATGATAGTGAATGTTAGACAATGTTAGAAAATGATAGTGAATGTTAGAGAATGTTAGAAAATGATAGTGAATGTTAGAGAATGTTAGAAAATGATAGTGAATGTTAGAGAATGTTAGAGAAAATGTAGTGAATGTTAGAGAATGTTAGAAAATGATAGTGAATGTTAGACAATGTTAGAAAATGATAGTGAATGTTAGAGAATGTAGAAAATGATAGTGAATGTTAGAGAATGTTAGAAAATGATAGTGAATGTTAGACAATGTTAGAAAATGATAGTGAATGTTAGAGAATGTTAGAAAATGATAGTGAATGTTAGACAATGTTAGAAAATGATAGTGAATGTTAGAGAATGTTAGAAAATGATAGTGAATGTTAGAGAATGTTAGAAAATGATAGTGAATGTTAGACAATGTTAGAAAATGATAGTGAATGTTAGAGAATGTTAGAAAATGATAGTGAATGTTAGAGAATGTTAGAAAATGATAGTGAATGTTAGACAATGTTAGAAAATGATAGTGAATGTTAGAGAATGTTAGAAAATGATAGTGAATGTTAGACAATGTTAGAAAATGATAGTGAATGTTAGAGAATGTTAGAAAATGATAGTGAATGTTAGACAATGTTAGAAAATGATAGTGAATGTTAGAGAATGTTAGAAAAATGATAGTGAATGTTAGACAATGTTAGAAAATGATAGTGAATGTTAGAGAATGTTAGAAAATGATAGTGAATGTTAGACAATGTTAGAAAATGATAGTGAATGTTAGAGAATGTTAGAAAATGATAGTGAATGTTAGAGAATGTTAGAAAATGATAGTGAATGTTAGACAATGTAGAAAATGATAGTGAATGTTAGAGAATGTTAGAAATGATAGTGAATGTTAGAGAATGTTAGAAAATGATAGTGAATGTTAGACAATGTTAGAAAATGATAGTGAATGTTAGAGAATGTTAGAAAATGATAGTGAATGTTAGACAATGTTAGAAATGATAGTGAATGTTAGAGAATGTTAGAAAATGATAGTGAATGTTAGAGAATGTTAGAAAATGATAGTGAATGTTAGACAATGTTAGAAAATGATAGTGAATGTTAGAGAATGTTAGAAAATGATAGTGAATGTTAGACAATGTTAGAAAATGATAGTGAATGTTAGAGAATGTTAGAAAATGATAGTGAATGTTAGACAATGTTAGAAAATGATAGTGAATGTTAGAGAATGTTAGAAAATGATAGTGAATGTTAGACAATGTTAGAAAATAATAGTGAATGTTAGAGAATGTTAGAAAATGATAGTGAATGTTAGACAATGTTAGAAATGATAGTGAATGTTAGAGAATGTTAGAAAATGATAGTGAATGTTAGACAATGTTAGAAAATGATAGTGAATGTTAAGAATGTTAGAAAATGATAGTGAATGTTAGACAATGTTAGAAAATGATAGTGAATGTTAGAGAATGTTTGAAAATGATAGTGAATGTTAGAGAATGACAGAGAATGAAACAAAATGTTAGAGAATGATAGTGAATGATAGAGAATGTTAGAGAATGTTAGAGAATAACAGTGAATGATAGTGAAGAAGCAACATCAAGACTGGAGGTCAGGTCTCTGAGGACGAAATCAACTCGAAAGAATTTCAAAGTTTACGAAGACTAAAAACTGGTGACTGTACTGGTGACTGTACTGGTGACTATACTGGTGACTGTACTGGTGACTGTACTGGTGACTGTACTGGTGACTGTACTAGTGACTGTACTGGTGACTGTACTGGTGACTGTACTGGTGACTGTACTGGTGACTGTACTGGTGACTGTACTAGTGACTGTACTGGTGACTGTACTGGTGACTGTACTGGTGACTGTACTGGTGACTGTACTGGTGACTGTACTGGTGACTATACTGGTCACTATACTGGTGACTGTACTGGTGACTGTACTGGTGACTGTACTGGTGACTGTACTGGTCACTGTACTGGTGACTGTACTGGTGACTGTACGGGTGACTGCACTGGTGACTGTACTGGTGACTATACTGGTCACTATACTGGTGACTGTACTGGTGACTGTACTGGTGACTGTACTGGTCACTGTACTGGTGACTCTACTGGTGACTATACTGGTGACTGTACTGGTGCTGTACTGGTGACTGTACTGGTGATTGTACTGGTGACTGTAGTGGTGACTGTACTGGTGAATTTACTGGTGACTGTACCGGTGACTGTAGTGGTGACTGTACTGGTGACTGTACTGATGACTGTACTGGTGACTGTACTGGTGACTGTACTGGTCACTGTACTGGTGACTGTACGGGTGACTGTACTGGTGACTGTACTGGTGACTATACTGGTCACTATACTGGTGACTGTACTGGTGACTGTACTGGTGACTATACTGGTGACTGCACTGGTGACTGTACTGGTGACTGTACTGGTGACTATACTGGTGACTGTACTGGCGATTGTACTGGTGACTGTACTGGTGACTGTACTGTTGACTGTACTGGTGACTGTACTCGTGACTGTACTCGTGACTATAATGGTGACTGTACTGGTGACTGTACTTGTGACTGTACTGGTGACTGTACTGGTGACTATACTGGTGACTGTATTGGTGACTGTACTGGTGACTGTACTTGTGACTGTACTGGTGACTGTACAGGTGACTGTACTGGTGACTGTACTGGTGACTATACTGGTGACTATACTAGTGACTGTACTGGTGACTGTGCTGGTGACTGTACTGGTGACTGTACTGGTCACTATACTGGTGACTGTACTGGTGACTGTACTGGTGACTGTACTGGTGACTGTACTGATGAATGTACTGGTGACTGTACTGGTGATCGTACTGGTGACTGCACTGGTGACTGTACTGGTGACTGTACTGGTGACTGTACTGGTGACTGTACTGGTGACTGTACTGGTGACTGTACTGGTCACTGTACTGGTCACTGTACTGGTGACACTACTGGTGACTATACTGGTGACTGTACTGGTGCTGTACTGGTGACTGTACTGGTGACTGTACCGGTGACTATACTGGTCACTATACTGGTGACTGTACTGGCGACTGTACTGGTGACTGTAGTGGTGACTGTACTGGTGAGTGTTTTGGTGAGTGTACTGATGACTGTACTTGTGACTGTACTGGTGACTGTACTGGTCACTGTACTGGTGACTGTACTGGTGACTGTACGGGTGACTGTACTGGTGACTGTACTGGTGACTATACTGGTCACTATACTGGTGACTGTACTGGTGCTGTACTGGT
>NC_069408.1:54725634-54742029 GCF_026875155.1 Cherax quadricarinatus | reverse complement strand
AACCTTTTAAAAAATAGAGTTCTTGAAAGGTACAAAGAAACAAGAGAGAGAGGGGTGACGCTGTTTTTTTTGGACTGCAAAAAGGCCTTCGACACATTTCCTCAAAGGGGTTTACTGCAAAAGCTGAAAGACAGGCCACATAAAGGAAAGGGCACGCAAGGGATCAGAGAATCCCTACAGGGGGGCAAAACGGTCATGGTACGTGACAAGGTCAGAGTGGGCGCCTGTGACAAGCGGGTTCCACAGGGTCAGTCCTGGACCTGTTTTGTTTTGGGTATATGAAAAAGAAAAAACGGAAGGTTGACTCAAAGGCCTTTTTTGCAGACGAGTGAATTTAAATGAGAAAAAAAAAATCGTGAGGACAGGCAGGATACAAAAGCCCGGACAGGCTACAAGCCTGGTCCAGAAACGGCCCTTGAGTTTAAACCCTCCCAAATGCAAATCATAAGAATGGGGAAAGGGCAAAGAAGCCCGCGAAAATATAGTTTAAACGGCCAAAATCGAAAAACCACTCAAGGAAAAAAATCGGGGGGGGTAAACACCGAGCATATCCCCGAGGGGCCCCACAATCAAAACTGCTGCACATCGGGCCCCAAACCACGGAAAGCTTCCGAACCTCGTAAGGATTCGAAAAAACTCTTAACCATTTTTGCACCCATCTGGGGATGCAGCACCAGTTTGGAATCCACACCCCAGTCAACACGTCAAGAAATTAGAGAAAGTGCAAAGGGTTTTCAAAAAGACTACCCAGGCTACGGGGGGTTTTCCACGAAAAAGGTTGAGGGAAATCGGCCGACGAATGGAGGCAAGGAGGGCAGGGGGAGACATGATAACACATAAAAAATACTGCGCGGAAAAACGAGGGGGACAAAGACGGGGTTTCCAGAGATCCAGACAAACAAAGGGGGCCAATTGGAAAGTTGAAGACTCATTTAATCAAAAGGGGGGTTTTGGAAGTAATTCTTTTTTCATAGATATTCCCAAAACCGTGGAAACCTAGAAAGTGAATAGTGGAGGCGGGGAAACCATACATGTTTTTTAAGGCTAGGTATATAATCCATGGAGCAGGGGAATGTGACATAGCGGATTCCACAGAGGGTCAGTCTAGGGGCCGGTGCTGTTTCTGGTATATGTGAATTACATGGACGGTAAGGTTAGATTCAGTTCGATGTCTTTCTGTTCGCGGCGTAGACGACGTGGAAACAATTGAATAGCAATACAAGTGTAGATAAAGATCAGGTATAGCCTGCAGGAATTACAGACCAGGTGCAAGCCTGGGTCGACACTGCCTGGGTCGACAATGGCCTGGGTCAAAACAACTTATGGCCTTAGGAGTGTTCAACAACTGGCCTGGGAGTCGATCAACTGGCCTGGTGTCGACAACTGGCCTGGAGTCACACTGGCCTGGGGTCAAAAACTGCCGCCTTGCGGTCGGACAACTGGCTGGCGTCGTCACTGCCTGGCGTCAACAACTGGTCCTGCGGTCAACAACTGGCCTGCGTGTCAACAAAGCTGGCCTGGGTCAAACGAACTGGCCATGGGTCAACAAACTGGCCTGGTCGACCGAACTGCCTGGGTCGACTAATGGCTGGGGTCGTGACAAACTGGACTGGGTCAACAACTGCGCCCTGGAGTCAAACAACTGGCCTGGTCGGAAAAACATGGCTCTGGGTCGACAACTGGCCTGGATCTGTCAACAAAGCTGGCCTGGTAACAATGGCCTGGTCCAAACCAACTGGCTGGTTATGTCATACAACAAGGACCTGGGTCACTCAACTGGCCTGGGTCAATCAACTGGCCTGGCGTGTCTGACAACTGGACTGGAGTCGACAACTGGCCTGGGTCAACACTGCCATGGATGTCAACTAACTGGCCTGTTGGTACAACAACTGGCCTGGTCAACATACTGGCCTGAGAGTCAACAACTGCATGGGTCAATCAAATGCGCCCATGGGTCAACAACTGGCCTGGGCTGTCAAACAACTGGCCTGGGTCGACAAATGGCTGGCGTCGAACAACTGGCCCTGGGTCCGACAACTGTCCTGGGTCAAACAATGGCTGGTCGACAACTGGCTGGGTCGACAACTGGCTGGGGTCGACAATAGCTTCGGACGTTTAATCTATGCCACAGCTGCTATTTATGAAGTATATTGGCGGATAGTAGGAAAGTGAAGACCGGAGACCGAGTACAGGCCAGAGAGGCAAAGACTACAAACCTCACTCAAGGAAAAGGATCTTGGGGTGAGTATAATACCGAACACATCTCCTGAGGCGCACATCAACCAAATAACTGATGCAGCATATGGGCGCCTAGAAAGCCTAGGAATGACATTTCGAAATCTAAGTAAGGAATCATTAGAGACATTGTACACCGTGTACGTCAGGCCCATACTGGAGTATGCAGCACCAGTGTGGAACCCACACTTGGTCAAGCACGTTAAGAAATTAGAGAAAGTGCAAAAGTTTTCAACAGGAATAGTCCCGGAGCTAAGGAGTATGTCCTATGAGGAGAGGTTGAGGGAAATCAACTTGAGGACATTGGAGGACAGGAAGGACATTAGTGATAAGATGATAACGTACAAAATACGGAGAGGAATTGACAGGATGAACATAAACAGAATGTTTCCGAGATGGTAAACAGCAAGACGGGGACACAGCTGGCAGACGATAACTCATAAGTCAAAGGGATGTTAGGGAGTATTTCTTCAGCCTTAGAGTTGTCTGGAAATGGAACAATCTGGAGAGTGAAGTGGTAGTGGCAGGATCTATAAACAGCTTTAAGAAGAGGTACAATGAGGCTCTTGACGCCAGGAGAGAGAGTGACCCAGTAGCGACCAGCGAAGAGGCGGAGGCAGGAGTTGTGAATTGACCCCTGGAACTACATATAGGTAAGTACACACCCGAATAAAACCAACGACCCTCGTGTTAAGGTCAGTTACGACCAGGACGTATGGATAAAGTTTGGATTTATTGGAGAAGGAATAAAAACACGACACAACGAGGTAGTCCAACACAACTACGACCACTGAACAACTGGCGGTCACAAGGACGACCTTCATATATTAGAAGTGCATTACATAACCATCTAGAAATGTTAAGACTACCATTTAACTTCCTAGCAATGATAAAACAGCCAGTTAACTTCCTTGCAATGCTAAAAGACCAGCTAACTTCCTAGCAACGCTAAAAAACAGTTAACTTCCTAGCAACGCTAAAACAACCAGTTAACTTCCTAGCAACGCTAAAACAACCAGTTAACTTCCTAGCAACGCTAAAACAACCAGTTAACTTCCTAGCAACGCTGAAACAACCAGTTAACTTCCTAGCAACGCTAAAACAACCCAGTTAACTTCCTAGCAACGCTGAAACAAACCAGTTAACTTCCTAGCAACGCTAAAACAACCAGTTAACTTCCTAGCAACGCTAAAACAACCAGTTAACTTCCTAGCAACGCTAAAACTGGGCTGGGTAGAACGGGGCGGACGCAGCGGGATGGTCGCGGCGGGGCGGATGGAGCGGACGCGGCGGGGCGGGGCGGGGCGGGGAGGGGCGGAGCGGGGAGGGGCGGGGCGGGGAGGGACGAAGCGGGGAGGGGCGGGGCGGGGAGGGGCGGGGCGGGGAGGGGCGGGGGGGGGAGGGGCGGGAGAGAGGGCAGTACAAGCGGAAAAATTGAGTTTGATTAAAATGCTCCGGGGCTACGAGCCTAGTATGTAAATCCCGAGCCTTGTGTATATTGCTGCCTCTCACGCTACCTATGTGGCTCACACTGTGTGTTCTGAGGCAGGGTGAGTTGTTTGTGACTCACACTGTGTGTTCTGAGGCAGGGTGAGCTGTTTGTGACTCACACTGTGTTCTGAGGCAGAGTGAGTTGTTTGTGACTCACACTGTGTGTTCTGAGGCAGAGTGAGTTGTTTGTGACTCACACTGTGTGTTCTGAGGCAGAGTGAGTTGTTTGTGACTCACACTGTGTGTTCTGAGGCAGGGTGAGTTGTTTGTGACTCACACTGTGTGTTCTGAGGCAGGGTGAGCTGTTTGTGACTCACACTGTGTTTTTGAGGCAGAGTGAGTTGGTTTGTGACTCACACTGTGTGTTCTGAGGCAGAGTGAGTTGTTTGTGACTCACACTGTGTGTTCTGAGGCAGAGTGAGTTGTTTGTGACTCACACTGTGTGTTCTGAGGCAGAGTGAGTTGTTTGTGACTCACACTGTGTGTTCTGAGGCAGGGTGAGTTGTTTGTGACTCACACTGTGTGTTCTGAGGCAGGGTGAGCTGTTTGTGACTCACACTGTGTTCTGAGGCAGAGTGAGTTGTTTGTGACTCACACTTTTGTTTCTGAGGCAGAGTGATTTGTTTGTGACTCACACTGTGTGTTCTGAGGCAGAGTGAGTTGTTTGTGACTCACACTGTGTGTTCTGAGGCAGAGTGAGTTGTTTGTGACTCACACTGTGTGTTCTGAGGCAGAGTGAGTTGTTTGTGACTCACACTATGTGTTCTGAGGCAGGGTGAGTTGTTTGTGACTCACACTGTGTGTTCTGAGGCAGAGTGAGTTGTTTGACTCACACTGTGTGTTTCTGAGGCAGAGTGAGTTGTTTGTGACTCACACTGTGTGTTCTGAGGCAGTGTGAGCTGTTTGTGACTCACACTGTGTGTTCTGAGGCAGTGTGAGCTGTTTGTGACTCACACTGTGTGTTCTGAGGCAGGGTGAGTTGTTTGTGACTCACACTGTGTGTTCTGAGGCAGGGTGAGTTGTTTGTGACTCACACTGTGTGTTCTGAGGCAGGGTGAGCTGTTTGTTGCTCACACTGTGTGTTCTGAGGCAGGGTGAGTTGTTTTTGACTCACACTGTGTGTTCTGAGGCAGAGTGAGTTGTTTGTGACTCACACTGTGTGTTCTGAGGCAGAGTGAGTTGTTTGTGACTCACACTGTGTGTTCTGAGGCAGGAGACACACACAAGAATCCCACATCAGCTGGTGTGGAATTCGTCTGTAAAAACCAGCATTTGCAGTCAGTTCCGTCTTAACATGAATAACAAAAAAAAGGCACAATACCGTGACTGAAACGATACACAAATAACTCACACATAGAAGAGAGAAGTTTACGACGACGTTTCGGTCCGACCTGGACCATTTACAAAGTCATTTACGAGGATTGTGGAAAGTAACAGGGGGTGAGAGAGGCTGTGATGAACAAAGACCACAAGCGTCACTTAGGAAACACCTCGTTGTGAGCACAGTACTGGTCACCTGACCTGCCCGTCAACTGAGTAACTAGTGCCGCAAATGTTCCTCTGGCTGATCTTAGACCAGCTTTCAGAAACACAAACAAGAGAGTCGTTCACGACACTGAATACCGCATGAGTTGGGAACTTGTTAGAGTATTCAGCACTAGTGTAGAACCATGATGTTACGAAGCGTGTCAAGAAACTGGAGAAAGTGCAGAAATTTGCACGAAGGGGAATTAAGGGAGTTCAACCTGATAAAATAGGAAGCAAATGACTAGAAGGTGATATGATAACAACGTACAAAATACTGAGAGGAGTTAATAGAATAGACAGAGACAGATTATTCGAGAGCCGGGAAACAGGCTAACAAGAACGAAGTGGAGTACAAAAGTAAAAAGAGGTACGATAAGCTTCGAAGACAGGAAAAAACAGTGAACTAATGAAAAATTTGGGGGCCGGGGAGATGTGGCTCGATCCCCGAACCCCTCGTAAAGGGTGAGTACACAACCGAAATGCCCAAAGAAAATTAATGTTTTAATTTTTTAATGATAGGGTTAACTGAATGTTTTAATAATAAAAAGAAAGTGAATGTTAGGGGGAATGTTAAGAATGATAGTGAATGTTAGAAAATTGTTAAAAAAATTGATAGTGAATTTTAAAGAAAAATGTTAGAAAATGATAGGGGAATTTAGAGAAGGGCCCGGGAGAAAACAGGGAATCATAGGGAGCTTTAGAGAAAAAAGATAGGAATTATAGAGAATGTTGGAGAAGACATGAATGTTAGTGAAGAAGCGCATAAAGACGGGGGGGTCAGGTCTCGGGAGGCCCGAAATCAACTCCCAAAGAATTTCAAAGTTTACGAAGACCCAAAAACTGGGGGCTGTACTGGTTTTAATTTACTGGGGGAAATTTTAAATAGTGCTGATGGGGGACTGTTTCTGGGACTGTATGGTACTGTACTGTGTGTTTCTGGTGACTGTACTTGTGACTGTATGGTGATTACTGGTTTACTGTATGGTGAATGACTAGTGAAATGTTCTGGGTTTACTGTATGGGTTTACTGTCCCGGTTTACTGTACTGGTGACGTCCCGGTGACTGTTTCTAGGGGACCCCGTACTGGTGACCCGTAGGTGACTGTACTGGTGGTACTAGTGACTGTAAATGGTGGGCTGTACTGGTGACCCGTCCCGATGAAATGTTAGTGACTGTACTGGGGGACTGTAAATGGTGACTGTTTCTGGTGACTTTTACTAGTGATGTATGGTGACTGTTTCGGTGACCCAAATGGTGACTGTACTGGTGGGCTGAAATGGTGACTGTACTGGTGGGCTGTACGGGTGACCTTTTAATTGTGACTGTACTAGTGGGCTGTAATGGGACTGTACTTTGGTTTCTGTACTGGGGGACTGGGACTAGTGACTGTACCTGGTGACTGTATGGTGACTGTACTGGGGACTTACTGTGACTGTACTGGTGACTTTTTGGTGACTTACTGGGACTTCTGTGACTGTATGGTGACTGTACTGGTACTGTAACCCGGTGACTGGCTGGTACTTATGGTGACTGATGGTGACGTATGGTGACTTTAAAAGGTGACCCGTCTGGGTGGGGACGGTACTAGGGGACTGTTTTGATTTTACCTGGGTGACTGCTGGTGACTTATGGTGATGTACTGGTGACTGACTGGGACGTATGGGTGAAATGTAATGGTGATGTATTGGGACGTATGGTGCGTACTGGTGATGTACTGGGGACTTACTGGGGACTGTTGGTGACGTAAGGGGAAATGTATGGTGACTGTACTGGTGATGTACTGGTGACTGATGGTGAGTATGGTGACTGACTTTGGGGGAGGGGTTTTTTGGGACTGTATGGTGACTTTATGGTGCTTTATGGGACTTATGGGGGACTTATGGTACTATATGGTGACTGTCTGGGGCTTTTTACTGGTGACTTATGGTGGGCTGTCTGGTTGACCGGGGGCTGTACTGGTACTTACTGGTGACTTATGGTTTTTCTGGGTTTTATGGGCTTATGTGACTTACTGGTGACTATATGGTACTTACTGGTGCTTTTGGGACTGTATGGGGACTTTACCGGTGACTGTTGGTATTACTGGAAACTGGTGACTTATGGTGGACTGATGGGATGTACGGGGGGAACTGGGGTTACGGTGACTTATGGTGACTATACTGGTGACTTTGTTCCCGGTTTGGGACTTACTGGGGACGTAGGTACTGTATGGTGACTTAAGGTGATTATTTGGGGTTTTTATGGGACTGTCTGGGGACGTATGGTGACTTTGGTCTTTATGGTGATTACTGGTTACTTTACTTGTGACTGTACGGTGCTGGGTATGGTGACTTATGGTGACTGTAGGTGACTTATGGTACTATCTGGTGTTACTGGTGACTGTAGGGGGGACTTAATGGGGGACTTATTATGGTGATGTTGGTGACTTATGGTGACTTCTTATGTGGACTTACTGGGAATATCTGGTGATGTCTGGTGACTGTACTGGTGATGTATGGTGACTTACTGGTACTAACTGGGGACGTACGTGATGTCTGGGGACTTTTTACTGGTGACTGTACTGGTGATTACTGGGGCTGTTTCTGGTGACTTCTGGGGGATTCGGGAGTATGGGGACTGTATGGTGATTTTTGGGGGATGTAAATGGTGACTGTAATGGTTTGGACTGTTTCTGGTGACTATATGGTGATGTACTGGGGGACTGTATGGTGCTTAAATGGTACTTACTGGGGGGGACTGGGGAATGTGACTGACGGGGGACTTTAATGGTGGGCTTATGGTGGGGTTTGGTGACTGTAGGGGACTGTATGGGATGTACGGGACTTAAAGGTGAATGTATGGGACTTAACTGGGACTTACTGGTAATTTACTGGTGGCTGTATGGTATGGACTTCTTGGGGATGTACTGGTGAGGGGGGCTGGGGTGACTGTACTGGGGACTTCTGGGACTGACTGGTCTGTCTGGGGGACTGTAAGGGGGCTGTACTGGTGATATTACTGGTGCTTATGGTGACTGACTGGGATGACGGTGACTTACTGGTGCTGTATGGTGACTGTACTGGGGATGTTTCGGGACTTATGGGGACGTACGGGGTGTATGGTATTTGTACCGGGGGACTGTTGGTGACTTTATGGTGGAAATTCGGGGGATGTAAAGGGATGTACTGGGGGCTGTTGGTGACTGTACGGTGTGTATGGGGCTGTACGGGGGTGTTTTTGGTGGGGGTTAGGTGATTATGTGGGCTAGGGGGGAATGATATGACTGATGGGGACTTTTGGTGGGGCTGCTGGGGTTATGGCTTTGGTGAGTACTGGTGACTGATGGTGATTATGGTGATTCTGGTGACTTATGGTGACTGGGAAAATGGGACGATGGAAATGTACGGTGACTGTACGGGCTGTCTGGTGACGTACTGGTACTGTCTGGTGATGTACTTGGGGGACTTACTGGGACTGTAGGTGATGTATTGAATTTATTTATTGACTGTCCCGGGGTTTTACTGGTACTGTAGGGACTTGTTTTGGTTTTTTGGTAATGTACTGGGGACTGAGGTGATGTTTGGGTTCGGTGACTGTTTGGGATTATGGTGACTGTATGGTACTATAGGTGGGGTTATGGTGACTGTTTGGTGATGTACGGTGACTTATGGTGACTTACTGGGACTGTATAAGGGTTTTACTTATGGGGGCTGTCGGTGACTGTACTGGGGGACAGGAACCTTGGTGCTGATAGTGACTTATGGTGACTGTATGGTGACTTTTATGGTGACTGTACTGGTGACTGTATGGTGGATTTGCTTAACTGGTGACTGTACTGGTGATTCTGTTTCTGGGGACTGTACTGGTGACTGTACTGGTTTACTGTACTGGTGTGACTGTACTGGTGACTGTACTGGTGACTGTACTGGGACTGTACTGGTGACGTACTGGTATGTACTGTACTGACTGGTGACTGTACTGGTGACTGTACTGGTTTATGTACTGGGCTGTACTGGTTGTACTGGTGATATTTCTGGTGACTGTATGGTGATTTTATGGTGACTTTACTGGTGACTGTACTGGTGACTGTATGGGACTAAACTGGTGACTGTAAAATGGTGACTGTACTGGTGACTGTACTGGTGAAAAATAACCCGGTGAATAAGGTGACTGTACTGGACATGACTGGTGAACTGTAACTGGTGCCTATACTGGTGACTATACTGGTGGGCTGTACTGGGACTGTACTGGTGACCTGTACGGTGACTAAATGGTGAAATATATTTGCTTACTGGTGACTATATGGTGGACTGTACTGTGACTGTACTGGTGACTGTACTGGTGACATACTGGTGACTATACTGGTACTATACTGGACTGTACTGGTGACTGTATGGTGACTGTACTGTGACTGTACTAGTGACTGTACTGGTGATATAAAATGGTGACTATACTGGTGACTGTACTGGTGACTGTACTGGTGATATACTGGTGGGTGTACTGGTGACTGTATGGTGGGGCTATACGGTGACTGTATGGTGACTATACGGTGATGTTTCGGTGACTGTACTGGGGACTACTGGTGATATATGGTGGGCTTTTACTGGTGACTGTACTGGTGGGCTGTACTGGTGATGTATGGTGACTGAATGGTGACTATACTGGTACTGTACTGGTGACCTGCTGGTGACTATATTGGGGACTGTACCCGGTGAGTACTGGTGAAAATATACTGGTGGGCTGTATGGTGACTGTACTGGTGGGCTGTACTGGTGACTTACTGGTGACTGTACTGGTGGCTGTACTGGTGACTGAATGTGACTATACTGGTGCTGTATGGTGCTTGTACGGTGACTGTAATGGTGACTATACTGGTGATGTACGGTGACTGTACTGTGACGTACTGGTGACTGTAAATGGTGACTGTACTGTGACTGTACTGGTGGGCTGTACTGGTGACTATACTGGTGACTGTACTGTGATGTACTGGTGACTGTACTGGGGGTGACTGGTGAGTATGTAACTGGTGACTGTACTTGTGACTGTATGGGGACTGTACTGGGTACTTACTGGTGACTGTTTTGGGGGGGGGGGGGGGCTGTATGGTGACTTAAGGGGACTTACTTTGGTTCTTATGTACTGTACTGGGGATTTAAATGGGGATGTACTGGTGACTGTACTGGTGACTGTAATGGGGGACATACTTGACTTACTGGGGCTGTATGGGGATTTTACTGGTACTGTTGGGGGTGTCTGGTGACTTCTGGGGACTGTACTGGGGGCTGTTTGGTGACTGTACGGGACTGTACTGGTGACTGATGGTGATGTACTATGATGTACTGGTGGGCTTATGGTGATGTACTGTGACTGATGGTGACTGACTGGTGACTGTATGTGACTTATGGTGACTGTATGGGACTGACTAGTGACTGTATTGGTGATGTAGGTGAGTATGGTGCTTACTGGGACTTACTGGTGAAAAATGGGCTGTCTGGTGCTGGTTTGTACTGTGTGACTGAGGTGATTATGGTGACTGTACTGGTGACTGTATGGTGATGTCTGGTGACTGTTGGTGAAAACGGGACTGTACTGGTGGGCTTACGGGGACTTTCTGGTGACGTACTGGTGACTGTACTGGTGACTTTTGGTGCGTACTGGTGACTTTTATGGTGATGTACTGGTGAAATTACTGGTGACTGTATGGTGACTGTACTGTGCTGTTGGTGACTGATGGTGACTTACTGGGGACTATTACTAGTGACTGTACTGGTGATGTCTGGGGACTGTATGGTGACTGTATCGTGACTATACTGGGTGATTGTACTGGTGCTGTACTGGTGACTTATTTGGGGACTTCTGGTACTATATGGGGGACTGTATGGTACTGTATTGGGGCATGTACTGGGCCCCGTATGGTGATTATGGTGACATATGGTGACTGTATGGTGCGTACTGGTGACTTACTGGTGATTTTATGGTGACTGTACTGGTATTACTGGGGACTGTACTGGTGATTATGGTGACTGTTTGGGGGGATTCGGTGAGTGTACGGTGATTATGTGACTGTTGGGACGTACTGGTGACTGTTGGTGCGTCTGGGGACTTACTGGTGACTGTCGGGTGACTGCAAATGGGGACTGTATGGTGACATATGGTTCCCATCTGGTGACTGTCTGGTGACTTTGGTGATGTATGGTACTTTCTGGGGGCCTTTCTGGGGGGTTATTACTGGTGACTTAATGGGGTGTAGGTGATTGTGGTGACTTACTGGGTTATATACTGGGACGATTTGGGGACTTTCGTGACTGTATGGTGACTGTCTGGTGAGTGTACGGTGATTACGATACTTTTCTGGGGGACTGTATGGTGACTGTACGGTCAATGTAGGGCCCGTACTGGGACTGTACGGTGACTGTTTTGGGTTTTTTTTTCGGGACTAATTGTTAGGGGGGTGATTAATTACTCGGTACTTTACTGGTGACTTACGGTGCTGTAATGGGGGGACTTATGGGGACACTGGGGGATTTTTTGGTGACTTACTGGTGACATGGTGACTTTGGGGGTGACGTGAAAATGGTGACTGACGGGGGTTTTTGACTGTTTTTGGGAAATGGGACTTTTGGTGACTTACTGGTGACTGTTATGTAAGGTGTGAGGGGATGGACAAGGGTTACTTAGGGGGGGGGGGGGGGGGGGGTGGGGGGGGGGGGGGGTGGTCGGGGATGACTGGGGGGTTCTGGGGAATGGTGATGTAGGTGACGTACTGGGGAGTCTGGTGACGTACTGGTACTTTCTGGTGACTTATGGGACAGTTGGGAAATGACTGGTGACTGTAAATGGGTGATGTACTGGTACATTATTTTGGGGACTTATGGTCTGACCCTTTTTTACTGGTGACTGTATGGTGATTCTGTATTACTGGGGACTTACTGGTGATTACTGGTGAGGTTTTACGGGGGTTACTGGTGATGTACTGGTGACTGTTTCTGGTGACTGTACTGGTCCCTTTTGGGGTTTTATGGGATTATGGGCCTGTACTGGATGTCTGGTGAAATTTGGGGGACTGGTACTTATTCAGGTGACTGTAATGGTGACTGTACCCCTTGGTACTTATGGTGACTGACTGGTGTGTATGGTGACTGTCTGGGGGATGTCTGGGGGTGACTTGCACGGTGATTACGGTGACTGTATGGTATGTCTGGGGACGTACTGGTGACTGAGGGGGACTGACTGGTTTTTACAAAATGGTCCTTACGGGGATGTACTGGTGCTGTATGGTGACGTACTGGGATGTTGTGACTTATGGTACTATATGTGATTACTTTGGGTCACTTACGGGGGGATGTACCCTGGACAACTGGTAACTGGTGACTTATGGTTACTTATTTTGGGAACTGTATGGTGGTGTACTGGTGATTTTAACTGGGGACTGTACGGTGACTTATGGTCACTGCTGGTGAGAAAGGGACTGTAGGTGACTGTATGGTGCTTATGGTATTACTGGGGATGTACTTGACTGTCTGGTGACTATAATGGTGATACTGGTCTGTATGGGGGGGACTGTACTGGGGCTGTCTGGTGACTTTGGTGACTGTAAATGGGGGATTAATTTTGGTTTTACGGTGCTGTACTGGTGACTGTACTTTTGGTGACTGACTGGTTATGTGACTGGTGACTGTACTGGGACTATAGGTACTTTTCTGGGCTGTATGGGGACTGATGGGATTTAGGTGATTATGGTACTTCAGGTGATGATGGTGACTGTAGGGATTAATGGGGACTGTAGGGGGGGTGTATGGTGATTATGATACTTATCTGGTGAATTGTATCTTGACTTATGGTACTGTCTGGTGACGTAACTTTTGGGGACTTTCTGGTGATTATGGGGACTTACTGGTACTTACTGGGGATGTACTGGGACTTTTTTTCACAAAATGGGTGACTAACTGGTGGGCTGATGGGTGACTGTTACTGTGGTGAAAAGGGAATGTGACTGTAATGGTGACTTTGGTGACTGTACTGGGAACTGTTACTTCTGTCTGGTGACTTTGGTGACGTCCGGTGATGTATGGTGCTGTATGGGGGGCCGGGCCCTTTCCGGATTATGGTACTGTACTTTAGTTGGGATGTACACAGTTTATTAGGGACTAATTTACTGGTGATGACTGGGGACCACGGGAAATAAAAGGTGACTTTTTGGTGTTTTATGGTGATGTAAAAGGGGATGTATGGTGATGTCGTGACTTAAGGGTTACGGTGACTTTTTGGTCTTTGGTAATACTGGTGACTGTTTTTGGGAAGTTGGGGATATATGGGGATTTTTGGTGACTGTATGGTGAGTATGGTGATTACTGGGGACTGTACTGGTGACTGCGGGGTTTGGGGGGACTGTCTGGTGATGTACTGGTGACTTCTGTGTTTTTGACTATACTGGGGGACTGCGGTGCTGATGGTGACAGAGTTTATTTTTTGGGCTGTAGGTGAAGTTTTGGGGTGAGGTGAATGGTGATGTTTGGTGCGACTGGTTGTCCGGTGATGTTTGGTGCGTACTGGTACTGTTTGGTGATTTATGGGGGACTTACTGGGGGCTGTTTGGTATGAAAGGTGGGTTATGGTGACTGACGGTGACTGTTGGTGATGTAATTTGGGGCTAATGGTGATTACGGGACGATGGGATTATGTGAGACTGGTGGGCACGGTTTGACGGGATGTATGGTGACTGGGACTGGTGATTTGGGACTGTTGGTGTTATTGAAAAGGGAAATTTGAGATCTGCTCTGGGTATATTTGGGAATATGGTGACTGTACTGGGACTGTAAGGGGACAAATTAAAATGTCCAAAAAGTATTTTATTTAACACAAAACAAAAAATTTACCGGGCCCGTGGTTGACTGTTTCTGGTGAGAACACCCACAACACAAAATTGGGGCTTTCCGGGGCTGAGGGAAAATTTTGTACCGGGGTGCTTTCACACTTATTGCTGGGTCCCGGGGATAATGGTGACTTAAGGGAGCCGAATTAGGTTACCAGAACCCGTAAGGGGGTATGGGGATGAAAGGGGGTACGGTGATGTAGGTGAATGGGACTGTATTGAATTACTGGTTTGGGAAAGGACTGTTTTTACTTATTATGCCCGGGGGGACGAGTGACGAAAGGGGGAACTGGGATTTTGGGCTGCGGGCTTTTCAAATTTTACGAGGTTACTGACTTGGGCGCGGGAGTGGGACGTAAAGGGGGACGTATTGGTTACGGGGCCAGGGTGTATTTTGGGTGTGAAATTAGTTCTGCCTCGGGCTGGGAGTTTGGGATTAAAGGTGACGATTTCTTTTTTGGGGGATTAGGGAAAAAACACAAAACATACCAAAGGGCCCACACAACCGGGACCCAAACCCCCCCAAAAAAAACAAAAACCCACAAAAAAGTAATAAGTGTTTTAGTATGGGAGGGGGGAAAAAGGGTGGGTGGGGGGGGGGGGGGTTTTGGGGGGTTTGGTTTTTTGGGGGGAAAATTTGTGTAAAAACAACTAAGTTTTAGAAAGGGTGCGAAGTAAGACAAAAAAGGGGGTGGTTTGACTGGTTTTTTTGGCTGCAGAAGGCTTCGACACGTTCCTCAAAAGAGGTTACTGCAAAAGCTAAGGCCAGGACACTAACAGGAAAGGATGCAAGGACAAAAATATGACAGGGAGGCAAAAACGAGTCATGGTACGCGACGAGGTGTAGAGTGGGGGCGTGCAAGCGGGGTTCCAGGGGGGCGTCCTGGACCGTGCTGTTCTTGGTATCGTAAACGAAAACGGAAGGGATAGATCGAAGTGTCCTTGTTTGAAAGGGAGGGTTTAAGGGAAAAGAATAAAATCGGATGAGGATCGGGCAGGTCAAAGAGACCGGGAAAGGGCTACAAGCCTGGCCCCCCAGTAACGGGCCCCTTAAATTTTAAACCCTCCCAAAATTGAAAAGTCATAAAATTTGGGGGAAAGGGCAAAGAAACGCAGCAAAATAATTTAGATGGCCAAAGATGCAAACTACTAAGGAAAAGATTGGGGTGAGTAAAACCCCGACTTTCTTGAGGCCCTCAATAGATAACCTGCAGCATAGGGCCCTGGCAAACCTGGTAGCTTTCCCGATCCCTCAGAAGGATTCGTTTAGATCTGTATACCATCTAGTCGGGGCCATATAAAGTAGCAGCACCAGTTTGGATCCCACCTAGTCAAGCACCAAGAAATTAGAGAAAATGCAAAAGGGTTTTCAACAAGACTTTCCCCCGAGTACGGGGGTTGGGCCTATGAAGAAAAAGGGTTTAGGGAAAAACGCCCGAACACTGGAGGCCAGGGGGTCAGGGGAGACATGTTTAAAGACATATAAAAAACTGCGCGGAAAAGACGGGTGGACAAGGGGCGGGATTTTCCCGAGATGGGACACAGACACAAGAGGTCACAATTGGGGGTTGAAGACTCAGATGAATCAAGGGGGTGTTTTGGAAGTATTTCTTAGTCATAGAAAAAGTCGGCATGGAAAAGCCTAGAAAGTGATGTGGTGGAGGCAGGAACCATACATAGTTTTAGGCGAGGTATGATGAGCTCTGGGGCGGGAGAGAGAGGGGCCCTTTCAATCAGCGAAGAGGCGGGGGCAGGAGCTGTGACTGACCCCCCCAAAACCCCAAATAGGGGGAGTACAAAAAAGGGGATACACAAGGTTTAAAGGGAAAACGGGTGACGACATGGGGGACAGGAGGGTTGGAGAGAACGATAAAAACATGCACAATGCTGCGGGGGTAGACAAGGGGGGCGAGAAGATTTCCAGAGAGGGTAAACAGTAAAAGGGGTCAAAAATTTGGGAAATTGAAAATCAAATCGTCAAAGGGATGTTAGGAAATATTTTTTTTAGGGATAGATTTGTCGAAAATGGGAAAAGCCTAGCAAGTGTGGTTTGAGGAGGAAAATATCAAGCTTTTAAAATGAGGTATGATAAAATCTGAAGCTGGACGAGAGGACCTAGTAGCACTATGAAGAGGCGGGGTCAGGAGCTAATTCGACCCTACAAACCCCAATTGGGAGTACACACACAAAAAGAGAAAAGAGTATGACAGGTAAGGGGGAGGCCCACGACAGTATGAAAAAGACATGCATCGAAAAACAAGGACCAGGTAAACGGGAAAAAGGGGGAAAA
>NC_069408.1:54706843-54725134 GCF_026875155.1 Cherax quadricarinatus | reverse complement strand
GAACTGGGAGCAAAGTGTTTTTAAAAAGGGTTCCCGCCTTCTCAACAATGTAAGGTGGCCCACCCCTGTCGTTTTAGATGGAAATTTTCTCAAGGCAATCCCTTTCTTTTCCAGCCTTCCCCCTCTCCTCTTTTTCTTTCCTCCCTTCTCTTCTGGGGGTTCCCCTCTGTCTTAGTTTCTTCCCCTCCAATCCTCTCTCTCCCTCCTCTTCTCTCTTTTTCTCTTCTCTTCCTTTCTCGTCCCCTCGTCCTCATCCTCTCTCTCTCTCTCTCCTCCCTTCTCTCTCTCTCTTTTGCCCTCTCTCGTTCTCCCCTCTGTCTCCCCGTCTCTCTCTCTCTCTCTCCCCTTCTCTCTCTCTCTCTCTCTCTCTCTTTCTTTTTCTCCTCTCTCTTCTCTTCTTTTCTCTTCTCTCTCTCTCTCTCTCTCTCTTCTCCTTTTCTCTCTTCTCTCCCTTTTCTCTCTCCCCTCTCTCTTTCTCTCTCTTCTTTCTCTCTTTCTCTCTCCTCTCTCTTCTCCTCTCCTCTCTTCTCTCTCTCTCTTTTCTCTCTCTCTCTCTCTCATCCTCTCTCCTCTCTCTCTCTTCCCTCCTCTTCCCCGTCCTCTCTCGTCTGTCGCCCTTTCGTTTTGTCTCTTTTTTTTTTTACACGGGGGTTTGACGGGGTTGGGTTAAGGATCCTGCTTTTTTGACAAGCTATTTACAGATTAAGGATTCCTAATTTTATTGAAAGCTATTTCAGATTAAGGTTTCCCTAACTTTATTACAAGCTATTTACGGGTTAAGGATTCCAAAACTTTTTGACAAGCTATTTTACGGGTTTAAGGTTTCCAAATTTTTAGACAAGCTATTTACGGTTAAGGATTCCTAACTTTATTGACAAGTTTTTTTACGGGTTAAGGATTCCAAACTTTATTGACAAGCTATTTACGGGTTAAGGATTCCTAACTTTATTGACAAGCTATTTACAGGTTAAGGATTCCTAACTTTATTGACAAGCTATTTACAGGTTAAGGATTCCTAACTTTATTGACAAGCTATTTACAGGTTAAGGATTCCTAACTTTATTGACAAGCTATTTACAGGTTAAGGATTCCTAACTTTATTGACAAGCTATTTACAGGTTAAGGATTCCTAACTTATTGACAAGCTATTTACAGGTTAAGGATTCCTAACTTTATTGACAAGCTATTTACAGGTTAAGGATTCCTAACTTTATTGACAGGCTATTTACAGGTTAAGGATTCCTAACTTTATTGACAGGCTATTTACAGGTTAAGGATTCCTAACTTTATTGACAGGCTATTTACAGGTTAAGGATTCCTAACTTTATTGGCAAGCTAAGAACTGTTACCTACATCAGCTCATTTGAAAGTATTTTTTTTTGTTATGAGATATACAAGTAGGGAACAGGATGAAGTTGGAGCCATCTGTGGGCCAGCATTTTCATTTGATCAACTGACTTTATCTCGTTGACATCATTATGCTGTACGAATATGTTCCATACTCGAGTCATCCTGGGTATATGTGATCTCAGATGGAGTGATGTTCTGGAGAAGGGCACAGCCAGAGTGAAGTTGCTGCTTTCTGCCCGTCTTGTGGTACAAAAGCTTGTTTTACGCTGTCCTCGAAGTGGATCCAAGTGTGGTACTTTGACAATATTGGCCTTGTACGTAACAGTAAGGCCACCCACATCCCTCCTATGTTGAAGGCTCTGCTGAAATGACAGATCTATCCACGACTGGTCCAGGCGAGAGATGAGACGTATTGCTCTGTTCTCTACTCTGTCAAGCAGTCGCTGATGAGAGGGGGGGGGGCAGGCAAACCAAGAAAGTGGAGCATACTCAAGGTGTGAGCGTACTTGTGCCTCGTACAGAATCTTGCAACCCGTACTGTCAAGCAGATGCGAGATACGGCGAAGTTCTCTAAGCTTCCTTGCTGCATTGTTTGCAAGATTTACAACATGGTTCTTCATGTTCAGTTTGGAGTTAAATTTCTCCCCAAGGGTATCAACTTCTTCCCCAGGTACCAACACCCTCCCATTCATGCTTAATACTGCACCGGCATTACCATCATGGTGCTTAGAGACCATCATCATTTGCGTTTTCTCAGGTGCAAATGTTACTTGCCATCTATTTCCCCAAGCTGATATAGCTCTTAGCTGGTAATTGATGTAGCTTAGAGCAGCTGGCATTTCTTCTCTTGGATGAGTGTCAATGTACAGTCGTCTGCATATACATGGGATTCTGGGATGAGATGGAGGTCACTGAAGTAGACATTCCATAACAATGGCCCCAGCACGCTTCCTTGTGGAACACTTGCCCCAATAGGATGTCTTGCTGATTCCATTCCATTGAGAACTACCCTTAGAGATCTACCATGAAGGTAATCACTGAGGAGACATAGCGTAGAGCCTGCAATTCCCAATGCTTGAAGTTTTGCTAAGAGGCCCTGGTGCCACACCCCGGTCGAAAGCGCCAGCAATGTCCAGTGCTACCATAGAGCTGACTTTGGATTCATCCAGTGACTGGTGCCATTTAGTGGAGAGGTTTAACAACAGATCAAAGTAACCTTTCCTGAAGCCATATTGTCGGTCACAAAGTAGTGAGTGGGAGTCAAAAAAACTCTCTCTCTGTCTCTCTCTCCCTCTCTCTCTTTCTCTCTCTCTCTCTCTGTCTCTGTCTCTCTCTGTCTCTCCCTCTCTCTCTCAGTCTCTCTCTCTCTCTCTCTCTCTCTCTCTCTCTCTCCTCTCTCTCTCTCTCTCTCTCTCTCTCTCTCTCTTTCTCAGTCTCTCTCCCTCTCGTTCTTTCTCTCAGTCTCTGTCTGTGTCTCGCACTCTCTGACTTTCGTACATATTTTACCAGCTAACGTTTTTTGAAGAGGGATCATGGGGGAGGGGAAAGAGGAGAAGAAGGGAGGGAAGAGGGTAGTTAGGGGAAGGAGGGAGGGAAGGGGAGGGGAGGGGGGCTGGTGTTGTTGAGGTGGAACTTTGAGACGTGAACACCAACTTCGTTAAGGAGTCAGAGACCAGGAAACTTGACGGTGGACCAGTTTTATTCTGGTAACTCCAGCAGTTATCCTCGCAGGCACCACCTAAACTTATCATCCTGACCACAACTCCAAAGTTATCATCCTGGCCAAAATTTCAAGTTATCATGTTGGCCACAACTCCAAAGTTATCATCCTATCCACAAATCCAAAATTATCATACTGGCCACAACACCGAAGTTATCATCCTGGCCACAACTCCAAAGTTATCATCCTGGTCACAACTCCAAAGTTATCATCCTGGCCAAAATTCCAAGTTATCATGCTGGCAGCAACTCCTAATTTAACATGCTGGTCAGAGTTCCAAGTTATCATCCTGGCCAGAACTCTGAAGTAATCATCCTGGCCAAAATTCCAAGTTATCATGTTGGCCACAACTCCAAAGTTATCATCCTAGCCACAAACCCAAAATTATCATCCTGTCCACAACTCAAAAGTTATCATGCTGGCCACAACGCCAAAGCTAACATGCTGACCAAAGTTCCAAGTTATCATGCTGGCCACAACTCCAAAGTTATCATCCTGGCAAGAACTCCAAGTTATCACGCTGGCACACTTCCAAAGTTATCATGCTGGCTACAATTCCAAGTTATCATCCACGCCATAATTCGAAAGTTATCATCCTGGCCACAATTGAGAAATTATCATCCTGGCAACAACTAAAAAGTTATCCTCGGCACAATTTCAAGTTATCATCCTGGGCAAAATTCCAAATTATCGTGCTCTCCACAATTCAAAGTTATTATTCTGGCCAAAGTTCCAAGTTATCATCCTGAGTACAACTTAAAAGTTATCCTGGCCAGTATTTTGAACCTATCATCCTGGCCAAAATTGAAAGCTATTATCCTGACCATATTTCCAACACAGTCCTACACTGACAGTCAGCATCAACACAGTTCTACACTGACAGTCAGCATCAACACAGTCCTACACTGACAGTCAGCATCAACACAGTTCTACACTGACAGTCAGCATCAACACAGTCCTACACTGACAGTCAGCATCAACACAGTCCTACACTGACAGTCAGCATCAACACAGTCCTACACTGACAGTCAGCATCAACACAGTCCTACACTGACAGTCAGCATCAACACAGTTCTACACTGACAGTCAGCATCAACACAGTCCTACACTGACAGTCAGCATCAACACAGTTCTACACTGACAGTCAGCATCAACACAGTCCTACACTGACAGTCAGCATCAACACAGTCCTACACTGACAGTCAGCATCAACACAGTCCTACACTGACAGTCAGCATCAACACAGTCCTACACTGACAGTATCAACACAGTCCTACACTGGGCAGTCAGCATCAACACAGTCCTACACTGACAGTATCAACACAGTCCTACACTGACAGTCAGCATCAACACAGTCCTACACTGACAGTATCAACACAGTCCTACACTGACAGTCAGCATCAACACAGTCCTACACTGACAGTATCAACACAGTCCTACACTGACAGTATCAACACAGTCCTACACTGACAGTCAGCATCAACACAGTCCTATACTGACAGTCAGCATCAACACAGTCCTACACTGACAGTCAGCATCAACACAGTCCTACACTGACAGTATCAACAAAGTCCTACACTGACAGTCAGGATCAACACAGTCCTACACTGACAGTATCAACACAGTCCTTCACTGACAATCAGCATCAACACAGTCCTACACTGACAGTCAGCATCAACACATTCCTACACTGACAGTATCAACACAGTCCTACACTGACAGTATCAACACAGTCCTACACTGACAGTCAGCATCAACACAGTCCTACACTGACAGTCAGCATCAACACAGTCCTACACTGACAGTCAGCATCAACATAGTCCTACACTGACAGTCAGCATCAACACAGTCCTACACTGACAGTCAGCATCAACACAGTCCTACACTGACAGTATCAACACAGTCCTACGCTGACAGTCAGCATCAACACAGTCCTACACTGACAGTCAGTATCAACACAGTCCTACACTGACAGTATCAACACAGTCCTACACTGACAGTCAGCATCAACACAGTTCTACACTGACAGTCAGCATCAACACAGTCCTACACTGACAGTCAGCATCAACACAGTCCTACACTGACAGTCAGCATCAACACAGTTCTACACTGACAGTCAGCATCAACACAGTCCTACGCTGACAGTCAGCATCAACACAGTCCTACACTGACAGTATCAACACAGTCCTACGCTGACAGTCAGCATCAACACAGTCCTACACTGACAGTCAGTATCAACACAGTCCTACACTGACAGTATCAACACAGTCCTACACTGACAGTCAGCATCAACACAGTCCTACACTGACAGTCAGTATCAACACAGTCCTACACTGACAGCCAGCATCAACACAGACCTACACTGACAGTATCAACACAGTCCTACACTGACAGTTAGTATCAACACAGTCCTACACTGACAGTCAGCATCGACACAGTCCTACACTGACAGTCAGTATCAACACAGTCCTACACTGACAGTCAGTATCAACATAGTCCTACACTGACAGTATCAACACAGTCCTACACTGACAGTATCAGCAAAGTCCTACATTGACAGTCAGTATCAACACAGTCCTACACTGACAGCATCAACACAGTCCAACACTGACAGCATCGACACAGTCCCACACTGACAGTCAGCACCAACACAGTCCTACACTGGCAGCCAGTCTCAAGACAGTCCTACACTGACAGCCAGCCTCAAGACAGTCCTACACTGACAGCCAGCCTCAAGACAGTCCTACACTGACAGTCATCATCAAGGCAGTCCTACACTGACAGCCAGCATCAACACAGTCGTACACTGACAGTCAGCATCAACACAGTCCTACACTAACACTCAGCATCAACACAGTCCTACACTGACAGTCATCATCAAGGCAGTCCTACACTGACAGACAGCATCAACACAGTCCTACACTGACAGTCAGTATCAGCACAGTCCTACACTGACAGACAGCATCAACACAGTCCTACACTGACAGTATCAACACAGTCCTACACTGACAGTCAGCATCAACACAGTCCTACACTGACAGTCAGCATCAACACAGTCCTACACTGACAGTCAGTATCAACACAGTCCTACACTGACAGCCAGCATCAACACAGTCCTACACTGACAGTATCAACACAGTCCTACACTGACAGTCAGTATCAACACAGTCCTACACTGAAAGTCAGGATCAACACAGTCCTACACTGACAGTCAGTATCAACACAGTCCTACACTGACAGTATCAACATAGTCCTACACTGACAGTATCAACACAGTCCTACACTGACAGTCAGCATCAACACAGTCCTACACTGACAGTCAGCATCAACACAGTCCTACACTGACAGTCAGCATCAACACAGTCCTACACTGACAGTCAGTATCAACACAGTCCTACACTAACAGTCAGCATCAACACAGTCCTACACTGACAGTCAGCATCAACACAGTCCTACACTGACAATCAGCATCAACACAGTCCTACACTGACAGTCAGCATCAACACAGTCTACACTGACAGTCAGCATCAAACACAGTCCTACACTGACAGTCAGCATCAACACAGTCCTACACTGACAGTCAGCATCAACACAGTCCTACACTGACAGTCAGCATCAAACACAGTCCTACACTGACAGTATCAACACAGTCCTACACTGACAGTCAGCATCAACACAGTCCTACACTGACAGTATCAACACAGTCCTACACTGACAGTATCAAAAACAGTCCTACACTGTCAGTCAGCATCAACACAGTCCTACACTGACAGTCAGCCTCAACACAGTCCTACACTGACAGTCAGCATCAAACACAGTCCTACACTGACAGTCAGCATCAAACACAGTCCTACACTGACAGTCAGCATCAACACAGTCCTACACTGACAGTCAGCATCAACACAGTCCTACACTGACAGTCAGCATCAACACAGTCCTACACTAACAGTCAGCATCAACACAGTCCTACACTGACAGTCAGCATCAACACAGTCCTACACTAAACAGTCAGCATCAACACAGTCCTACACTGACAGTCAGTATCAACACAGTCCTACACTGACAGTCAGCCTCAACACAGTCCTACACTGACAGTCAGCATCAACACAGTCCTACACTGACAGTCAGCATCAACACAGTCCTACACTGACAGTCAGCATCAACACAGTCCTACACTAACAGTCAGCATCAACACAGTCCTACACTGACAGTCAGCATCAACACAGTCCTACACTGACAGTCAGCATCAACACAGTCCTACACTGACAGTCAGCATCAACACAGTCCTACCCCTGACAGTCAGCATCAAACAGTCCTACACTGACAGTTATCAACACAGTCCTACACTGACAGTCAGCATCAACACAGTCCTACACTGACAGTATCAACACAGTCCTACACTGACAGTATCAACACAGTCCTACACTGTCAGTCAGCATCAACACAGTCCTACACTGACAGTCAGCCTCAACACAGTCCTACACTGACAGTCAGCATCAACACAGTCCTACACTGACAGTCAGCATCAACACAGTCCTACACTGACAGTCAGCATCAACACAGTCCTACACTGACAGTATCAACACAGTCCTACACTGACAGTCAGCATCAACACAGTCCTACACTGACAGTATCAACACAGTCCTACACTGACAGTATCAACACAGTCCTACACTGTCCGTCAGCATCAACACAGTCCTACACTGACAGTCAGCCTCAACACCCGTCCTACACTGACAGTCAGCATCAACACAGTCCTACACTGACAGTCAGCATCAACACAGTCCTACACTGACAGTCAGCATCAACACAGTCCTACACTGACAGTCAGCCTCAACACAGTCCTACACTGACAGTCAGCATCAACACAGTCCTACACTAACAGTCAGCATCAACACAGTCCTACACTGACAGTCAGCATCAACACAGTCCTACACTAACAGTCAGCATCAACACAGTCCTACACTGACAGTCAGTATCAACACAGTCCTACACTGACAGTATCAACACAGTCCTACACTGACAGTATCAACACAGTCCTACACTGACAGTATCAACACAGTCCTACACTGACAGTCAGCATTCTAACACAGTCTATACTGACAGTTCAGCATCAACACAGTCCTACACTGACAGTCAGCATCAACACAGTCCTACACTGACAGTATCAACAAAGTCCTACACTGACAGTCAGGATCAACACAGTCCTACACTGACAGTATCAACACAGTCCTTCACTGACAATCAGCATCAACACAGTCCTACACTGACAGTCAGCATCAACACAGTCCTACACTGACATATCACACAGTCCTACACTGACAGTATCAACACAGTCCTACACTGACAGTCAGCATCAACACAGTCCTACACTGACAGTCAGCATCAACACAGTCCTACACTGACAGTCAGCATCAACATAGTCCTACACTGACAGTCAGCATCAACACAGTCCTACACTGACAGTCAGCATCAACACAGTCCTACACTGACAGTATCAACACAGTCCTACGCTGACTGTCAGCATCAACACAGTCCTACACTGAACAGTCAGTATCAACACAGTCCTACACTGACAGTTTTCAACACAGTCCTACACTGACAGTCAGCATCAACACAGTCCTACACTGACAGTCAGCATCAACACAGTCCTACACTGACAGTCAGCATCAACACAGTCCTACACTGACAGTCAGCATCAACACAGTTCTACACTGACAGTCAGCATCAACACAGTCCTACGCTGACAGTCAGCATCAACACAGTCCTACACTGACAGTATCAACACAGTCCTACGCTGACAGTCAGCATCAACACAGTCCTACACTGACAGTCAGTATCAACACAGTCCTACACTGACAGTATCAACACAGTCCTACACTGACAGTCAGCATCAACACAGTCCTACACTGACAGTCAGTATCAACACAGTCCTACACTGACAGCCAGCATCAACACAGTCCTACACTGACAGTATCAACACAGTCCTACACTGACAGTTAGTATCAACACAGTCCTACACTGACAGTCAGCATCGACACAGTCCTACACTGACAGTCAGTATCAACACAGTCCTACACTGACAGTCAGTATCAACATAGTCCTACACTGACAGTTATCAACACAGTCCTACACTGACAGTATCAGCAAAGTCCTACATTGACAGTCAGTATCAACACAGTCCTACACTGACAGCATCAACACAGTCCAACACTGACAGCATCGACACAGTCCCACACTGACAGTCAGCACCAACACATTCCTACACTGGCAGCCAGTCTCAAGACAGTCCTACACTGACAGCCAGCCTCAAGACAGTCCTACACTGACAGCCAGCCTCAAGACAGTCCTACACTGACAGTCATCATCAAGGCAGTCCTACACTGACAGCCAGCATCAACACAGTCGTACACTGACAGTCAGCATCAACACAGTCCTACACTAACACTCAGCATCAACACAGTCCTACACTGACAGTCATCATCAAGGCAGTCCTACACTGACAGACAGCATCAACACAGTCCTACACTGACAGTCAGTATCGCACAGCCTACATGACAGACAGCATCAACACAGTCCTACACTGACAGTATCAACACAGTCCTACACTGACAGTCAGCATCAACACAGTCCTACACTGACAGTCAGCATCAACACAGTCCTACACTGACAGTCAGTATCAACACAGTCCTACACTGACAGCCAGCATCAACACAGTCCTACACTGACAGTATCAACACAGTCCTACACTGACAGTCAGTATCAACACAGTCCTACACTGAAAGTCAGGATCAACACAGTCCTACACTGACAGTCAGTATCAACACAGTCCTACACTGACAGTATCAACACAGTCCTACACTGACAGTATCAACACAGTCCTACACTGACAGTCAGCATCAACACAGTCCTACACTGACAGTCAGCATCAACACAGTCTTACACTGACAGTCAGCATCAACACAGTCCTACACTGACAGTCAGTATCAACACAGTCCTACACTAACAGTCAGCATCAACACAGTCCTACACTGACAGTCAGCATCAACACAGTCCTACACTGACAGTCAGCATCAACACAGTCCTACACTGACAGTCAGCATCAACACAGTCCTACACTGACAGTATCAACACAGTCCTACACTGACAGTCAGCATCAACACAGTCCTACACTGACAGTATCAACACAGTCCTACACTGACAGTATCAACACAGTCCTACACTGTCAGTCAGCATCAACACAGTCCTACACTGACAGTCAGCCTCAACACAGTCCTACACTGACAGTCAGCATCAACACAGTCCTACACTGACAGTCAGCATCAACACAGTCCTACACTGACAGTGCATCAAACACCAGTCCTACACTGACAGTCAGCATCAACACAGTCTACACTGACAGTCAGCATCAAAAACAGTCCTACACTAACAGTCAGCATCAACACAGTCCTACACTGACAGTCAGCATCAACACAGTCCTACACTAACAGTCAGCATCAACACAGTCCTACACTGACAGTC
This sequence comes from Cherax quadricarinatus, assembly GCF_026875155.1. Classification (NCBI taxonomy): domain Eukaryota; kingdom Metazoa; phylum Arthropoda; class Malacostraca; order Decapoda; family Parastacidae; genus Cherax; species Cherax quadricarinatus. Next base: position 54,714,543 of record NC_069408.1, on the reverse strand, counting down.
AGTATCAACACAGTCCTACACTGACAGTATCAACACAGTCCTACACTGACAGTATCAACACAGTCCTACACTTACAGTCAGCATCAACACAGTCCTACACTGACAGTCAGCATCAACACAGTCCTACACTAACAGTCAGCATCAACACAGTCCTACCACTGACAGTCAGCATCAACACAGTCCTACACTGACAGTCAGCATCAACACAGTCCTACACTGACAGTCAGCATCAACACAGTCCTACACTGACAGTCAGCATCAACACAGTCCTACACTGACAGTATCAAAAACAGTCCTACACTGACAGTCAGCATCAACACAGTCCTACACTGACAGTATCAACACAGTCCTACACTGACAGTATCAACACAGTCCTACACTGACAGTATCAACACAGTCCTACACTGTCCGTCAGCATCAACACAGTCCTACACTGACAGTCAGCATCAACACAGTCCTACACTGACAGTCAGCATCAACACAGTCCTACACTGACAGTCAGCATCAACACAGTCCTACACTGACAGTCAGCATCAACACAGTCCTACACTGACAATCAGCATCAACACAGTCCTACACTAAACAGTCAGCATCAAACACAGTCCTACACTGACAGTCAGCATCAACACAGTCCTACACTAACAGTCAGCATCAACACAGTCCTACACTGACAGTCAGCATCAACACAGTCCTACACTGACAGTCAGTATCAACACAGTCCTACACTGACAGTATCAACACAGTCTACACTGACAGTATCAACACAGTCCTACACTGACAGTCAGCATCAACACAGTCCTACACTGACAGTCAGCATCAACACAGTCCTAAACTAACAGTCAGCATCAACACAGTCCTACACTGACAGTCAGCATCAACACAGTCCTACACTGACAGTCAGCATCAACACAGTCCTACACTGACAGTCAGCTCAACACAGTCCTACACTGACAGTCAGCATCAACACAGTCCTACACTGACAGTCAGCATCAACACAGTCCTACACTGACAGTCAGCATCAACACAGTCCTACACTGACAGTCAGCATCAACACAGTCCTACACTGACAGTCAGTATGAACACAGTCCTACACTGACAGTATCAACACAGTCCTACACTGACAGTATCAGCAAAGTCCTACACTGACAGTCAGTATCAACACAGTCCTACACTGAAAGTATCAGCAAAGTCCTACACTGACAGTCAGCATCAACACAGTCCTACACTGACAGTATCAACACAGTCCTACACTGACAGTATCAGCAAAGTCCTACACTGACAGTCAGCATCAACACAGTCCTACACTGACAGTATCAACACAGTCCTACACTGACAGTATCAACACAGTCCTACACTGACAGTATCAGCAAAGTCCTACACTGACAGTCAGCATCAACACAGTCCTACACTGACAGTATCAACACAGTCCTACACTGACAGTATCAGCAAAGTCCTACACTGACAGTCAGCATCAACACAGTCCTACACTGACAGTCAGCATCAACACAGTCCTACACTGATAGTCAGCATCAACACAGTCCTACACTGACAGTATCAACACAGTCCTACACTGACAGTCAGCATCAACACAGTCCTACACTGACAGTCAGTATCAACACAGTCCTACACTGACAGTATCAACACAGTCCTACACTGACAGTATCAACAAAGTCCTACACTGACAGTCAGTATCAACACAGTCCTACACTGACAGTATCAACACAGTCCTTCACTAACAGTATCAACACAGTCCTACACTGACAGTCAGCATCGACACAGTCCTACACTGACAGTCAGTATCAACACAGTCCTACACTGACAGTCAGTATCAACACAGTCCTACACTGACAGTATCAACACAGTCCTACACTGACAGTATCAGCAAAGTCCTACACTGACAGTCAGTATCAACACAGTCCTACACTGACAGCATCAACACAGTCCTACACTGACAGCATCAACACAGTCCTACACTGACAGTATCAACACAGTCCTACACTGACAGTATCAGCAAAGTCCTACACTGACAGTCAGTATCAACACAGTCCTACACTGACAGTATCAACACAGTCCTACACTGACAGTATCAGCAAAGTCCTACACTGACAGTCAGCATCGACACAGTCCCACACTGACAGTCAGCACCAACACAGTCCTACACTGGCAGCCAATCTCAAGACAGTCCTACACTGACAGCCAGCCTCAAGACAGTCCTACACTGACAGCCAGCCTCAAGACAGTCCTACACTGACAGTCATCATCAAGGCAGTCCTACACTGACGGCCAGCATCAACACAGTCGTACACTGACAGTCAGCATCAACACAGTCCTACACTGACAGTCAGCATCAACACAGTCCTACACTGACAGACAGCATCAACACAGTCCTACACTGACAGTCAGTATCAGCACAGTTCTACACTGACAGTTAGTATCAGCACAGTCCTACACTGACAGTCAGCATCAACACAGTCCTACACTGACAGTCAGTATCAACACAGTCCTACACTGACAGTCAGTCTCAACACAGTTCTACACTGACAGTCAGTATCAACACAGTCCTACACTGACAGTCAGTCTCAACACAGTCCTACACTGACAGCCAGCCTCAATACAGTCCTACACTGACAGTCAGCCTCAACACAGTCCTACACTGACAGTCAGCATCAACACAGTCCTACACTGACAGTCAGCATCAACACAGTCCTACACTGACGGTCAGCCTCAACACAGTCCTACACTGACAGCCAGCATCAACACAATCCTACACTGACAGCCAGCCTCAGTACAGTCCTACACTGACAGTCAGCATCAACACAGTTCTACACTGACAGTCAGCATCAACACAGTCCTACACTGACAGTCAGTCTCAACACAGTCCTACACTGACAGTCAGCATCAACACAGTCCTACACTGACAGTCAGCATCAACACAGTCCTACACTGACAGTCAGCCTCAACACAGTCCTACACTGACAGTCAGCCTCAACACAGTTCTACACTGACAGTCAGCATCAACACAGTTCAACACTGACAGCCAGCCTCAATACAGTCTTACAATGACAGCCAGCATCAACACAGTCCTACACTGACAGTCAGCATTAACACAGTCCTACACTGACAGTCAGCATCAACACAGTCCTACACTGAGCAGTCAGCATCAACACAATCCTACACTGACAGCAGCCTCAACACAGTCCTACACTGACAGTCAGCATCAACACAGTTCTACACTGACAGTCAGCACAAGACAGTCCTACACTGACAGTCAGCATCAACACAGTTCTACACTGACAGTCAGCATCAACACAGTCCTGTACTGACAGTCAGCAACAACACAGTCCTACACTGACAGTCAGCCTCAACACAGTCCTACACTGATAGCCAGCATCAACACAGCTCAACACTGACAGCCAGCCTTAAGACAGTCCTACACTGACATTCAGCATCAACACAGCTCAACACTGACAGCCAGCCTCAAGACAGTCCTACACTGACAGCCAGCCTCAAGACAGTCCTACACTGACAGCCAGCCTCAAGACAGTCCTACACTGACAGCCAGCCTCAAGACAGTCCTACACTGACAGCCAGCCTCAAGACAGTCCTACACTGACAGCCAGCCTCAAGACAGTCCTACACTGACAGCCGGCTTCTCCCCTCAAGACAGTACTACACTGACGCCAGCCTCAAGAAAATTTCCTACACTGACAGCCAGCCTCAAGACAGTCCTACACTGACAGCCAGCCTCAAGACAGTCCTACACTGACACCAGCCTCGGGCAGTCCTACCTGACAGCCAGCCTCAAGACAGTCCTACACTGACAGCCAGCCTCAAGACAGTCCTACACTGACAGCCGGCTTCTCCCCTCAACGCAGTTACACACTGAAAATTTTCAGCACTAACTCCTCCAGATCCTTCAGAAATAACTCCGTCACTTCCTCCTCCTCCAATTCTCAACTCACTAACAATGCAAGTTTTCTTGCGCGTGTATATACATTATTTGCAACAGTGGCCTGGTTGCCCGCTTGCGCTCTCGAAATTTTACGCCTCTGTGAGCCGTGTGTGAGCGGTGGGACTCAGCGGTGCTTTTGTGAGCTGTTTACTTGTAAAGTGTTCTTTTTTTGTGAGGTTCAAGAAAAACCACTGTGTTTGTTGTTTATTTGTGTGATGTAACAGGTCCAGTGTATTTGTTGTCGGTTTGGGAGTTGCAACAGACTCAGTGTATTTTGTTGCTTGTTTGTGAGTTGCTAGAGTTCCACTGTATTTGTTGTTTATTTGTGAGGATTAGATTGGATTTTGCCGCCGAAGTGGCTAGTTTATTGTGCATCTCATATCCCTCGTGTGGAGGGTAGCACAAGAGCATGTAGATATACAAAAGGCCTAGGAACGAGGCCCCTAAAGGTTTAACAGGAGTACATCTGGATTTATATCTACAGTTCACTTATCAGTTGCAAGCAAATTTAGTTAAACTTGGTTAATATTGTGAGGCGCATTCGAGTTCTACTTCCTTTTTTACAGCGTGTAGATCGCAGTGTTCCTGTGGTCAACACCCGCAGTTCATCACGAGTGAAATCGTAATAACATGATGGTAAACAACACACGGAATGGCCAGGACTCGAACCCATGGCTAGTTTGTTAGGTGAGCATGGTCTAGTGGTTAGAGCACTGTCCTACCAGTTTTAACACTGGGTTGCCGCCGGTTCCCCGACTTGTAATTTATGCTGTCCAACATTAGCATTTTGCTTTTCGGGAGAAATGGGAAGAATTTCTCCTGAGTTTGGTCTTTTGTCATATGACAGACCCTCTCAGTGGAGCTCTTGGTAATATGACCGAAGTCTTTCCAACACAATAAAAAATTCAGTATCATAAAGTGTGATATTTGATGTGATCGATACGGTATAAGCAGTCAGCGCCCTATAAACCACAATAGGAAGACATTTTATGGCTTCGATACAGTGTAAGTTATCGGCGGTCCAATACACCACAACAGAGACGAAGAGGTGTTTAATTTATCAACGCTGCTTTTAAAACACAGATGAACATTTTATGTATCGTAAGCGTTGTTTGTTGCAATCTGTTTATGAGTAAATGAGGAGAGAATATTGTGTACATAGCTCTTTCCTGGTGAGGTATTGACCAGAGGTTTACACGGAGGTGGAGGCTGGACACCTCCAGACTAGTGTCAACATGGCCGCCGCTGCCTCAAATGCCAGCCTTGTATTACCTGGTTTCACTTATTTATTTGCCAGTCCGGATTTGGCTCGTTTGTTGTTGAAGCTTGGTGAGTATTATGACGATTTGCAATGATTTCCAACGCTGGCTCCCGCTCCCAGCCCTCTATATATACTCAAAAATTAATCCACCCGTCGAAATTCAGACTTAAAAAAACAAGATATTTATAAAATATGTTTTAACGAAGCGACATTTTCCTCGCGAATAACTACCGACATTCTAAAGCGACATCAAAGATATTTCAAAGTAATTAGTAAGTCAAGAGAGTTCTCCCCCAGCTACCGCCTCCCCTCTCTTTCTCTCTCTCACTCTCCCTCTCTCTGTCTCTTGTCTCTCTCTCACTCTCTCTCATTTCCTCGGTGCCGGGTTGCTTGAGGCTGCTGCCGGCTGGCTGCCCACCTCGCCTCTCAAGTGGAACAGCCAGAGAGCTTTAGCCTTCACTCCTCCAGGCCAACCATTACATTTTACACGTCTGTGAGTCCAAACATGCCTCACCCACCACCGTCTACCATCTATATTAACAACCTCCAGCTCTCCCTCCTGCGCAATCTATAACCAATCTCCTGTTTCGATGGGGTCAAAAAACCGTGTTAGAGACAGTGGGTAGTTTAAAAGAAGTAGTTTGCAAGGGAGGGAGAGTGTGGGCGGGTAGCGAGGGTGGGTTTAACTCCCCCCTTCCCCTCCCTGGCCCACTGGTGGGTTCAGTGGTCCCTCACCGTCTACTGGCTCCCTGGCTTGGCTTGCCTCGCTGCACGCTGGCTCTCGCTTCATGCCCAGCTTAGTTCCTCGTGTAATTTTGCATTTGGGCGCCACAAGTGAAGAATAAGAGTTAGTGGCCCACGAAACAGGAGTTAGTCGCCCATGGAATGGACTATAAAACAGGGACAGGGCGCTCTGGGGACAGTGTAGGCCGGCTAGTGGTAGGGGCAGGAACAGCAGCAGCAGGAGGCGCTGCTCCTGCTGCTGCAGGAGTGTTGTTGTGAGTCCTGCTGCTGCAGGTGTGTTGTTGTGATTAATACTGCTACTGTAGGAGTGTTGTTGTGAGCACTGCTGCTGCAGGAGTGTTGTGATTACTACTGCTGCTGCAGGAGTGTTGTGAGTACTACTGCTGCAGAAATGATGTTGTGATTACTACTGCTGCTGCAGGAATGTTGTCAACACTGCTGCTGCGGGAGTGTTGTTGTGATTACTACTGCTACTGCAGGAGTATTGTGACTGTTGTTGCTGCTGGTGTTACTGCTGTTGGTGCTGTTATTGTTATTGTTGTCGGTGCTATCAGAGGAGTGATGTAACTAACGCTACTGCACCACGCTGCTGTGCAGTGCAAAGGCGGACGGAGAATAGAACTGATATCGATACCTTAGTGACGTAGAGGAGACACCTCTGCGACTCCTGAACGCAAGTTGGGAACGACTGCGACACGATCCTCTATTTTAGTGCCCCAGCCAGCGCCTCGTCAAGTGAGTCAACCAGTTCTTCGTTCAGCGCCTCGTCCAGGGCCTCGTCCAGGGAATGAACCAGCGCATCGTCCAGCGAGTCAGGCAGTGCCTCGTCCAGTACTTCGCCCAGCGAATCAACCAGCGTCTCGTTCACACATCCAGCCACCTTAACGAGAGTGAGTGACGCATCGCTGCGATAATTACGTCCCACAATCGCCCACCTCAGGATTACTTGCTCATTGAAAAGCAGACCAAAACAAATGTATCCTGCACAGTGCCAAGCAGGGGGAAGGGGGGGACCTTGGGGTAGAGAGGGCCCTTTCTCCAAGCAGTTACAATCCTCCATCAACTCAACTTCTCCCAAAACACGTTTTTAATACGTCTCCGAGTAACGTTCTGTAAGTAGACAAAACACAATCTACAACGTCAGTGACTAAGATTTTTTTTCGTGATCCAAATGAAAACAAATGACGAACGAACACGCAGTGGTGTTCCATAGTGGATCGCGAACCTAAATAGAGATTCAGAAACTAAACAGGGATTCAGAACCTAAACAGGGATTCATAACCTAAACAGGGATTCAGAACCTAAACAGGAATTCGAAACCATAACAGAGATTCGAAACATAAACAGGGGTTCAGAACCTAAACAAGGGTTCGAAACAGAAATGGGGGTTCGTAACCTAAACAGGGGTTCGGAACCTAAACAAGGGTTCGAAACCTAAACAGAGGTTTGGAACCTTAATAGGGATTCAGAAACTATTTGTGCAGCTTTAAAACAAGTGGAAGCAGGAAATAAACAGGAAGTTCTAGTGAGAAAAAAAAAACACGAGAAACGAGCAACATGTCGCAAATATGTCAGCAGAGACGAGGGGCGAAATGCGTAAATAAATAGGCAAGTGGCCCGGTGTTTAGAAATATCAATAATCCGGTGTTTTGAAACATAAATAATCCTGTGTTTTGAAATATCAATAATCTGGCATTTTGAAACATCAATAATCCGGTGTTTTGAAACATCAGTGATCCGGTG
>NC_069408.1:54699343-54701843 GCF_026875155.1 Cherax quadricarinatus | reverse complement strand
TTATAATGTTCGTTGTAACAGTGACGTTATAATGTTCGTTGTAACAGTGACGTTATAATGTTCGTTGTTGCAGTGACGTTATAATGTTAATTGTAACAATGACGTTATAATGTTCGTTGTAACAGTGACGTTATAATGTTAATTGTAACAATGACGTTATAATGTTCGTTGTAACAGTGACGTTATAATGTTCGTTGTAACAGTGACGTTATAATGTTAATTGTAACAATGACGTTATAATGTTCGTTGTAACAGTGACGTTATAATGTTCGTTGTAACAGTGACGTTATAATGTTCGTTGTTGCAGTGACGTTATAATGTTCGTTATAACAGTGACGTTATAATGTTAATTGTAACAATGACGTTATAATGTTCGTTGTAACAGTGACGTTATAATGTTCGTTGTTGCAGTGACGTTATAATGTTCGTTATAACAGTGACGTTATAATGTTAATTGTAACAATGACGTTATAATGTTCGTTGTAACAGTGACGTTATAATGTTCGTTGTAACAGTGACGTTATAATGTTCGTTGTAACAGTGACGTTATAATGATCGTTGTAACAGTGACGTTATAATGTTCGTTGTAGCAGTGACGTTATAATGTTAATTGTAACAATGACGTTATAATGTTCGTTGTAACAATGACGTTATAATGTTCGTTGTAACAGTGACGTATTAAGTAATGTTCGTTGTAACAGTGCCGTTATAATGTTCGTTGTAACAGTGACGTTATAATGTTCGTTGTAACAGTGACGTTATAATGTTCGTTGTAACAGTGACGTTATAATGTTCGTTGTAACAGTGCCGTTATAATGTTCGTTGTAACAGTGACGTTATAATGTTCGTTGTAACAGTGACGTTATAATGTTCGTTGTAGCAGTGACGTTATAATGTTCGTTGCAACAGTGACGTTATAATGTTCGTTGTAACAGTGACGTTATAATGTTCTTTGTAACAACGACGTTATAATGTTCGTTGTAACAGTGACGTTATAATGTTCGTTGTAACAGTGACGTTATATTGTTCGTTGTAACAGTGACGTTATAATGTTCGTTGTAACAGTGACGTTATATTGTTCGTTGTAACAGTGACGTTATAATGTTCTTTGTAACAACGACGTTATAATGTTCGATGTAACAGTGACGTTATAATGTTCTTTGTAACAACGACGTTATAATGTTCGTTGTAACAGTGACGTTATAATGTTCGTTGTAACAGTGACGTTATATTGTTCGTTGTAACAGTGACGTTATAATGTTCGTTGTAACAGGACGTTATATTGTTCGTTGTAACAGTGACGTTATAATGTTCGTTGTAACAGTGACGTTATATTGTTCGTTGTAACAGTGACGTTATAATGTTCGTTGTAACAGTGACGTTATATTGTTCGTTGTAACAGTGACGTTATAATGTTCGTTGTAACAGTGACGTTATATTGTTCGTTGTAACAGTGACGTTATAATGTTCGTTGTAACAGTGACGTTATATTGTTCGTTGTAACAGTGACGTTATAATGTTCGTTGTAACAGTGACGTTATATTGTTCGTTGTAACAGTGACGTTATAATGTTCGTTGTAACAGTGACGTTATATTGTTCGTTGTAACAGTGACGTTATAATGTTCGTTGTAACAGTGACGTTATATTGTTCGTTGTAACAGTGACGTTATAATGTTCGTTGTAACAGTGACGTTATATTGTTCGTTGTAACAGTGACGTTATAATGTTCGTTGTAACAGTGACGTTATATTGTTCGTTGTAACAGTGACGTTATAATGTTCGTTGTAACAGTGACGTTATATTGTTCGTTGTAACAGTGACGTTATAATGTTCTTTGTAACAACGACGTTATAATGTTCGATGTAACAGTGACGTTATAATGTTCTTTGTAACAACGACGTTATAATGTTCGTTGTAACAGTGACGTTATAATGTCTATTGTAACAGTGACATAATAGGTAGTGAATAGAAATTATTAGCATTGGCTTCATTTGAGGTTATTAATGTGAATTAAAGTTATTATTGTGACTAAGTTATTAATGTGACTTTAAGTTATTAATGTGACTTTAAGTTATTAACGTGACTTGAAGTTATTAATGATACTTAAAGTTATTAATGTAACTTGAAGCTATTAATGTGACATAAAGTTATTTATATGACTTTAAGTTATTAATGTGCCTTAAATTATTAATGTGACTTCAAGTTATTAATGTGACTTAAAGTTATTAATGTAACTTGAAGTTATTAATGTGATTTAAAGCTATTAATATGACTTGAAGTTGTTAATGTGACTTGAAGTTATTAATGTTACTTAAAGTTATTAATGTGACTTGCAGTTATTAATGTTACTTAAAGTTATTAATGTGACGAAGTTATTAATGTTACTTAAAGTTATTAATGTGACTTGAAGTTATTAATGTAACTTGAAGTTATTAATGTGACTTAAGTTATTAATGTTACTTGAATTTATTAATGTGACTTGAAGTTATTAATGTAACC
>NC_069408.1:54686843-54691843 GCF_026875155.1 Cherax quadricarinatus | reverse complement strand
TTATCTTGTATGTGAATGGTGGGAAACTCGCTTTATTACCTGTCTTGTTTTTGAGTGCTTTTATTAATGAAGACACTTTTGTTTGAGTTGTCAGGTTACACAGAGGAAGCCCCGGCAGCTGTCACTGAAATAATCACTAACCTGAGCAGTGAAGTTTGGGATTTTGCTGGCGAGATTATTCCCTATGGCTGGGAAGAAATCGTTGTTTTATTTACTGCATCAGCAATATGGATGGCAGGTTCGTCTGGTCCGCTCAGTATAGTTTCTTTGGTCTGGGTATTTTTGTGCGAGTCCAGAAACTGTGAGTGTCTTCCAGGTCTTCTTGACATCGCCCTTTAATTCTTGGAACCTGTCTGCATAATACAATTCTTTACATTTATTTAAAAGCTTGGTAAGTATTGAAATATGACTCTGACAGCTGTCAGAGGAGCTGTTAGGTTTGTCCACATGTAGTGCAGGAAGGATGTAGTTGACTGAGTGATTTATGTGGGTTTGGTTATTCATGACGAAAGAAAATGATGATACATGTCGTTCAGAAAGCCTGGTTATGACTATTATCATCAGTTTTACTGTTTCATTATCAATTTTATCCTCATCAAATTTACTCTACCATTCTCAATTTTGTTCTATCATCATCAACTTTGCTCTATTATCATCTTTATCATCAACCTCCCACTAATATTATCAACTTGCTACTGTCCTCAACAGCTCACTCTCTCAGTACATCAATGATCATCAGCAAGCAAGTGTAGCCACTCTCAATATTTTTTCTAACATTCCACGAACCATATTCACAACTCCTTCGTGAAAGCATACATAAACGCTCTTTACTGAGTCTCATTTATCCCAGTTTGTACGTCGTGTAGAGCTCAAGGAGGAAAATTGTTTGAGAAGATAGAGCAAAAAGATGTAAGAAAATCTGGTAATTTTGATTACAGGACTTGTTGGACAGGTGGCTGTTGGAGTTCAACCGCCAGCAAATGTGAGATTTTGAACACTGAGACTGAGAAAGAAAATGGGACATACACCGGGTGTCCTATCACAAGGAAGGAGAGAGTGAGTGGACAGATGGAGGTGGACTGTCCCAGCAGTGGCAAGGTGTTGCTAACACTACCTGGAGATAGCGCAGAGTGTTGCAACTTTGCAACAGCGAATCATCGAGGCGTATAAGGCCATCATTTATACCAACACTCACTCTACTTATATATCATTCGTATAATAACTCTCAGTGACCTTATATTGCATCCAATTGTTTTGTATTTTAAGTGACCTAACCAATGCATCTCACTTCTCTTTTTTTTTGTTATTTTAAGAACTTGTATATATATTTTAAGTGGCTGTTAATACCATGTATTCTACCATTAAAATTTACAGTTTCATATTTTTGTTATTTAAGCAGAGTATTTTGTTTTAGTCCTGGGATTCGATCACAGGACCTGAGTGATGATAGCAGTACCTCGCACCACTTGGAGTCGCACCACTGGGAGTCGCACCACTGGGAGTCGCACCACTGGGAGTCGCACCACTGGGAGTCGCACACTGGGAGTCGCAGCACTGGGAGAGTCGCACCACTGGGAGTCGCACCACTGGGAGTCGCACCACTGGGAGTTGCACCACTGGGAGTCGCACCACTGGGAGTCGCACCACTGGGAGTCGCACCACTGGGAGTCGCACCACTGGGAGTCGCACCACTGGGAGTCGCACCACTGGGAGTCGCACCACTGGGAGTCGCACCACTGGGCTACGAGCGGAAAGATAAGTTTTGCACGTAATATTACGCATCTTGTGGGCCTCCAAATTATTGTACGTTTTATACATCAATTTTGTAATAAAGATTCGCATTGTATTTGTATTATTTTTAATGGTGGACACAACAACTGGTCCTGTCAATAAAAGCATTCGTTAATGTTGCTTTTATTTTCTTCTATAGTTAAGAAATTTATGGAGAATTGAAGACTGGACTACAAACACCGAACCTTCAGCGCTAAGATACCTGTATGTAAGTACATCTGGTATAACACCAGGTATAACACCAAGCACATCACCAGGTCATAACACCAAGCACATCACCAGGTCATAACACCAGGTGATAACACCAAACACATCACCAGGTGATAACACCAGGTGATAACACCAAACACATCACCAGGTCATAAAACCAAGCACATCACCAGGTCATAAAACCAAGCACATCACCAGGTCATAACACCAAGTGATAACACCAAGCACATCACCAGGTCATAACACCAGGTGATAACACCAAGCACATCACCAGGTCATAACACCAGGTGATAACACCAAGCACATCACCAGGTGATAACACCAGGTGATAACACCAAACACATCACCAGGTCATAACACCAGGTGATAACACCAAGCACATCACCAGGTCATAACACCAGGTGATAACACCAAGCACATCACCAGGTCATAACACCAGGTGATAACACCAAACACATCACCAGGTGATAACACCAAGCACATCACCAGGTCATAACACCAAGCACATCACCAGGTCATAACACCAGGTGATAACACCAAGCACATCACCAGGTCATAACACCAGGTGATAACACCAAACACATCACCAGGTCATAACACCAAGCACATCACCAGGTCATAACACCAGGTGATAACACCAAGCACATCACCAGGTCATAACACCAGGTGATAACACCATGCACATCACCAGGTCATAACACCAGGTGATAACACCAAACACATCACCAGGTCATAACACCAAGCACATCACCAGGTCATAACACCAAGCACATCACCAGGTCATGACACCAGGTTATAACACAAGGTCATAACACCAGGTTATAATACGAAATCATAGCACCAGGCCATAACACCAGGTCCTAACACCAGTCTTAACACCAGGTCATAGCACCAGGTCATAACACCAAGCACATCACCAGGTCATAACACCAAGCATATCACCAGGTGATAAGACCAAACACATCAAGAGGTCATAAAACCAAGCACATCACCAGATCATAACACCAAGCACATCACCAGGTCATAACACCAAGCACATCACCAGGTCATAACACCAGGTTATAACACAAGGACATAACACCAGGTCATAATACCAAGTCATAGCACCAGGCCATAACACCAGGTCCTAACACCAGGTCTTAACACCAGGTCATAGCACCAGGTCATAACACCAAGCACATCACCGGTCATAACACCAAGAACATCACCAAGTCATAACACCAGGTAATAACACAGGGTCATAAGACCACGTCATAACACCAGGTTATAACAACAGGACATAACACCAAGGTCATAACACCAGACACACACCGGGTCTATGATCTTCACTGTTTTGCGAGACAGCCTCCAGATGCTCTCAGTAGGTCACTCAGTCAACAACTCTGCCCTGTTGTGTGTAGCTCCTCTTAGTTAATACTGAGATAACATCGGGACTTGTGACGCTTCGTCAAACTGACGGAGCGTCACACATGAGGTGGGACGGAATGCTCAGCAAAAATTCAATTCTGAAGATCTCACAGGCGCTGGTATTGCCTTCCCAGCTAACACCGTTTATCCACCTTGCTTTCTTCCCATCTCTATGACACCCACAACTTGGCATCTCTCGCCCAGTTAAAACCCCACCACACCTGGATACACTCCCCCTCTCCTCCCTGGACTCCACCTGGATATACCTGGAGAGGATTTTGGGGATCAACCCCCCCCCGACCCGGTTTGTGACCAGGGCTCCCAAGCATTTAAATATTTTTGTTTTAAGAACTTCTTAAAGGTAATTGTTGCGAATAAGAAATTTTTTAAAGAACTTCAGAACGTGGCCTGTTACCATTTATCTCTTATGCAACAAGATTTTTGGATCCGAGTTATAGGTATTTTAGAGTCTAGGGGAAATAATTTCAACTGGGAAACTCCATAGAATAATATTCAAATTTATTAAAGTATTTAAATACAATACTTTATCTTCTCTTTGTAGTTAATTTGACTTAATACTTTGTACAATAAATTTACCATATACATTTAGTTCAAAATCATGGAAATGTCATATTAATAAGGAAGTTTAATTATTCTTCCTGTATCTAAGTCCTCATTAATATTTACGTCTCTTTCTTAACAAGACTGTAGACTCAAAATACAAAAGGTACAAGATTTAACAAGACCTTTGAATCTGGCCGTAAAGTATCTATGGATTACTGAACTGACCAAGAATATAAATATCAAAAGAGTCTTTCAAAGTAATGAGGAACAAAGTGAGTCAGCTCTACAGTCCAATTCTCAAAACCATTCAACTGTACACCGTAAGAGCCAATATACGATCAGTTGTCAGGGCTAGAGCTGGGAGCAGACTGACTACTTGCCAGTCTGTTGACGTGTCGTCAGGTTGGATCAGCTGAGCCACGTCAGCCAGCCGGACATAAACAACTGAACAATTCACCGGATGGTTCCGAGACTTAAACTCTATATACACAAGAAATCCTACCTACCCATAATAGTAAAATAATAGTGATAATTACAAAATAGTGATAATAACGATAATAGTAATAATAACGATAATAGCGATAATAACAATAATACCATGGTATTTTTCATATATTAACAGATAATAATATAACGCCGAAAGTCTCTATTTTAGCTATAAACGGGGACTTTTGCGCTATAATATTAAGTGATAAACACATGCTCTTACAATATTTAAATAATACAGGATGACCAATTTCGAAGATATAACACTGGGGGCCTGTCCGGGATCTTTTAGTACGGCGAGGGGGCCGCGTACTTGGTGTCCGTAAATTAATTCAAATGGACTAAACCCAGTGCTTTCTTGTTCGCTTTCCCTTAAGGCGAACAAGCTAACACCGTTTATCCACCTTGCTTTCTTCCCATCTCTATGACACCCACAACTTGGCATCTCTCGCCCAGTTAAAACCCCATCACACCTGGATACACTCCCCCTCTCCTCCCTGGACTCCACCTGGATATACCTGGAAGATCTTTGGAGATCAACG
>NC_069408.1:54620379-54686343 GCF_026875155.1 Cherax quadricarinatus | reverse complement strand
GTTCAAAAAGAAGTCTCTCGCCCTTGTTGAGGAAGAATTGAGCACATTGATTTCTGTCAGGAAGAATTAGGTGTTGATGACTTGATTGAGATTACCCAGCTGCTGATCAGGAAGAAGAGGAGGATGAAATGGTTCTGGGTGTAAAGGATCTGATTTTGAAGATGCTGGCAGAATTATTTGCAGAAGCTGACAGGCGTACCCAGTTTGCCATGGATGGTGACCCTAGCTTCGAGAGGCACCTGAATTTCAAACATCTTATAAACAGTGGGCTTGGTGCCAATAAGCAAGTGCATGCCCAGAAACAATGTAGTTCTTCAAGTATTCTTCACTCATCCCAGCCCCACTCCAATCAGCCCTTCCACCTTTAAGCCTTCTCCATTGATGTCTGATGCATGTGCCTTCCCTACCTCCTTCCATTGATGTGAAACTGGAGGTTGATGGCTGCACCACACCTTCCTCACATCAACTAGTCTTTCATGACCACCATATCCACCTGTGGTTGTCTTATGCTGATGGGGAGCACCAGTCTTAGTAATATACTGTACAATATTATTCTCAAAATGTATCAGGAATAGGTCTGGGAGCATTTATTATTTACAGTGAGGAGCATCTGTGGAATTATGCAATTGCAAGGCCACTGACTCAGTCTCCTGTACTCCTGGCATGAATTAGTAATAAATCTATTTCAGACTCATATGGAGAGAAAAAGAGAGGTTAAGAGAGTGGTGAAGCAATATAAAAAGAGAGCAAATGAGAGTGGGTGAGATATCAACAAATTTTGTTGAAAATAAAAAAAAGTTTTGGAGTGAGATTAACCCGTAAACGGTCCAAACGTATATATACGTTTTTACTGCTAGTGCCCCAAACGTATATACAGTGGACCCCCGCATAGCGAACGCCTTGCATAGCGAACAATCCGCATAGCGAACGCTTTGTTCGCTAAAATTTTGCCCCGCATAGTGGACAAAAACCCGCTCAGCGACCTTCGTCCGAGACGCGTCCAATGTGCGCCCTCAGCCAGCCTCACATGTGCCGCCCGTCCCATTGTTTACCAGCCAGCCTCCACGGTAACATTCAAGCATACACTCGGAATATTTCGTATTATTACAGTGTTTTTGGTGCTGTTTGTGGAAAATAAGTGACCATGGGCCCCAAGAAAGCTTCTAGTGCCAACCCTACACCTCAAAGGGTAAGAATACCCATTGAAATGAAGAAAGAGATCATTGATAAGTATGAAAGTGGAGTACGTATCACCGACCTGGTCAGGTTGTACAAGAAACCAAAATCAACCATCGCTTCTATTGTGGGAAAGGGAAAACGGCAATCAAGGAAGCTGTTGTTGCCAAAGGTTTAACTGTGTTTTCGAAACAAAGATCGCAAGTGATGGAAGATGTTGAGAGACTCTTATTGGTGTGGATAAATGAAAAACAGCTAGCAGGAGATAGCGTCTCTCAAGCGATCATATGTGAAAAGGCTAGGAAGTTGCATGACGATTTAATTAAAAAAATGCCTGCAACTAGTGATGATGTGAGTGAATTTAAGGCCAGCAAGGTTGGTTTGAGAGATTTAAGAAGCGTAGTGGCATCCATAGTGTGATACGGCATGGTGAGGCTGCCAGTTCGGACCACAAAGCGGCTGAAAAATATGTGCATGAATTCAAGGAGTACATAGAAACTGAAGGACTGGAACCTGAACAAGTGTTTAATTGTGATGAAACAGGCTGTTCTGGAAGAAAATGCCAAGCAGGACCTACATTACTCAGGAGGAAAAGGCACTCCCAGGACATAAGCCTATGAAAGGGACAGGCTTACTTTGTTGATGTGTGCCAATGCTAGTGGTGATTGCAAAGTTAAGCCTTTATTAGTGTTCACTCTGAAACTCCCAGAGCGTTCAGGCAAAAGAATGTCCTCAAGGATAATTTGTGTGTGCTGTGGAGGGCAAACAGTAAGGCATGGGTCATAGGGAATTTTTCTATAAACTGGTTACACCATGCATTTGCCCCCAATGTGAAAGATTACCTAACTGAAAAGAAATTAGACCTTAAGTGCCTCCTGGTGTTAGACAATGCCCCTGGTCATCCTACAGACGTGGCAGAGCGACTTTATGGGGACATGAGCTTCATTAGGTGAAGTTTTTGCCTCCTAATACCACTCCTCTCCTGCAGCCCATGGACCCGCAGGTCATTTTTCCAACTTCAAGAAACTGTACACAAAGCTCTGTTTCAAAAAATGCTTTGATAGTGACCACAGACACTCGATTGACTCTAAAAGAGTTTTGGAAGGATCACTTTAATATCCTCAATTGTGTAAACTTATAGGTAAGGCTTGGGAGGGAGTGACTAAGAGAACCTTGAACTCTGCTTGGAAGAAACTGTGGCCCGAATGTGTAGACAAAAGGGATTTTTGAAGGGTTTGAGGCTAACCCTGAGAGGAGTAGTATACCAGTTGAGGAATCAATTGTGGAATTGGGGAAGTCCTTGGGGTTGGAGGTTAGTGGGGAGGATGTGGAAGAGTTGGTGGAGGAGGACAATGAAGAACTAACCACTGATGAGCTGATAGATCAACTTCAAGAGCAAGAGGCCAGACCTGGGGAAACTGGTTCAAAGGAGGGGAGAGAGAAATTGAAGGAATTGCCTACTTCAAAGATTAAGGAAATGTGTGCAAAATGGCTTGAAGTGCAAACCTTTTTTGATGAAAATCACCCTCACACAGCTATTGCAAGCCGTGCTGGTGACTGTTACAATGACACTGTTGTGAACCACTTTAGACAAATCATAAAGGAACGAGAGGTACAGGCACTATGGACAGATATGTTGTGCGAAAGAAGTCCAGTGACTCTGAAGCTGGTCCTAGTGGCATTAAAGAAGAAGGGAAGTAACCCCAGAAAAGGACTTGCTACCTCAAGTCCTAATGGAAGGGGATTCCCCTTTAAACACTAACACTCTCTCTCCCCTCCTCCCATCCCATCAATCATCACCAGATCTTCAATAAAGTAAGTGTCATGTAATTGTGCATGCCTTTTTCAGTTTGTGTGTACTAAAATTAACATTTTTTTGTGGTAAAAAAAAATTTTTTTCATACTTTTGGGTGTCTTGCACGGATTAATTTTATTTCCATTATTTCTTATGGGGAAAATTAATTCGCATAGCGAACATTTCGCATAACGACCAGCCCTCTTGCACGGATTAAGTTCGCTATGCGGGGGTCCACTGTATTCGTTTTATTTCTCATACATTCAACATTGCCACGATAAGCCTGAGTCACCTAGACATGAGAGAATGGGTGTGAACACTCACTGTGCACCATATTAAAATAATTGGGGATGCCTGGGTACCATATGCTCTTTTCCTATTAAAAAAAACGATTTTTTTTTCTCAAAAAAGTTGGGGCACTATGGTAGAGAACGTGTATATACGTTTGGACCGTTTATGAGTTAATAAGTTGAGGAAGCCTAGGGAACGAGTTAAGAGTAAGATGGAGAATAGGATAACATATGAACAAGGAAGCTTTAGGAAGGGTAGGGGGTTAGGAAATTCATATGACAGGGTGGATAGGGGGGCAATGTGACAGATGTTGCAGGTATATAGAATAGGAGGTAGGCTACTGAAAGCAGTGAAGAATTTTTATGAGGATAGTGAGGCTCAGTTTAGAGTATATAGGAGAGAGGGAGATTATTTCCCAGTAGAAGTAGGCCTTAGACAGGGATGTGTGATGTCACCATAGTTATTCAATATATTTATAGATGGAATTGTCAGAGAAATGAATGTGTAGGTCTTGGCAAGAGGTGTGGGGTTAAAAGAGAAAGAATCTAACACAGAGTGGGAGTTGTCACAGTTACTCTTTACTGATGACACTGCTTTTGGGAGATTTTGATGAGAAATTGCAGAGTTGGTGGATGAGTTTGGTAGGGTATGTACAAGAAGAAAATTAAAAGTGAATGTAGGAAAGAGTAAGGTCGTGGATGAGTGGAACAAACTCCCAAGTACAGTTATTCAGGCTAAAACGTTGTGTAGTTTTAAAAATAGGTTAGATAAATACATGAATGAGTGTGGGTGGGTGTGAGTTGGACCTGACTAGCTTGTGCTGCTGGGTCTGGTTCCATGCTCCATCCTTAAGTGGAGGTGACCAGACTGGGTGGGTCATTGGGCTAATCCGGGGAGGGTGGGTCATATGGGCTAATCGGGTGGGGGGAGGGGCTCAATGTAGACCCCCCCTCCAGCCTACCCCGCCCCCATGGGTCAGGTACGACCTGTTGCAGTGTTCCTTCTTTCTTATGTTCTTTAGGTGATGAAGATAGCAAAAAGATTTAGGTGATGAAGATGGTTTCAGATTGGAAGGAGAGAGTATGGAGGTGAACGTATTCAGATATTTAGGAGTGGACGTGTCAGCAGATGGGTCTATGAAGAATGAGGTGAATAGTAGAATTGATGAAGGGAAAAGGGTGAGTGGTTGCACTTAGGAGGCTGGGAGATGAAGAAATTTGTCCATGGAAGCAAAGAGGGGAATGTATAAGAGTATTGTTATACCAAAACTCTTTATATGGAGTGTGAAGCATTTGGTTGGTTGAATATTGCAACAAGGAAAAGGCTGGGGGCAGTGGAGATGTCATGTCTGAGGCAGGGCAATGGGTGGTGTGAATAATATGCAGAGAATTTCGGAAGTTTGGAAATTAGGAAGAGGTGCGCCGATTACAAAATACTATTATCAGAGGGTGACGGAGGGGTTGTTGAGTTGGTTCAAATATGTAGAGAGGATGGAACAAAATAGAAATTGACTTAGAGAGTGTATAAATCTGTAGTGGATGGAAGGTCAAGGGTAGGGTGGCCTTGATAAATGTTGGGGGGGTGGGAGGGGGTGTGTAAAAGGTACGAGGGGGGTTGGACTTTCCAGCAAGCATGCGTGAGTTGTAATGATAGGAGTGAATTGGAGGACAAATGGTTTTTAATATTGACATGCTGTTGGAGTGTGAGCAAAGTAACATTTATGAAGGGGATTCAGGGAAAACAGCAGGTCGGACTTGAATCCTGGAGATGGGAAGTGCAGTGTCTGCACTTCTGAAGGAGGGGGTTTATTGGTTTTTTATTTTCCCCCCCCCCTATTTTATAACTGCACCCACCTCATACCATGACTCACTGCTGTCTTCCTGGACCAAATATTCCTGATCATGAAGTGCCATTCCCTGTTATCCTGTTGGTCCTCCAGTTTTTGCAATAATCTCTTGGGTGGAACTTGTTCAAATGCCTTCTTGCGTCCAGGGAAAATGCAATCACACCCACCCCTCTCTCTCGTCTTAATGATGTCACCATGTCATAGAACTCCAGTAGGTTTGTGACTCAGGATTTCCCATCCTTGAAACCATGTTGGCTGTTATTGATGAGGTCATTCCTTCTAGGTGTTCCACCACTCTTCTCCTGATAATCTTCTCCATGACTTTGCATACTATACATGTCAGTGACACTGGTCTGTAGTTTAGTGCTTCATGTCTGTCTCCTTTTTTAAAGATTGGGACTACATTTGCTGTCTTCCATGCCTCAGGCAATCTCCCTGTTTCGATAGATGTATTGAATATTGTTGTTAGGGGTACACATAGTGCCTCTGCTCCCTCTCCCAGGACCCATGTAGAGATGTTATCCGGCCCCATTGCCTTTGAGGTTTCTAGCTCACTCAGAAGCCTCTTCACTTCTTCCTCGGTTGTGTGTACTGTGTCCAGCACTTAGTGGTATACCCAACCTCTCCGTCTGTGTGTGTGTGTGTGTATTCACCTAGTTGAGGTTGCAGGGGTCGAGTCCAAGCTCCTGGCCCCACCTCTTCACTGGTCGCTACTAGGTCACTCTCCCTGAACCATGAGCTTTATCGTACCTCTGCTTAAAGCTATGTATGGATCCTGACTCCACTACATCGCTTCCCAAACTATTCCACTTCCTGACTACTCTGTGGCTGAAGAAATACTTCCTAACATCCCTTTGATTCATCTGTGTCTTCAACTTCCAACTGTGTCCCCTTGTTACTGTGTCCAGTCTCTGGAACATCCTGTCTTTGTCCACCTTGTCAATTCCTCTCAGTATTTTGTAAGTCGTTATCATGTCCCCCCTATCTCTCCTGTCCTCCGGTGTCGTCAGGTTGATTTCCCTTAACCTCTCCTCATAGGACATACCTCTTAGCTCTGGGACTAGTCTTGTTGCAAACCTTTGCACTTTCTCTAGTTTCTTTACATGCTTGGCTAGGTGTGGGTTCCAAACTGGTGCCGCATACTCCAATATGGGCCTAACGTACACTGTGTACAGGGTCCTGTACGATTCCTTATTAAGATGTCGGAATGCTGTTCTGAGGTTTGCCAGGCGCCCATATGCTGCAGCAGTTATTTGGTTGATGTGCGCTCCAGGAGATGTGCCTGGTGTTATACTCACCCCAAGATCTTTTTCCTTGAGTGATGTTTCTAGTCTCTGACCCCCTAGACTGTACTCCATCTGCGGTCTTCTTTGCCCTTCCCCAATCCTCATGACTTTGCACTTGGTGGGATTGAACTCCAGGAGCCAGTTGCTGGACCAGGTCTGCAGCCTGTCCAGATCCCTTTGTATTTCTGCCTGGTCTTCGATCGAATGAACTCTTCTCATCAACTTCACGTCATCTGCAAACAGTGACACCTCGGAGTTTATTCCTTCCGTCATGTCATTCACAAATACCAGAAACAGCACTGGTCCTAGGACTGACCCCTGTGGGACCCCGCTGGTCACAGGTGCCCACTCTGACACCTCGCCTCGTACACATTACTCGCTGCTGTCTTCCTGACAAGTATTCCCTATCCATTGCAGTGCCTTCCCTGTTATTCCTGCTTGGTCCTCCAGTTTTTGCACTAATCTCTTGTGTGGTACTGTGTCAAACGCCTTCTTGCAGTCTAAGAAAATACAATCCACCCACCCTTCTCTCTTTTGTCTTACTGCTGTCACCATGTCATAGAACTCCAGTAGGTTTGTGACACAGGATTTCCCGTCTCTGAAACCATGTTGTCTGCTGGTGATGAGATCATTCCTTTCTAGATGTTCCACCATTCTTCTCCTGACAATTTTTTCCATGATTTTGCATGCTATACGTGTCAGTGACACTGGTCTGTAGTTTAGTGCTTCATGTCTGTCTCCTTTTTTAAAGATTGGTACCACATTTGCTGTCTTCCATGCCTCAGGCAATCTCCCTGTTCGATAGATGTATTGAATATTGTTGTTAGGGGTACACATAGCGCCTCTGCTCCCTCTCTCAGGACCCATGGAGAGATGTTATCTGGTCCCATTGCCTTTGAGGTATCTAGCTCACTCAGAAGCCTCTTCACTTCTTCCTCGGTTGTGTGTACTGTGTCCAGCACTGGTGGTGTACCCCACCTCTCCGTCTTTCTGGAGCCCCTTCTGTCTCCTCTGTGAACACTTCTTTGAATCTCGTGTTGAGTTCCTCACATACTTCACTGTCATTCTTGTTGTCTCTCCTCCTTCCTTCCTTAGCCTGATTACCTGGTCCTTGACGGTTGTTTTCTTCCTGATGTGGCTGTATAACAGCTTCGGGTCAGATTTGGCTTTTGCTGCTATGTCGTTTTCATATTGACGTTGGGCCTCCTTCTTATCTGTGCATATTCGTTTCTGGCTCTACGACTGCTCTCCTTTTTCTCCTGGTCCTTTGCCTTCTATATTTCTTCCATTCCCTAGCACACTTGGTTTTTGCCTCCTTGCATCTTTGAGTGAACCATGGGCTATCATCTGGCTTTTTCATTATTCCTGTTACCTTGGGTACAAACCTCTCCTCAGCCTCCTTGCACATTGTGACTACATATTCCATCATCTCATTAACTGGTTTCCCTGCCAGTTCTCTGTCCCACTGAACCTCATTCAGGAAGTTCCTCATTCCTGTGTAGTCCCCTTTCCTGTAGTTTGGTTTCATTCGTCCTGGCCTTCCTGCTTCCCCCTCCACTTGTAGCTCTACTGTGTATTCGAAGCTCAAAACCACATGATCGCTGGCCCCAAGGGGTCTTTCATATGTGATGTCCTCAATATCTGCACTACTCAAGGTGAATACTAAGTCCAGTCTTGCTGGTTCATCCTCTCCTCTCTCTCTTGTAGTGTCCCTTACGTGTTGGTACATGAAGTTTTCCAGTACCACCTCCATCATCTTAGCCCTCCATGTATCTTGGCCCCCATGTGGCTCCAAGTTCTCCCATTCGATCTCCTTGTGGTTAAAGTCGCCCATGATCAGGAGCTTTGCCCTGCATGTATGAGCTCTTCTGGCCACTGCAGCCAGTGTGTCAACCATCGCTCTGTTGCTCTTGTCATACTCTTGCCTTGGCCTCCTGCTGTTCTGTGGTGGTTATACATCACTGCAATTATCACCTTGGGACCTCCAGAGTGAAGCGTTCCGCTATGCAATCACTTTCTTCTCCGCTGTCTCCTCTCTCCAGCTCATCAAAATTCCATCGGTGTTTGATCAGCAATGCCACTCCCCCCCCCCCCCCCCCCGTTCCTTCTGTCGTTCCTCAGGATCTGTATCCCATTGGGAAGATGGCATCTGTTATCATACTGAAGCTTGGTTTCTGTGATTGCTATGATGTCTGGTGAGCTCTTTGACTCTTTCGTGCCACTCCTCCCACTTGTTTGTTATTCCATCAGCGTTTGTGTACCATACCTTCAGTTTCCTTTCCAACACTGTGGTTTGGGGGGGCCTGTGGGGGTGGGAGACCTGGTAGCATACTGTGGGATTCTATGGTTGGGAGTTGGGTGGAAGCTGTGGGTATGGATTGTATTGTGTGTTGGGATGGTGTGATAGGTTGTGGGGTTCTGAGGATAGTTGTGTGTGTGCTTGCTCTTGCTGCTCTGTTCTGCTCTGACTGACCTCTGCTGGTTCCATCCTTGTCTCCTTTCCTAGCTCCTTTCGCTTTTTTGTCCTCTCCCTCAGCTGCTGTCTCTCTTTTTGTGTTCTGTCTCTGTCTAGGAACACCTTCTTGTACTCTTTTGAGCTTCTCTACCGTGGTTTTTCTTGGAGGATCCTGTTCCGCACTGTTTCTGTCCTGAGAATCAGCTTGATCGGTCGGTTTCTCCTCTTCAAGTACCCCCCTATTCTCTGAAAATTTACAATCTCGTCCATGTCTTCTCCCCCTATTTCCGTGATGATTTTCTCAATCTCCTTTCTTTCTTCCTGCCGTCTTTCAGTGTGTGTCCTTTCCTCTCTCTCCCGAAGCCCTTGGATAAACACTGATTTTGCCCTTTCCTCCTCCCATTGCCTCTCCCTCTGTGACTCTGGTTCCTGTCTGTATGTGTGTGTGTGTGTGTGTGTGTGTGTGTGTCTCTGTCTCTCCCTGTTTTTCTCTCTCTTTCCTTCTCTTTCCACTGATTATTTTCTCTTGGTTGAAGTCTGTATGTACCTCTATCCCACATCAGTCTTGCTGTTCTTCAGAAAACATGTGTTGTTTCTTCACCCATTCTTTATTTAGTTTTTGGCAAATTTTATGTATTCTTTTATTTTACTTCTCTCCTTTCTTTCAGTGTCTTGTTTATTGCCATATCCATGAAGTTTTTGTATTTCCTCATTTCCTCAATGCTTTTTTTGTGAGTTTTTCCATATGTTTGCCTTGAGTGAGTGTCATATGTAGTGCCAATTCATCTTTTTTGTCTTTCTTAGCATTTTATTACATAAGTATGTGTGCATGTGTTTGGGTGTACATATTCAGTTGTGCATACATGTGCGAGTGTAATACATACCTGTACTCACATCTACATAACATGAGATTTATAAAAATATAATTTTAAACCCTTCAAGGAGAGGGAGCTTGATACTGGTTAGAAGCTCTTGATTCAAGTAACTGGAGCTACCTTTCTCTTCTTGGATCAAACCTAGTTACCTTCTATTCCCAGGTACTGTATAACCTCCTTATTGGTTTAGTGCTTTCCCCTGAATTTATTATTATAACTTTGTAAATACTTGAATTTCTATGGGCCATTGTACTGTGCTCATTTTCAACAACTGTTCTGTGGAATTCCATGCATTGTCCACTTATGGATTTCTTGAGACATAATAAGCCCAAAAGAATTTTCTCAGCAGCATATTATGAGACCTTACATGCCGAGGTGGTGCATTGATTTATTGATGCCTCTGTCATACCGGTATGGGGATCCTTGATGTTGATAGTCTTGTGGAAGCAACCATGGGGACTGGTAGTGAGGCTGGTGAGCATTTTTTTTTTTTTTACTAGATACAGGAGCTGAAGGAAATATGAAGGATTCAGATAATATTATTGTTTGAAAATATTAAGAGTGAGTACCAGTGAGTGATGCTGATGGTGAGTACTGATGCTGACAGTAAGAACTAGTGAGCAGTATCATTAACAGCAATTGATGTTGATTCTCACATTGATATGGAATACATTTGTCTGGTGCGACATAGGTAGCATAGGTCTATGACTACATAGCTGTTCAAGTCTGCCTTCATCAGCAGTAAAAAATGGATTATGATTGCAGAAACTTAGAAACTTAGTTTCTTGCACTGACATCTTTCAAATAAGTACAGATTTTTTTTTTTTAGCACACCACCAATCTCTCACCAAGGCAGAATGACCCAAAAAGAAGAGATTTTTCACCAGTCTTGCCAGAGGCATGCCAATACTGTACTACACTTCAGATGCTTCTCTAAACTTCAAATATCCCTACTCCTCCAAAATGCAGGCACTGTACTTTCCACCTCCAGAAATCAAATCCAGCTAACTGGGCCCAAGTACAGTTATTCAGGCTAAAACGTTGTGTAGTTTTAAAAATAGGTTAGATGGGAATACATGAATGAGTGTGGAGTGGTGTGAGTTGGACCTGACTAGCTTGTGCTGCTGGTCTGGTTCCATGCTCCAATCCTTAATGGAGGTGACCAGACTGGTGGGTCCATTGGGCAGAATCACGGGGAGGGTGGGTCATTGGAGGCTAATTCCGGGGGGGAGGGGGACATAGACCTGCTCCCATGGTCATTAGACCTGTTCAGTGTTTCCTTCTTTCTTATGTTCTTAAGGTGATGTAAGATACAAAAAGATTTAGGTAGATGAAAGATTGAGTTTCAATTTGGAAGGAGAGAGTTCGGAGGTTGAACGTATTCAGAATATTTAGGGAGTGGACTGTCAGAACAGATGGGTCCCTATGAAGAGCTGATGGTGAATCGACAGAATTGATTGAAGGGAAGAAGGGTGAGTGGTCGCACTTAGGAGTCTGTGGAGATGACAAGAACTTTTGTCCATAAGCAAAGAGGGAAAGTAATAAGAGTATAGTTTACCAACACTCTTATTATGGGTTGTGAAGCATTGGTGTGAATATTGCAACAAGGAAAAGGCCTTGGGGGGCAGTGGAGATGTCATGTCTGAGGGCAATGTGTGGTGTGAATATAATGCCAGAGAATCGTAGTTTGGGGAAATTAAGGAAGAGGTGCGGGATTTACCAAACTATTAATCCAGAGGGCTGAGGAGGGGTTGTTGAGGTGGTTTCACATATGTAGAGAGGATGGAACAAAATAGAATGACTTCGAGAGTGTATAAATCTGTAGTGGTTGGAAGGAAGGGTAGGGGTGGGCCTACAGAAAATGTTGAGGAGGGGTAAAAGAGTACGAGGGGCTTGGACCTATCCAGCAAGACATGCGTGAGTGTATTTGGATAGGAGTGAATGGAACATGGTTTTTTATAATACTTGGACATGCTGTTGGAGTGTGAGCAAAGTCTACATTTATGAAGGGATTCAGGGAACCAGCATGGTCGGACTTGAATCCTGGAGATGGGAAGTGCAGTGTCTGCACTCTGAAGAGGGGGGTTGTTAATGTAACCAAATTTTATAACTGCACCCTATCACATAACCATGACTCACTTGCTGTCTTCTGACAAAATATTTCCCTGGAACATCCATTGTAGTGCCTTCCCTGTTATCCCTGCTTGGTCCTCCAGTTTTTGCACTAATCTCTTGTGTCTGGAACTTTGTCAAAATGCACTTCTTGCAGTCCAGGAAAATGCAATCCACACACCCCTCTCTCTTCCTCAGTCTTACTGAGTCACCATGTCATAGAAACCCAGTAGGTTTTGTGACTCAGGATTTCCCATCCTTATACACCATTTGGCAGTTATTGATGAGGTCATTCCTTCTAGCGTTTCCATCCCTCTTTCTCCCTGATAATCTTCTCCAATGACTTTGCATACTATACATGTCAGATGACACTGGTCTGTAGTTCAGTGCTATCATGTCTTTTCTCCTTTTTAAGATGGGACTAACATTTGCTGTCACATACCACATGCCTCAGTGCAATCTCCAAGTATCGATAGATGTATTTAATATTGTTGTTACAGGGTACACATACGTGGCCTCTGCTCCCTCTCCCAGGGAGACCCATGTAGAGATTGTTCCGGCCCCATTGCCTTTGAGGATTGTCTAGCTCCACTCAGAAGCCATCTTCACTTCTTCTCGTTTGTGTACTGTGTCCAGCAACTTGTGGATATACCAACCTCATCCGTCGTGTGTGGTGTGTGTGTAATTCCACTCTAGTTGAGGTTGCAGGGTGTCGATCAAGCCTCCATGGCCCCACCTTCTTCACATGGTCGCTACTAGTCACTCTCCCTGAACCATGAGCTTTTAATCTACCTCTGGCTTAAAGCTATGTATGATCCTGACTCCACCACATCGCTTCCCCAAACTATTCCACTTCCTGCGACTACTCTGTGGCTGAAGAAAATACTTGTCTAACATCCCCCTTTGAACTCATCTGTGTCTTCAACTTCCAACTGTGTCCCCTTGTTACTGTGCCGCAGTCTCGAGAACATCCGTCTTTGTCCACCTTGTCCAATTCCCTCTCAGTATTTTGTACACACCGTGATCATGTCCCCCTATCCTCCTCCTGTCCTCCTGGTGTCGTCAGGTTGATTTCCCCCTTAACCGCGTCTTCCTCATAGGACATATCACTGCTTAGCTCATGGGGACTATCTTGTTGCAAACCTTTTGTGCACATTCTCTAGTTTTCTTCTTTACATCTTGGCTAGGTGTGGGTTCCAAACTGGTGCCCGCATAACCCAATAAGCGGCCCTAACGTCACTGTGTACAAGGTCCTGGTACGATTCCTTATTAAATGCTCGGAATGCTGTTCTTGAGGTTTGCCAGGCCCCATAATGCTGCAGCCAGTTATTTTGGTTGAGATGTGCGCTCCAGGGATGAGTGCCTGGTGTTATACTCACCACCCCAAAGATCTTTTTCCTTGATGATGTATTCTAGTCTCTGACCCCCTAGACTGTACTACTTCCATCTGCGGTCTTCTTTCCCTTCCCAATCCATCATGACTTTGCACCTTGTGGGATTGAGCACTCCAGGCCATTGTCTGACCAGGTCTGCAGCCTGTCCAGATCCCCTTTGATTTTTTTTTTCCTGGGCCCCCCCCACACTGGTCTTCCAACTCGAATGAACTCTTCTCCATCAACTTCACGTCATCTGCAAACAGGCGACACCTCGGAGTGTTATTCCTTCCGTCATGCATTCACAAATACAAGAAACACAGCACTGGTCCAGGACTGACCCTGAGTGGGACCACCCCCCCCTGGTCACAGGTGCCCACTCTGACACCATCGCCTCGTACCCATTACACCGCTGCTGTACTTCCTGACAAGATTCCTGATCCATTGCAGTGCCTTCCCTGTTATTCCTGCTTGGGTCCTCCAGTTTTTTGCACTAAACCTCTTGTGTGGTACTGTGTCAAACGCCTTCCTTGCAGTCTGAAAATACAATCCACCCACCCTTCCTCTCTTTTGTACTTCTGCTAGTCACAACATAGTCTAGAACTCCAGTAGGTTTGTGACACAAGGATTTTCCCGTCTCTGAATGACCAATGTTGTCTTGCTGGTGATGAGATCATTCCTTTCTAGATGTTCCCAACCATTCTCTCCTGACAATTTTTTTTTCCATGATTTTGCATGCTAAAACGGTCAGTGACAACTGGTCTGTAGTTTAGTGCTTCATGTCTTGTCTCCTTTTTTATAAAGATTGGTACCTAACATTTGCTGTCTTCAGCATGCCTCAGCAATCGCCCCTGTTTCGAATAGATGTAATGAAGTTATTGTTGTTGGGGTACAACATACGCCTCTGCTCCCTCCAGCAGGACCCATGGAGAGAGGTCTTATCTGTCCCCATTGCCCTTTTGAGGTATCTAGCTCACTCAGAAGCCTCTTCGCATTCCTTCCTCGGTTGTGTTACTGGTCCAGGCACTGGTGGTGTACCCCACCTCTTCCGCTCTTTCTCTGGAGCCCTTCTGTCTCCTCTGTGAACACTTCTTTGAATCTCGTGTTGAGTTCCTCACATTAACTTCACTGTGTCATTTCTTGTTGTCTCTCCTCCTTCCTTCCTTATCCTGATTACCTGGTCCTTAGACGGTTGTTCTTTCTTCCTGAATGTGTGGCTGTATTAACAGCTTAGGGTACAGATTTTGGCAGCTTTGGCTGCTTATGGTCGTTTTCATATTTGACGTTGGGCCTCCCTTCTTAGAAACCAGGGGTCTCCTGAGGGTAGCCCTGCGACACGGGGGCACGTACGCCGTACGGAAATAAGCGATCCCTACTGCACAACTGCCCACCAACACAACTCCCCCCCCCCAAACTCTCGAGCCAAAAAGCCAATACACCCCCCCCCCGAAAACAATGAACAAGAGTACACTAGGCAATACAGCGAGCCCTTCAAACCCGCCCTACCAAAGTACCCAGCGAGGCCCGACCGCACAAACCCCCCCCACCTGACGCAGCCACGCATCCGCCTACCGACTACCCACAAGACGCTTCACCTACTCGCCCCCCAGTGACCCGACACAGACCACAGCACGCCCACCTGTGAGGCGACCAGACGCTCCGACCTAGGACCCCCTACGACCCCCAGGCCCTACCACGCTCCGCCCCCCCGGCCCATCCCTATCACAACCTTCCACCCCCCCCACCCCACCCCCTCCCCCCTCCAACCTACCGACCCCATCCCGTACCCCTCGCACCGTGGGCCCCTGTTGCCCTCACCAGCCTTCCCCATCCCTAGCCTCACACTCGGCCACCCTGACCACCCCACTCCCTAACGCCTAAGCACCCCCACCCTCGAAACCACCGGAGCCAGCGTCCCATCCGCAGGGCTACAGCTACCGCCCGTAACAGTACCAAGCATCTGACCATGTATACATCAATAGGTCCTACAATGACAGTCAAAGTTATCACACAGTCCATACACTGAGCAGGCAACAACACAGTCACTAAACACTGACAGTCAGTCATTCGACACAGACCCACACTGACAGTCGCAGCACCATACACAGTCCTTACAGCATGGCAGCCTAGTCTCAAGACAGTCCTACACGACAGACTGACAGCCAGCCTCAAGACAGTCGCTACACTGAACAGTCCCAGCCTCAAGACAGTCCTACACTGACATCATGCATGCAAGGCAGGTCGCTAAGCCTAAGCACGTTCAGCATAACATAATAGTCCTACACTGACAGGCCACACATCAACACAGTCCTACACTGACAGCTAGCCACATCACTCCCTACACTGACAGTCAGCATGCACACACGGGAGTCCTACACAGACAGACCACATCACTCAGTCGGCTACCCACTGCGACAGTTAGTATCACATAGGGGGGGCATCAACTACACTGCGGAGCGAGTCGAGCAATCAACACAGTCGCTAACACTGACAGTCAGTATGCGACAACAGTCCTACACTTGACTGTCAGTTCTCAACAACACAGGTTCTACACTGACAGTCAGATCAACACAGTCCTACACTGACAGTCAGTATCAACACAGTCCTATACAACTGACAGGTCAGTATCAACACAGTCTCTAACACGACCACTGACACCAGCACAAGCTGACAAGTCCTACACTGAAAGTATCAAACACAGTGCCTATCACTGAAGTCAGTATCAACACAGTCCTAATAACACCTGAAAGTCAGGACACAACAGACAGTGTCCTACGACTGACAGTACTATCACACAGTCCTTCACTGACAATACAGCATTGCAACAACAGTCGCTACCACTGACAGTCAGCATCAACACAGTCTCTACAACTGGACAGTCAGTATGCACAGCAGTCCCATACACTGACAGTGATGCACACAGTCGCTCTAGCACTGACAGTCAGCATCAACACAGCCCACCTTTAAGGAGAGGTGGACAACTGACAGTCAGCATCAACTCGGGATCAGTCCACACTAAACAGTTCAAGGCATACAAGCACAGTCGGCTACACTGACAGTCAGATCACTCATCACAAGTGCCTAGCAAGCTGAATGAGCAGCATCAACTACAGTCCTCACACTGGACACAATCAGTCATCAACACAGTCCTACCACTAACAGAATCAGCATCAACACAAGATACTACAGTCATGACAGTCAGGCAATCAAAACAGTCCTAACACTAACAGTCAAAGCAATCACACAGTGCCAAACACTAACATCAGCAATCAAAAAACACAGTCCTACAACGACAGTCAGGGGCTATATCAACACAGTCCTATACACTGACCAGTGCAGCAATCACACTACAGTGCCTACCCTGTCAGCACTATGCAAAGCAAGTACCTAACACTGACATCAGGCATGCACACTGTCCTACACTGACAGTATCAACACAGTCCTTTACACTGATCTAGCCAAGCATCTTCACAACAGCAGTCCTACAGCTTGACAGTTCAGCATGCACACAGTAAAAACAAAGTACCTACAGGCTGAGCAGTCATATCATGACACAGTCTTAACCTAACAGTAAACAAGCAACAGTCCTTGACATTTACTAACGTATGCGAAACACAGTCCTAACACTAGACAAGTTAGCATCAACCAGAGTCCTGACACTGACAGTCATCATCGACACAGTCGGCTACACTGACAGTACAGGTAATCAACACAGTCCTATCAGACTGACAGTCAGTCTGCACACAGTCCTACACTGACAGTCCAAGCATCACAGCAGTCCTACACCTGACAGTCAGCATCGACACAGTCCTAGCACTGACAGTGCAGGTACAACACAGGGGGCTCGACACGGACAGTCCATACATAATTTGTTTTTTTATTTATTTAATTTTGCATCAACAAACAGTCCTAAATCTAGACAGACAGTCATCAACACAGTCCCACACTTGACAGTCAGCATGCCACACAGTCCCTAACACTTACATGTTAGCATCAACTCAGTCCACATCTGACAGTCTAGCATCGACAGCAGTCTACACTGAAGCAGTCCAGTATCAACACAGTCCTACACTAGACAGTCAGTATCACAAAGTCCTACACTGACAGTAATCACCACAGTCCTACTAAGCACTGACAGTAATCAGCAAAGGTCCTACACTGACAGTCAGGATACGCACACACAGTCCTACAACATGACAGCATCAACGGGACAGTGACCTGAGCACTGATCAGTCCAGGGCATCGACAAGCAGTCCCACACTGACTATCAGCATGGCCAACACAGTCCGCTAAGCAGCCCTCTGACAGGTAAAGGGGGGCCAAGTCTCAAGTACTTAGTCCTACCACTGACAGCCAGCCCTTCAGACAGTCCTACACTGACAGCCAGGGCCATCAAGACAGGTCCTACACTGAGCAGTCATCATTAGTCAAGGGCAGTCCTACACTGACGAGCGCTAGCATTCAACACAGTCGTACACTGACAGGTCAGCAATCAACACAGTCCTATGCACTAACACCTCAAGGGCATCTAAAAATAGTCCTAGTCACCTGACAGAGGCCAACATCAACACAGTCCCCTACACTGACAGCCAGCCTTCATAACATCCCTACACTGACAGTCAGCATCAACAACAATCCTACAACTGACGGAGAACTAGGCATGCAAACAACAGTCCTTACAACTGACAAGTCAGTATCAGGGCACAGTCCTACACTGCCTATCAGTATCAGCACAGTCCGTACACTGACAGTCAGCATCAACTACAGTCCTGACACTGACAGTCCGTATCAACACAAGTCCACACTGACAGTCAGTCTCAACACAGTCTTAACACTACAGTCACATCTCAATCACAGTCCTTATCCTACACAGCGACAACGAGTATATTCATACACGTGCCTTACACTGACAGTCGTATCACACAGTCCTATAGGCACACTTGAGTAGGCCAGCATGCACAGACAGTCCTAGCACATGAACAGTATCAACACAGTTCATATACTATCAGTCAGAGTATCAGACATCAGGTCTACACTGACAGTCAGCAATCAAGCACAGTCCTAACTAACACTGACAGTACAACATTACACATTCCTACAACGACAGTCAGCATCAACACAGTCCTACCCTGACAGTACATGCATAACACAGTACTAACACTGAGAGTTCAGCCTCTAACACAGTCACTACATTGACAGTTACGCATCAACACAGTCCTACACTAACACTCAGCATCAACACAGATCACTAACATCTGACAGCCAGTATGCAGCACAATCCTACACTGACAGTCAGCATCAACACAGCTCTACAATCTGATAGCCAGCATCAACACAGTCTAACAATACAGCCAGCATCAAGAGCGAAAGTCCTACACTGACAGTCCCCCAGCCTCACAGACCAGGTCCTATACACTTGACAGTCAGCTATCAACACAGTCCTAAAACGTGACAGTCAGCCTCAAGACAGTTGCTAGCATCTGAAAGCGAATCTCAAGACAGTCCTATACTGACAGCGGCAGACCATCAGAGACAGTTCGCTACACACGACAAGGTCAGGCATCAAACAACAGTTCGCTACACTAACACTCTAGACATCAAACAGGTTCCTACACTGACGCCACATCACACAATCCTACACTGACAAAGGGAGGCCATCCTGCAATAACAGTCCCTACACTGACAGTCAGGCCTCAACACAGTCGCATACACTGACAAGGACATTAGGCCTCTCAAGACAAGTCTCAATACACTGAGCAGCCACCTCAATATAAATACAGTCCCTACACTGACAGTCAGGTCCCAACACAGTCACTAACATCTGACAGTACAGGCATCAACACAGTCCTAAAGCACTATGACAGTCAGCATCAACAACAGTCCTACACTGACAGTACAGTCACGCTCAAACAACAGCAAGTCCTACACTGACATCAGGCCTTCAACAACAGTCGCTAGCACCTGACACCAGCATCAACACAATCCTAAACATATCAACTGAGCAGCCAGCCTTCATACAAGTCATACACTGACATCAGCATCAACACAGTTCTACAACTGACAGTCAGCATCAACAGGCCAATCCTAACTGACCAGTCAGCCTCAACACAGTACCTAAAGCACTGACAAGAACGCATCAACACGAGTCCTACACTGACAGTCCATGCATCACACAGTCTCTAGTACACTTGACAGTCAACCTCAACACAGTCTACACTGACAGTGCAGCCTCAACAAAACAGTTTCTATCACTGACAGTTCAGCATCAACAACAGTTCAACAACCTGACAGCCAAGAGGAGGCCTGCAAATACAGTCTACAATGACAGCCCGACATCAAACACAGTCCTAGCACTGAGCAGTCAGGCATTAACACTATCCTAACACTACAGCTGACAGTGCAGGCATCTACACAGTGCGCTACACTGCAGTCAGCATCAACACAAATCACTACACATGACAATAGCAAGCCTCAGCACCAGTCCTGCTAGCACTGAAAGTCCACAAGCATCGAACACAGTTCTACACTGACAATCACATCAAGAACGAGTCCTTACACTGACAGTCACAGCATCAACAAACAGTTTTATACTCGAGACAGTCAGCATCAACACAGTCCTGTACAGTAGACACAGTCACAAGGATCAACAGCAGTCCTACACTGAGAAGGGGGGGGGGGGGGGGGGGGGGGGGGGGGACAGTATCGAACACAGTCAGTCTAACACTGATAGCCAAGCATTCAACAGCAAGCTCACACACATGACAAGTCACAGCAGCTCAGACAGTCCTAACACTGGACAGGCCAGGCGATCATCAAACACCAGCTCAACACAATATTGGACAAGCCAGCCACTCAAGGACAGTCACTGTAAGGTACACTGACCCAAGCCCAGCTAACCTGCAAGACAAAGTCCATACACTGAGACAGCCAAGCCTCAGACAGTCTATCACGTGACAGGCCCAGCCTCAAGGCATCGCTACACTTGACAGCAGCCTCAAGACAGCCTACATACCTACAACTGAAGCCAGTCCGTCAGACAGTCCTACACTGACAGCCACCTCAAGACAGTCCCTACACTGAGACAAGGCCAGCCTTCAAGAAACAGTCTACGACTGATCAGCCAACCTCAGACAAGTCCTAGCACTGACATCCAGCCTCAAGACAGTCTACACTGAGACCAGCCAGCCTCAAGAGCAGTCACTACACCTGACAGCCAAGCCTCAAACATGTCCTACACCGACAACAGCCAGTCCTCAAGACAGTCCTACACTGACAGCCAGCCCTCAAGACAGTCCTACACTGACAGCCAGCCTCAAGACAGTCCTGACACTGACAGACAGCCGCTTCACTCCCCTCAAAAACACGCAGTACGACACTATAGAAAATTGTTCAGCACTAACCTGCCTCCAGATCCTTCAGAAATAACTCCTTCACTTCCCTTCCTCTCCAATTCTCAAACTCACTAAGCAATGGGGCAAGTTTTCTGGGCCGTGTATATACATATTTTGCAACAGTGGCCCTGTTGCCCGCTTGCGCTCATCGAAATTTACGCACTCTGGAGCCGTGTGTGAGCGGTGGGACTCAGGCGGGGAGGGGGTAAATGTTACACTTGTAAGTGTTCTCTTCTTTGGTAGAGGTTCAAGAAAAAACCACTGTGTTTGTTGTTTATATTGTGTGATGTAACAGTGTCGCAGAGTGTTGGGTTGTCGAGTTTGGGAGTTGGCATTCAGACTTCAGTGTATGTTAGGGTGCTTGTTTGTGGTTGCTATGAGTTCCACTGTATTTGTTGTTTTATTTGTGGAGGACTAGATTGGATTTTGCCGCCGAAGTGGCTAGTTATTTGTGGCACCCCAATCCTCGTGTGGAGGGTAGCACAAGAGGCATGTAGATATACAAAAGAGCCTAGAGAACGAGGCCCCTAAAGGTATTAACAGGAGTACTATTCTGGATTTATATCTACAGTTCACAAGATGTATCAGTGCGATTACAATTTATTAAACTTGGACTTATATATTGTGAGGCGCTTTCGAGGTTCATACACTTGCTATGGGGTGTACTAGGGGGGGGGGGGAGTCGGCAGTGTTCACTGATTGCAAACGTTACCCGCAGTTCATACGAGAAAATCGAATAATAACATGATGGTAAAACATACACACAGGAATGGCCTAGGACTCGAACCCATGCTAGTTTGTAGGTGAGCATGGTCTAGTAGTTATAGCACTAGTCCTAGGCATCACCATGTTTTTAACCACTGCGTTGCCAGCCGGTTCCGCCGACATTGTAATATTATGTGCTGTCGCACATTAGCATTTTGCTTTTCGGGAGAAATGGGAAGAATTCTTCTCCCTGACTTTGGTCTTGGTCAATATGAACAGACGCCTCTCAGTGGAGCGCATGGGGGGGGGGTGGGGGGGTTGTTTGGTTAATTGACCGAAGTCTTTCACAACAACAATAAAAAATTCAGTATCTAAAGTGTGATCGATACGGTAATACAATGCACTCAGCGCCTATAAACCACAAGTAAGGAAGACATTTTATGGCTTCGATATCAGTGTTAAGTTAGGCGCGGTCACAATACCACACCAGAGACGAAGAGGTGTTTAATTTATCACCAGCATCTGCTTTAAATCAGCAGATAACATTTTACGTTTAATCGTAAGCGTTGTTGATTGGCCATCTGTTATAGAGTAAAATGAGGTGAGAATATTGTGTACATATGCTCTTTCCTGGTGAGGTATTGACGCAGAGGTTTACACGGAGGTGAGGGCTGGACAGCGCTCGCAACTAGTGTCAACATGGCCGCCGGCTGCGGCCTCAAATGCCAGCCTTTGTATTACTATGGTTTCACTTATTATTTGCCAGTCCCGGATTTCTCAGGCTCGTTTGTTGTTGAAGCTGGTGATATTATGAACGATTTGCAATGATTTTCGCAACGCATACTGGCTCCCGCTCCTACCAGCCCATCTAATATATACTCAATAAATTAATATCACATCTCGAAATTCAGACTTAAAAAAACAAGATATTATATAAAATAATGTTTTATAACGAAGGGCGAAACATTTCGCTCGATAGCGAATAACGTAGCCGACATTCTAAAGCGACATCTAAAGATATGTCAAAAAGAGTAATTATAATCAAGAGAGTGCTGCCAACCCAGCTACCGCGCCGATCCCCTGCATCGTCTCTTCTCTCAACTGCTTGCTCTCGCCTTTCTCATCATGTCTCTTTGTCTCTCTCTCACTATCTCTCTCATTTCCTTCGGTGCCAGTTGCTTGAGGCTGCTGCCGG
Source organism: Cherax quadricarinatus (assembly GCF_026875155.1). Taxonomy (NCBI): domain Eukaryota; kingdom Metazoa; phylum Arthropoda; class Malacostraca; order Decapoda; family Parastacidae; genus Cherax; species Cherax quadricarinatus. Next base: position 54,663,843 of record NC_069408.1, on the reverse strand, counting down.
CTGGCTTGGCCCCACCATCGCCTGCTAAGTGAAGAGTGAGGGGGGGGGGGGGGGGGCAGCCAGAAGAGAGGCTTTAGCACTTCATCGATCCTCCAGGCCACCATTAAAATCATTTTACTACACGTCTGTGAGTCAGGAAATAGTTTTGGGGTGTGTGGTTGTGGGTGTGTTGTTGTGTGGGGGGGTTTGGGGGGTTGGCAAAATCATTGGCACTTCACCCACCACCGGTCTACCATCATATATTAACAACAACCATCCAGGCTCTCACCTCACCAGCGCAATCTTATAACCAATCTCCCTGTTTCGATTGAGGGCAAAAAACCGTGTTAGAGACCATGTGGGTATTCTTAAAAAAGAAGTAGTTTTTGCAAGGAGGGAGAGGTGGGTCGGGTGAGGCGAGGTGGGTTAATCTCCCCCCTTCCCCTCCCTGGCCCACCTGGTGGGATTCAAGTGGTCCCATCACCGTCTACGAGGCGTCCCTGGCTATGTGCTTGCTTCGCTGCAGCGCTGGCTCCAGCGTTTCATCCCATCCGGGGGGGGGATACGGGGAACCCAAGGCTTAGATATTCCTCGTGTAATTTTTGGCATCTATAGGGCGCCACAAGTGAATGAATAAGAGTTAGTGCCGCACGAAAGCAGAGTTAGTCGCCCATTGGATATGGACTATAAAACAGGGACAAGGAGCGCTCTGGGGACAGATGTAGGCGGCTAGTGTAGGGGCAGGGACAGGGCATAAAGGGGCAATGGGCAGAAGGCGGCTGCTCCTGCGCTGGGCAAGGAGTGTTTGTTGTGCGTCTTGCGTGTGCTGCAAGGTGTTTGTTAGTGATTGAATACATGCTACTCTATTAGTGTTTGTTGTGAGCACTGGGCATGGCTAGCAGGGGGTGGGGGGGGGGTGGTAGACTAGCTATTCTGCACAGAAGTGTTGTGAGTACTAGTGCTGGCTGCAGAAATGACGTTGTTCTTACTACTAAAAGTTGGGCTGGCTGCAGGAATGTTGTCAACACTGCTGCTGCGGGAGTGTTGTTGTGATTACTACTTGCATACTGGGCAGGAGTATTGTGACTGGTGTGCGTTGCTTTCTTGCTGTGATTTACTGACTGTTGGTGCTGTTATTGTTGTTGTTGCGTGCTATCAGAGGATGATTGTAACTAAACGCTCCTGCACGCCGACGCTGCTGTGGGCAGTGGGCAAAAGGCGGACGGAGAATAGAACTCATATCGATACAATAAAAATACTTCTATCAGTGACGTAGAGCGAGACAAGGAACCTCCTAGGGGGCGACATCCTGAACAGCAAGTTCTGAACGACTGTTCTGACAACCCGATCCTCTATTATTTATAGTGCGCAGCCAGCCAGCGCCTCGTCAAGTGAGTCAACCATTCTTCGTTCTGAGGCGCCTCGTCCAGGGCCATTCGTCCAGGGAATGAACCCGCGCATCGAATCGGCACGAGTCAGGCAGATGCCATATGCGTCCAGACCTCGCCCAGGGGCAATCAACCAGCGTCTCGTTCAGCACAATCCAGCCAACTTTACCATTAACGTTAGGGGGGGAGGGGGGGATGGGGGGACGCCTCGTTCTGGCGATAATTACGCGATCCCAGAATCGCCCACTCAGGATTACTTGGGCTCATTGAAAAAGCAGACCCAAAACAATATGTATCCTGCAGACAGTGCGCCAAGCAGGGAGGAAGGGGGGGACATCATTGGGGTAAGAGGGACCCTTTCTTCTCTCCAAGCAGTATACCTCCTCACCATCAACTGCCAACTATCCCCCAAAACAACGTGTTTAATATGGGCGAATCTCACGAGTAAGCGTACTGTAAGTAGACAAAACACAATTCTACAACGCAGTGACTTAAGTATTTTTTTACGTGAATGATCGCTTAAATAAGGTAAACAAATGAAACAAATGACGAACTGAACACGCAGTGGGAGTTCCATAGTGAGAAATTCACGAACACTAAATAGAGAGTATCAGAAACTAAACAGGATTCATGAACCTAAACAGGGATTTTCATAACACTTAAACAGGGATTCAAAAACCACCTAAACAGGATATTCGAACTCATAAACAATGATTCGAAACATACAACATGGTTCAGACCTAAACAAGGGCTCGAAACATTAAAGAAATGGGGGTATCGTAACGCTAAACAGGGGTTTCGGAAACACTAAACAAGTGCTTCGAAACTGCTAAACAGAGGTTTGAACCTTATAGGGATATACAGAAAACTGTTTCTGTGGCAGCTTTTAAAGGCAAGTGGAAATCGCAAAGAGACAAGAATATACAGGAAGTTCTAGTGAAAAAATAAAAAGCACGAGAAAACGAGAAACATGTCCAAATATGATCAGCAAGCACGAGAGAGACGAAATGCGTAAATAAATAGGGCAAGTGGCCACGGTGATTTAGAAACATCAATAATCCGGTGTTTTGAAACAGACAATACATCGCTGTGTTTTGAAATATCAATAATCTGGCAATTTTGAATCCACACATCAATAATCCAGGATGAATTTTGAAACATCAATAATCTGCGTGTTTTAAACATCAGTGATGCGCGGTGTTTTGGAATCATCAATATTCACGGTGTTTTAAACATCAATGATCACAGTGCCTTAAGAACAAAAGTAATACAGTGTTCTGAACATTATTGATCCAATATTTTGAACATCAATGATCCAGTGTTTCGAAACATCAAATGATCCAGTGTTCTGATAGCATCAAGACGAGTGTTTTTGAAACATCATGATCAAAAACTTGTTTTGAAACATGCAATGATCCAGTTTCACACTTGAAACATCAATAGATCCAGTGTTTTGGAAACTCATGATCCAGTGTTTTGAAACATCAATATGTCCAGTGTTTTGAATGCATCAAGGATCCAGTGTTTTGAAGTGCATCAAGGATTACGGCAGTATTGTGAAACATCAATGATCACAGTTTCGTGAAACATCAAGATCGCAGTGTTTTGCAACATGAATGATCCGACTTCTTGAAAAATACATCATTATCCGAATGTTTTGAAACATCACGATGCGCAGTGTTTTGAAATACCTAATGATATCACCAGTGTTTTGAAACATCAATGATCCAGTGTTTTGAAACATCAATGAGTCCAGTGTTTTGAAACATCATATCCCAGTGTTTTGAAAGCCATCCATATCCAGTGTTTTGAAAGCATCAATATCCATTGGGGTTTCCTGAAATGATCCAGTGTTTCTGAAACCATCAATATCCAGTGTTTTTGAAAGCATCAATGGATCAGTGTTTTGAACATCAATGTCAGCAGGTTTTGAAACATCAAATCGCGAAAATGTTTTTGCAAACATCAATGATCAGGCAAGTGTATTACGAAACAATCAATATCCAGTGTTTTGAAAGCATCATATCTCCAAGGTGTTTTGAAACATCAAATGATCCAGGTGTTTTGATACATCAATAATCCAAGTGTTTTAGAAATCATCAATATCCAGTTCGTTTTGAACATCAATATCCAAGGTGTTTTTGAAACATCAATATCCATGTTTTAGAAACAAGATCGAAATCCAGTGTTTTGAAACACAATGATCGGTCAGTGTTTTGAAACATCAATATCCATGTGTTTTGAAACATCAATATCCAGTGATTTGAAACAATCAATACCAGTTTTTGAAACATCATGATCCCAGTTGTTTTTTTGAAAAGCATGCAATACCAGTGTATTTGAAACTCAAGTATCGCAGTGTTTTTGAACAATCATGATCCAGTGTTTTGAAACATCATTATCCAGTGTTTTGAAACATCATGTATCCCAGTGGTTTTGAAACTATCAATAGTTCCAGTGTTTTTTGAAACATCATGATCCAGTTTTGAACAATCAATATCCAGTGATTTTGAAACATCAATATCCAGTGTTTTGAACATCAAATATCCAGTGTTTTTGAAAGGCATCATGATCCATGTTTTGAAACCATTAAAATAAAAAATATCCAGTGTTTGAAACAATCAATGATGCCAGTGTTTTGAAAGCATCAATGATATCCAGTTTGGTTTTTGAAACAATCAATGATCCTCAGTGTTTTGAAACATCAAATGATCATTAGTTTGAAACATGCAATATACCAGTGTTTTGAAACATCAATGATAACCAGAGTCTTGAATAGCAATCAAATGGATCGCAGTGATTTTGAACATCATGATCAGTGTTTTGAAACATCAATATCCAGTTCGTTTTGAAACATCAATATCCAGTGTTTTGAAACATCAATGATCCAGTGTTTTGAAACATCAATATCCAGTGTTTTGAAACATCAATGATCCAGTGTTTTGAAACATCAATATCCAGTGTTTTGAAACATCAATATCCAGTGTGTTTGAACATCAATGATTACGGCAGTGTTTTGAAACATCAATATTCCAGAGTTTTTGAAAGCAGTTTTTGATTTTCCTCCTGGACCAGCGTGAACATATGCAAGCTCCGAATAAAAATAAAAAGAAAGATAAGAACACAGGATGGACGAAAGAATCCGGATTAGCAGAGAGAAACGCATAGACACACACAACACACACACACAGCACGCGCACACACGAGACACACAACACACACACACACACCACGGGGACAACACACACCCAAGTACAGTTATTCAGGCTAAAACGTTGTGTAGTTTTAAAAATAGGTTAGATGGGAATACATGAATGAGTGTGGAGTGGTGTGAGTTGGACCTGACTAGCTTGTGCTGCTGGTCTGGTTCCATGCTCCAATCCTTAATGGAGGTGACCAGACTGGTGGGTCCATTGGGCAGAATCACGGGGAGGGTGGGTCATTGGAGGCTAATTCCGGGGGGGAGGGGGACATAGACCTGCTCCCATGGTCATTAGACCTGTTCAGTGTTTCCTTCTTTCTTATGTTCTTAAGGTGATGTAAGATACAAAAAGATTTAGGTAGATGAAAGATTGAGTTTCAATTTGGAAGGAGAGAGTTCGGAGGTTGAACGTATTCAGAATATTTAGGGAGTGGACTGTCAGAACAGATGGGTCCCTATGAAGAGCTGATGGTGAATCGACAGAATTGATTGAAGGGAAGAAGGGTGAGTGGTCGCACTTAGGAGTCTGTGGAGATGACAAGAACTTTTGTCCATAAGCAAAGAGGGAAAGTAATAAGAGTATAGTTTACCAACACTCTTATTATGGGTTGTGAAGCATTGGTGTGAATATTGCAACAAGGAAAAGGCCTTGGGGGGCAGTGGAGATGTCATGTCTGAGGGCAATGTGTGGTGTGAATATAATGCCAGAGAATCGTAGTTTGGGGAAATTAAGGAAGAGGTGCGGGATTTACCAAACTATTAATCCAGAGGGCTGAGGAGGGGTTGTTGAGGTGGTTTCACATATGTAGAGAGGATGGAACAAAATAGAATGACTTCGAGAGTGTATAAATCTGTAGTGGTTGGAAGGAAGGGTAGGGGTGGGCCTACAGAAAATGTTGAGGAGGGGTAAAAGAGTACGAGGGGCTTGGACCTATCCAGCAAGACATGCGTGAGTGTATTTGGATAGGAGTGAATGGAACATGGTTTTTTATAATACTTGGACATGCTGTTGGAGTGTGAGCAAAGTCTACATTTATGAAGGGATTCAGGGAACCAGCATGGTCGGACTTGAATCCTGGAGATGGGAAGTGCAGTGTCTGCACTCTGAAGAGGGGGGTTGTTAATGTAACCAAATTTTATAACTGCACCCTATCACATAACCATGACTCACTTGCTGTCTTCTGACAAAATATTTCCCTGGAACATCCATTGTAGTGCCTTCCCTGTTATCCCTGCTTGGTCCTCCAGTTTTTGCACTAATCTCTTGTGTCTGGAACTTTGTCAAAATGCACTTCTTGCAGTCCAGGAAAATGCAATCCACACACCCCTCTCTCTTCCTCAGTCTTACTGAGTCACCATGTCATAGAAACCCAGTAGGTTTTGTGACTCAGGATTTCCCATCCTTATACACCATTTGGCAGTTATTGATGAGGTCATTCCTTCTAGCGTTTCCATCCCTCTTTCTCCCTGATAATCTTCTCCAATGACTTTGCATACTATACATGTCAGATGACACTGGTCTGTAGTTCAGTGCTATCATGTCTTTTCTCCTTTTTAAGATGGGACTAACATTTGCTGTCACATACCACATGCCTCAGTGCAATCTCCAAGTATCGATAGATGTATTTAATATTGTTGTTACAGGGTACACATACGTGGCCTCTGCTCCCTCTCCCAGGGAGACCCATGTAGAGATTGTTCCGGCCCCATTGCCTTTGAGGATTGTCTAGCTCCACTCAGAAGCCATCTTCACTTCTTCTCGTTTGTGTACTGTGTCCAGCAACTTGTGGATATACCAACCTCATCCGTCGTGTGTGGTGTGTGTGTAATTCCACTCTAGTTGAGGTTGCAGGGTGTCGATCAAGCCTCCATGGCCCCACCTTCTTCACATGGTCGCTACTAGTCACTCTCCCTGAACCATGAGCTTTTAATCTACCTCTGGCTTAAAGCTATGTATGATCCTGACTCCACCACATCGCTTCCCCAAACTATTCCACTTCCTGCGACTACTCTGTGGCTGAAGAAAATACTTGTCTAACATCCCCCTTTGAACTCATCTGTGTCTTCAACTTCCAACTGTGTCCCCTTGTTACTGTGCCGCAGTCTCGAGAACATCCGTCTTTGTCCACCTTGTCCAATTCCCTCTCAGTATTTTGTACACACCGTGATCATGTCCCCCTATCCTCCTCCTGTCCTCCTGGTGTCGTCAGGTTGATTTCCCCCTTAACCGCGTCTTCCTCATAGGACATATCACTGCTTAGCTCATGGGGACTATCTTGTTGCAAACCTTTTGTGCACATTCTCTAGTTTTCTTCTTTACATCTTGGCTAGGTGTGGGTTCCAAACTGGTGCCCGCATAACCCAATAAGCGGCCCTAACGTCACTGTGTACAAGGTCCTGGTACGATTCCTTATTAAATGCTCGGAATGCTGTTCTTGAGGTTTGCCAGGCCCCATAATGCTGCAGCCAGTTATTTTGGTTGAGATGTGCGCTCCAGGGATGAGTGCCTGGTGTTATACTCACCACCCCAAAGATCTTTTTCCTTGATGATGTATTCTAGTCTCTGACCCCCTAGACTGTACTACTTCCATCTGCGGTCTTCTTTCCCTTCCCAATCCATCATGACTTTGCACCTTGTGGGATTGAGCACTCCAGGCCATTGTCTGACCAGGTCTGCAGCCTGTCCAGATCCCCTTTGATTTTTTTTTTCCTGGGCCCCCCCCACACTGGTCTTCCAACTCGAATGAACTCTTCTCCATCAACTTCACGTCATCTGCAAACAGGCGACACCTCGGAGTGTTATTCCTTCCGTCATGCATTCACAAATACAAGAAACACAGCACTGGTCCAGGACTGACCCTGAGTGGGACCACCCCCCCCTGGTCACAGGTGCCCACTCTGACACCATCGCCTCGTACCCATTACACCGCTGCTGTACTTCCTGACAAGATTCCTGATCCATTGCAGTGCCTTCCCTGTTATTCCTGCTTGGGTCCTCCAGTTTTTTGCACTAAACCTCTTGTGTGGTACTGTGTCAAACGCCTTCCTTGCAGTCTGAAAATACAATCCACCCACCCTTCCTCTCTTTTGTACTTCTGCTAGTCACAACATAGTCTAGAACTCCAGTAGGTTTGTGACACAAGGATTTTCCCGTCTCTGAATGACCAATGTTGTCTTGCTGGTGATGAGATCATTCCTTTCTAGATGTTCCCAACCATTCTCTCCTGACAATTTTTTTTTCCATGATTTTGCATGCTAAAACGGTCAGTGACAACTGGTCTGTAGTTTAGTGCTTCATGTCTTGTCTCCTTTTTTATAAAGATTGGTACCTAACATTTGCTGTCTTCAGCATGCCTCAGCAATCGCCCCTGTTTCGAATAGATGTAATGAAGTTATTGTTGTTGGGGTACAACATACGCCTCTGCTCCCTCCAGCAGGACCCATGGAGAGAGGTCTTATCTGTCCCCATTGCCCTTTTGAGGTATCTAGCTCACTCAGAAGCCTCTTCGCATTCCTTCCTCGGTTGTGTTACTGGTCCAGGCACTGGTGGTGTACCCCACCTCTTCCGCTCTTTCTCTGGAGCCCTTCTGTCTCCTCTGTGAACACTTCTTTGAATCTCGTGTTGAGTTCCTCACATTAACTTCACTGTGTCATTTCTTGTTGTCTCTCCTCCTTCCTTCCTTATCCTGATTACCTGGTCCTTAGACGGTTGTTCTTTCTTCCTGAATGTGTGGCTGTATTAACAGCTTAGGGTACAGATTTTGGCAGCTTTGGCTGCTTATGGTCGTTTTCATATTTGACGTTGGGCCTCCCTTCTTAGAAACCAGGGGTCTCCTGAGGGTAGCCCTGCGACACGGGGGCACGTACGCCGTACGGAAATAAGCGATCCCTACTGCACAACTGCCCACCAACACAACTCCCCCCCCCCAAACTCTCGAGCCAAAAAGCCAATACACCCCCCCCCCGAAAACAATGAACAAGAGTACACTAGGCAATACAGCGAGCCCTTCAAACCCGCCCTACCAAAGTACCCAGCGAGGCCCGACCGCACAAACCCCCCCCACCTGACGCAGCCACGCATCCGCCTACCGACTACCCACAAGACGCTTCACCTACTCGCCCCCCAGTGACCCGACACAGACCACAGCACGCCCACCTGTGAGGCGACCAGACGCTCCGACCTAGGACCCCCTACGACCCCCAGGCCCTACCACGCTCCGCCCCCCCGGCCCATCCCTATCACAACCTTCCACCCCCCCCACCCCACCCCCTCCCCCCTCCAACCTACCGACCCCATCCCGTACCCCTCGCACCGTGGGCCCCTGTTGCCCTCACCAGCCTTCCCCATCCCTAGCCTCACACTCGGCCACCCTGACCACCCCACTCCCTAACGCCTAAGCACCCCCACCCTCGAAACCACCGGAGCCAGCGTCCCATCCGCAGGGCTACAGCTACCGCCCGTAACAGTACCAAGCATCTGACCATGTATACATCAATAGGTCCTACAATGACAGTCAAAGTTATCACACAGTCCATACACTGAGCAGGCAACAACACAGTCACTAAACACTGACAGTCAGTCATTCGACACAGACCCACACTGACAGTCGCAGCACCATACACAGTCCTTACAGCATGGCAGCCTAGTCTCAAGACAGTCCTACACGACAGACTGACAGCCAGCCTCAAGACAGTCGCTACACTGAACAGTCCCAGCCTCAAGACAGTCCTACACTGACATCATGCATGCAAGGCAGGTCGCTAAGCCTAAGCACGTTCAGCATAACATAATAGTCCTACACTGACAGGCCACACATCAACACAGTCCTACACTGACAGCTAGCCACATCACTCCCTACACTGACAGTCAGCATGCACACACGGGAGTCCTACACAGACAGACCACATCACTCAGTCGGCTACCCACTGCGACAGTTAGTATCACATAGGGGGGGCATCAACTACACTGCGGAGCGAGTCGAGCAATCAACACAGTCGCTAACACTGACAGTCAGTATGCGACAACAGTCCTACACTTGACTGTCAGTTCTCAACAACACAGGTTCTACACTGACAGTCAGATCAACACAGTCCTACACTGACAGTCAGTATCAACACAGTCCTATACAACTGACAGGTCAGTATCAACACAGTCTCTAACACGACCACTGACACCAGCACAAGCTGACAAGTCCTACACTGAAAGTATCAAACACAGTGCCTATCACTGAAGTCAGTATCAACACAGTCCTAATAACACCTGAAAGTCAGGACACAACAGACAGTGTCCTACGACTGACAGTACTATCACACAGTCCTTCACTGACAATACAGCATTGCAACAACAGTCGCTACCACTGACAGTCAGCATCAACACAGTCTCTACAACTGGACAGTCAGTATGCACAGCAGTCCCATACACTGACAGTGATGCACACAGTCGCTCTAGCACTGACAGTCAGCATCAACACAGCCCACCTTTAAGGAGAGGTGGACAACTGACAGTCAGCATCAACTCGGGATCAGTCCACACTAAACAGTTCAAGGCATACAAGCACAGTCGGCTACACTGACAGTCAGATCACTCATCACAAGTGCCTAGCAAGCTGAATGAGCAGCATCAACTACAGTCCTCACACTGGACACAATCAGTCATCAACACAGTCCTACCACTAACAGAATCAGCATCAACACAAGATACTACAGTCATGACAGTCAGGCAATCAAAACAGTCCTAACACTAACAGTCAAAGCAATCACACAGTGCCAAACACTAACATCAGCAATCAAAAAACACAGTCCTACAACGACAGTCAGGGGCTATATCAACACAGTCCTATACACTGACCAGTGCAGCAATCACACTACAGTGCCTACCCTGTCAGCACTATGCAAAGCAAGTACCTAACACTGACATCAGGCATGCACACTGTCCTACACTGACAGTATCAACACAGTCCTTTACACTGATCTAGCCAAGCATCTTCACAACAGCAGTCCTACAGCTTGACAGTTCAGCATGCACACAGTAAAAACAAAGTACCTACAGGCTGAGCAGTCATATCATGACACAGTCTTAACCTAACAGTAAACAAGCAACAGTCCTTGACATTTACTAACGTATGCGAAACACAGTCCTAACACTAGACAAGTTAGCATCAACCAGAGTCCTGACACTGACAGTCATCATCGACACAGTCGGCTACACTGACAGTACAGGTAATCAACACAGTCCTATCAGACTGACAGTCAGTCTGCACACAGTCCTACACTGACAGTCCAAGCATCACAGCAGTCCTACACCTGACAGTCAGCATCGACACAGTCCTAGCACTGACAGTGCAGGTACAACACAGGGGGCTCGACACGGACAGTCCATACATAATTTGTTTTTTTATTTATTTAATTTTGCATCAACAAACAGTCCTAAATCTAGACAGACAGTCATCAACACAGTCCCACACTTGACAGTCAGCATGCCACACAGTCCCTAACACTTACATGTTAGCATCAACTCAGTCCACATCTGACAGTCTAGCATCGACAGCAGTCTACACTGAAGCAGTCCAGTATCAACACAGTCCTACACTAGACAGTCAGTATCACAAAGTCCTACACTGACAGTAATCACCACAGTCCTACTAAGCACTGACAGTAATCAGCAAAGGTCCTACACTGACAGTCAGGATACGCACACACAGTCCTACAACATGACAGCATCAACGGGACAGTGACCTGAGCACTGATCAGTCCAGGGCATCGACAAGCAGTCCCACACTGACTATCAGCATGGCCAACACAGTCCGCTAAGCAGCCCTCTGACAGGTAAAGGGGGGCCAAGTCTCAAGTACTTAGTCCTACCACTGACAGCCAGCCCTTCAGACAGTCCTACACTGACAGCCAGGGCCATCAAGACAGGTCCTACACTGAGCAGTCATCATTAGTCAAGGGCAGTCCTACACTGACGAGCGCTAGCATTCAACACAGTCGTACACTGACAGGTCAGCAATCAACACAGTCCTATGCACTAACACCTCAAGGGCATCTAAAAATAGTCCTAGTCACCTGACAGAGGCCAACATCAACACAGTCCCCTACACTGACAGCCAGCCTTCATAACATCCCTACACTGACAGTCAGCATCAACAACAATCCTACAACTGACGGAGAACTAGGCATGCAAACAACAGTCCTTACAACTGACAAGTCAGTATCAGGGCACAGTCCTACACTGCCTATCAGTATCAGCACAGTCCGTACACTGACAGTCAGCATCAACTACAGTCCTGACACTGACAGTCCGTATCAACACAAGTCCACACTGACAGTCAGTCTCAACACAGTCTTAACACTACAGTCACATCTCAATCACAGTCCTTATCCTACACAGCGACAACGAGTATATTCATACACGTGCCTTACACTGACAGTCGTATCACACAGTCCTATAGGCACACTTGAGTAGGCCAGCATGCACAGACAGTCCTAGCACATGAACAGTATCAACACAGTTCATATACTATCAGTCAGAGTATCAGACATCAGGTCTACACTGACAGTCAGCAATCAAGCACAGTCCTAACTAACACTGACAGTACAACATTACACATTCCTACAACGACAGTCAGCATCAACACAGTCCTACCCTGACAGTACATGCATAACACAGTACTAACACTGAGAGTTCAGCCTCTAACACAGTCACTACATTGACAGTTACGCATCTTATTTTTTAAACAAAATGAAACAGACTTATAATGTTCGATGTAAACAGTGACGTTATAATTTTTGTACAACGTACGTTAAATGTTTCGTTGTACAGTGACGTTATAATTGTTCGTTGTAACAGTGACTATATAATGTTAATTGAACTTTACGTTATAATGTTTGTTTAACAGTGACGTTATAATTTTCTTTGTAACAGTGACGTTAAATTTCGTTGTACAGTGACGTTAAAAGATCGTTGAAACATTGACGTTTATAAGTTCATTGTAACGGGAAGTTTATATTGTGGTTGTAACAGTGACTTAAAATGTTCTTTGTAACATTTACGTTATAAGTTCGATGTAACAGACGTTTAAAAAGTTTATTGAACTGACGTTTAATGTTCGGTAACAGTGACGTTATAATGTTCGTTGTAACAGTACGTTATAAGTTCGATGTAACAGTGACGTTAAATAATTTATTTAACAATGACGTTAATGTCGTTGTAACAGTGACGTTATAAAGTTCATTGTAACTGACGTTATAATGTTCGTTGTAACAATGACTTATAATTTCGTTTGAACGACGTTATAATTTCGTTGTAACATGACGTTTAATAATGTTCGTTGTAACAGTGCGTTATAATGTTTCGTGTAACAGTGCGTTATATGTTCGTTTGTAACTGTGACGTTAAAATTTTTTGTTGTAACAGTGCGTTATTAATGTTCTTGTAACATGACGTTTATGTTTTTAAATGTAGTTATAATGTTTTTTTGTACAGTGCGTTATTAATGTTCGTTGAAACAGTGACGTTATAATTTTTGTAACAGTGACTTTTATAATGTTTTTTTGTCTTTTGGGTTTTTATGTATTGTTTATCTGTGACGTTATAATGTTCGTTTGCAACAGTGACGTTTAATGTTCGTTGTAACAGTGACGTTATATGTTCGTGTAATCAACAGTTATAATGTTCATTGTAACAGTGACGTTATAATTTCTTTTGTAAAACGACGTTATAATGTTCGTTGTAACAACGACGTTATAATGTTCGTTTGTAACAGTGACGTTATAATGTTCTTTGTAACAACGACTTTATAATGTTCATTGTAACAGTGACGTTATAATGTCTATTCTAACAGTGACATAATAGGTAGTGAATAGAAATTATTACATTGGCTTCATTTGAAGTTATTATTGTGACTTTCAGTTATTATTGTGACTAAGTTATTAATGTGATTTAAAGTTATTATTGTAACTATGTTATTAATTGTGACTTTAAGTTATTAATGTGACTTGAAGTTATTAATGTCACTTAAAGTTATTAAATGACTTCAAGTTATTACGTGACTTGAAGTTATTAATGATACTTAAGTTATTAATGTAACTTGAAGTTATTAATGTGATTTTAAAGCTATTAATATGACTTGAATTATTAATGTCCTTAAAGTTATTAATGTGCTGAAGTTATTAATGTAACTTGAAGTTATTAATGTGACTTGAAGTTATTAATGTTACTTAAGTTATTAATGTACCTGAAGTTATTGATGTAACTTGAAGTTATTAATGTGACTTGAAGTTATTAATGTTACTTAAAGTTATTAATGTAACTTGAAGTTATTAATGTACTTGAAGTTATTAATGTTATTTAAAGTTATTAATGTTATTTTAAAGTTATTAATGTATCTTTGAAGTTATTAATGTGATTAAAGTTATTAATTGTTATTTAAAGTTATTAATGTGCACTTGAAGTTATTAACTGTAATTAGAAGTTATTAATGTAATTGAAGTTATTAATGTAACTTGAAGTATTAATGTACTTAAGTTATTAAGTGACTTGAAATTATTAATGTGACGTTAAAGTTTATTAATTATTGAAGTTATTAATGTAACTTGAAGTTATTAATGCAACTTGAAGTTATTAAACTTTATTTAAAGTTATTGAATGTAGTTTGAAGTTATTAATGAGACTTGAAGTTATTAATGTAACTTGAGGTTATTAACTAACTTGAAGTTATTAATGTAACTTGAAGTTATTAATTTAAGTTGAAGTTATTAATGTAATCTGAAGTTATTAATGTAACTTGAAGTTATTAATTTAAGTTGAAGTTATTAATGCGACTTAAAGTTATTAATGTAAATGAAGTTATTAATTGAATTTAAAGTATGAATGTAACTCGAAGTTATTATTTTCATTTCAAGTTATTAATGTAACTTGAAGTTATTACTGTAACTTGAAGTTATTAATATGACTGGAAATTATTAATGTAACTTGAAGTTATTAAAGTGACTTGAAGTTATTAACGTAATTTGAAGTTATTAATGTAACTGGAAGTTATTAGTGTGATGTGTAGCTGGTTATTTTTGTGATTTGTGGATAGTTATCATCAGCTATTTATAATTATTACCGCGATTTGTTGATAGTTATTACTGTTATTTGTTGATAGTCATTTCTATGATTTGTTGGTGGTTATTATTGTGATTTTTGGATAGTTATTGCTGTGATTTGTTGATAATTATACCGTGATTTGTTGGTAGTTATTACTGTTATTTGTTGGTAGTTTTCATTTGATTTATTGGTGGTTATTATTGTGATATAAGAACTATCTGTAGATATTTATTATCTGAACTATCTTGTAGATAGTTATTATCTGATCTTTCTTGTAGATAGTTATTATCTGATCTTTCTTGTAGATAGTTATTATCTGATCTTTCTTGTAGATAGTTATCAAAACTATCTTTTAGATAGTTATTATTTGAACTATCATGGAGATAGTTATTATCTAAACTATCTTGCAGATAGTTATTATCAATATTATCTTGGAGATGGGAAATAGGAACAAAGGGATACAACTGGAAGTTGAAAACTCAGATGAGTCACAGGGATGTTAGGAAGTATTTTTCAGCCTTAGAGTTGTCAGGAAGTGGAATAATCGGGAGAGTGATGTAATGGAGGCAGGATCCATACATATCTTTAAGAGGAGATATTATAAAGATCATGGAGCACGGACAATATATTATATAATATTATATATATATATATATATATATATATATATATATATATATATTATATATATATATTATATTTATTTATTTATTTATTTTTATATTTATTTATTGTCTCTATATAACTGTAAATAATTTCGCCTGTTTGCAGTGGAACCTCGGTATTCGAACTTAATTCGCTCCAGAAGGCTGTTCGAGTGTCGATCTGTTCGAGTACCGAACGAGTTTTTCCCATATAGAATAATGTAAATTTGATTAATCCGTTTCAGACCCCCAAAAACTCACTTACAGCGACTTTGTGGTGTAATTTCGTTTGGTATTTATGTTTGCATTCTCGTTTTCTTGATCTCATTTAATATAATGAAAGATATATTACAGAAATAGTGAAGATTGCGAATAGTTTACAGAATAAAAGTACCTTGAAATTGAGCTCAAAGTATCGAAAATGTTCGAATTTTGCTGATGTTCAAGATTAAACAAATCACTTCACGCGTCTAATACACGTCAACTGGTGGGTCTAAAAGCTTTCACAAATGCGCTGATATTTTTATCATTTTTTTAATAATGCGTGGTCTCATAACATAAACCTTTTTTTTGTGCGAAAAAAAATTAAAAAATGAAAAAAAGCGAAATATAAGGGGGACCCGAATGGGAGGACTGTAGGAGAAGGGGGAGGGCCAGCAGAAACCCATTCAGATCTGATGTTTTGTCTTTATAGCTGGATACTAGGGGTGGGGAATACAAGTTTTTTAATTACGCAACTTACAATATAGGTATCTACCTATCACATTTATTCCACCTATATCAAAAAACGATAATAACCAGAACACAAAAAAGACGCCAAAATTAATAAAAGACATTATAGGGAGAGGCGGGTTTTTAAAATAAGCAAACACACCTAACCAATTTCTTAGGTTGACTGTTTTCATTAATCTTCTTAGGGACCATGGGACTTAATTTTTACAAATAATATATAAAAAAAACCCCAGAATGTAAAAACACGAAACAGTTACATTGAAGTTTTGCGGGGTTTTTGGGCGAATGACAGTTGCTGCGGGAGACGACACGGGTTTTGAAGGGCTGTTTATTTGGCGATGCCAAAAACAAACGGGCGACTACCGAAATTTTTTTTTACCCCAAAAAAGCTTTTGAGTACCGAATGTTTTGAAACGGGGCTGTTCGAGAACCGAGTGTGGTTTTTGTGTTGGTGTGTTGTGTGTGTGTTGTGTGTGTGTGTGTGTGTGTGTGTGTGCGTTGTGGTGGTGTGGTGTGTGTGTGTGTTGGGGTGTGTGTGTGTTTGTGTGTGTAGTGTGTGTGTTGTGTGTGTGGTGTGTGTGTTGTGGTATGTTGTGTTTTTGTGTGTGTGTGTGTGTGTGTGTGTTGTGTGTGTTGTGTGTTTGTTTTTGTTGTTGTGTGTGTGTGTGTGTGTGTGGGGTTTGTGTGTACCACCTAATTTTACTCACCTAATTGTGGGTTTCAGGGTGACCAGCTCCTCCTGGCCCCCTCTTCACTGATCGCTCTGGATCCTCTCTCTCCTCTGCTTCCCTAGCTTTGTCATACCTTCTTAAAACATGTATGGTTCCTGCCTGTGTGTGTTTTGTGTGTGTGTGGTTGTGTGGTGTTGTGTGTGTGGTGTGTGTGTGTTGTGTGTGTGGGGGTTTGCGTGTGTTGTGTGTTGTGTGTGTTGTGTGTGTGGTGTTTTTGTGTGCGTGTGTTGTGTTTTGTTGTGTGTTTTGTGTGTGTGTGTGGGTGTGTGTGTGTGTTCGTTTTGTGTGTGTGTTGTGTGTGTGTGTGGTGGGTGTGTGTGTGTGTGTGTGTGTGTGTGGGTGTGTGTGGGGGGGTGTGTGGTGTGTGTGTGTTGTGTGTGTGGGGGTTTTTGTGTGGGTGTGGTGTGTGTGTGTGTGTGTGTGTGTGTGGGTGTGGGGTTGTGTGTGTGTGTGTGTGTTCGTGTGTGTGGGGTTTTGTGTGTGGTGTGTGTGGTGTGTGTGGGTGTGTGTGGGTGTGTGGTGTGGGTGTGTGTGTGTGTGTGTGTGGTGTGCGTGTGTGTGTGTGTGTTTTTGGGGTGTGTGGGGGTTGTGGCGTTGTGGGGTGTGTGTGTGTGTGCGTGTGTGTGTGGGGGTTTTGTGTTGGTGTGTGTGTGTGCGTGGGGTGTGTGTGTGTGTGTGTGTGGTGTGTTGCGTGTGTGTGTGGTTGTGTGTGGTGTGTGTGGTGTGGTGTGTGTGTGGTGTGTTTGGGGTGGTGTGTGTGTGGTGTTTGTTGGTGTGTGTGGTTTTGGTGTGTGTGTGTGTGTGTGTGTGTGTGTGTGTGTGCGTGTGTGTTGTGTTGGGGTGTGTGTGTGTGTGGTGTGTGTGTGTGTGTGGTGTGTGTGTGTGTGTGGTGTGTGTGTGGTGTGTGTGTGTGTGGGGGGGTGGGGGGGGGTGGTGTGGGGTGTGGTGGGTGTGGTGGTGGGGTGTGTGCGGTGGGTTGTGTGGTGTGTGTGTGTGTGTGTGGTGTGGGTGTGTGTGTGGTGTGTGTGGTTGTGTGGGGGGTGTGTGTGTGTGTGGTTGTTGTGTGTGTGTGTGGTGGGTGTGTGGGGGTGGGGTGTGTGAGGGAGGAACCTGACTTCACTTTTCGTATTTCAATATTTCATCACTTTATTTCTCGCCTCTGCTCGTTTTTTTCCTCTTTTTTTTTGTATCTCTTGCGGGCCAAACCCATTTGTTGCAGTTCAAATGAACACTGCATACCGGGGTTAAACTTTTACCCCGGGACAACGAAAAAAATACCCGGGGGTTCTGAAGGTGCCCTGTTACTCACACAGCTTAAAACCCTTCATCACTTCGACTCGGGGTTTCATTCGTTGCCTTGCTCTCCCTGTACTCACCAGGTTACCGGGGTTGACTCACAGGTTACCGGGGGTTGTACTCACCTAGGTTACCGGGGTTGTACTCACCTAGGGTTACCGGGGGGTTGTACCACCAGGTTACCGGGGTTTTAAACCCCCTAGGTTACCGGGGGGGTACTCACCTAGGTTACCGGGGTTGTACTCCCCCTAGGGTTACCGGGGGGGGGTTTTACTCACCAAAAACAGGTTTTTCCGGGGGTTTACTCACCTATAGTCATGGTTACAGAGGTTGTCTCACCAATTGGTTTCCGTCTGCATTCACCTAAAGTTATAGTTACAGTGCTTACTCACCTAGTTTTGGTTTTCCAGAGTTTTACTCACTAGCAGTTACCATGGTTTTACTTTAAACCCAGTTATATTTTTCCCGTTTGCGCTATCTATTTTAATTGCCGGTACGGGGGGGGGATCACCTGGGTAGAGTTTCTTAGTTGTACTTACCTGGGTTTAAAGGGACCAGGGGTTGTACTTACCTAATTATAATTTTCCAGGGGTGTAATCACCTATAGTTATAGTTACCCTGGGGTGCACTCAAACCTTTTAAGGTTCCCCCGGAGGGTTTTACTCACCTAGTCATATTGCCGGGTTGTACTCACCCAGTTTAAAGTTTCACAGGTTATCTAGGCCCTGGCCCCACCCCTCAAAAAACCTAAAATTTATGTCTTCCAGAGTCGAACCTATTCCTAAATTGTGTATGGCACTCTATATACTTTTGCCCATCTTTACCAATCCACTTGCTTGCCTTCCCTTTCCCTTTTAAATTCCCCCCTTAAAAGCCACTAGGACTCCCTCAAAAACCCCCTTCCCCTCTCTCTCTCTCTTCTCTCTCTTCTTTCCTTCTCTCTCTCTCTCTAATATATATATTTTATATATAAAATTTTATATATATAATATATATATAGGGTGGCTGCTGCTGCGCAGCAGCGGGGCGGCGGGCGGCGGCGGGCGGCGGCGGCGGGGGGGCGCAGCACAGCAGCAGCAGCACACCAGCAAACAGCAGAACACACAACAGCAGCAACCCGCAATCAGCAGCAACAACAACAACACAGCAGCAGCAGCAACAGCAACAGCAGCAACAGGGGGGCCAACACAGAAAGGGGCAGCAGCAACAGCAGCAACAGCACAAAAGAAGCAACAAAACGCAGGAACAGCAGCAGCACAACAGGGAACACACAGCAGGGAAAACAGCAGGAACACACAGGAACAGCAGCAAAACAGCAGCCAGGGGAAAAAAGAAAAACAGGAACACACAGGGAAAAGCAGCAGGGAACAGCAAGAACAGAGCAGGCAGCAAGGAACAGCAGCAGGGAAAAGCAAAAACAGCAGCAGCAGGAACAGCACAGGAACAGCACAGGGCAGCAGCAGGAAAAACACAGGAACAGCAGCAAAACAGCAGCAGCAAACAGCAGCAGGAACAGCAGAGGAACAGCAGCAGGAACAGCAGCAGGAACAGCAGCAGGGAAAGCAGCAGAACACAGCAGGAACAGCACAGGAACAGCACAGGAAAAGCAGCACAGGAACAGCAGGCAGGGAACAGCAGCAGGAACACAGCAGAACACAGCAGGGAAAAGCAGCAAAACACAGCAGCAGGGAAAAGCACAGGGAAAAGCGCAGGAACACAGCAGAAACAGCAGCAGGAACAGCAGCAGGAACAGCAGCGGAACACAGCGGAACAGTCCTGGGGAATTTAGGGGGAACGATAGTGGAACTTTTAAGAATTTTTTTGTTGTTTTTTAACAGGGGCGGGCTGGCACATTTTTTCCTCTTCTGAAGGGAATTCTAAATTTTAATTCACTTATAGCCCGGGACTTGTTTGTTGGTCGAGTGGGAAAGCGAGGGTTTTCAGTGTTTCTTGGGCTTTTCCCTTTTTTTTGTGTAGGTCGCAGCTCTCCAGAAGAGTACAGCGCTAGCTTCAAATTCGTAAAAAAAGGCTTAAAATAATGGTTTTTCGATTGCTTTAATAATATAATATAATATATAAATATATATATATATATTAATAATTATAAAATATAATATATATAATATGTGGATTTTTGAAGGTGACTAAGTTAAGAGTTTAGAAGAGGGGAAAGTATATGATGCCTAAAGCTTTACTGGGTAATTTTTCCATTGTTAACTTCTGTTGGGTAACTTTACTTTTAGGTTGTTGTAGATACCCAAGCACAGATACCCTATGTGAGGTAGGGATAAATTATTGAGTAGTATAAAGTAGGGGATGTTGCCTGGGAACACAGTAGTGTTTCTTGATAGAATTCCCACAGTTTTGGAAATTTTCTTAGTACGTGTTGGATGTAAGTATGAACTGCAGGTTTAATCAAGGTGTATACCCAAAAATTTTTCCCTCGTTTTATCTAGCTATGGAGAATTATTTGTTTTTTTTGCTAACTAAATATTTTTAGTTTTATTCCCCAAAACACGGTGGCCCGTGGCCTGGTGGCAAAAGCTCTCGCTTCACAAAGTCGAGTTCGATTTCCGACGAGGGTGAAACATTGGGAGTGTTTCCTTACACCGGTCGTCCATGTACATCCAACAGTAAAAGTGGGTACCTGGGTGTTAGTCGACTGGTGTAGGTCGCATCCTGGGACAAAATTGCCCCTAATTTACCCGAAATCTCAACATAAAAAAACGGCTTTCTATATTATAGTATGTCATTGATGTCAACTAGGACTGTATACCTTGTACATGTACTTGTAGAAATAAATATATTATTATTATTAAGAACATACAGAAGGTCTTGTCAATAGTGAGAGTAAGCTTGTTGATGGCCGTCCAGTTAGAAATTTTATGAGTTTGTCGTTGACTGTGTTGTTTAGGACAATTACGTCAGGATTACATGTGACAAACGTTGTGTCATCTTTAAACATTTGGTAGATCATTTATATGTATGAGAAATAATGTAGTGGACCCAGCACACTACCCTGTGGCACTCCTATGTTGATAGTTTTGTGTAGATGAGGCAGTGTCACTGAGTACATGTTGACGTCTGTCTGCAAGTCGGGAAAGGAGGATTTTAAAGAAGGTAAGAACATGACCTTGATACCATAATGTTGTAATTTCGCAGCAAAATGATGTATTCTAGAGTGTCAAATACTTTTCTTAGGTCCACTAAAGAAGCCCATTGGTATTCGTTTTTTTTTAGAGCTTAATTGACAGTCTAGCATATTTATATAGCACTTTAGTAATTTCCTGCCATGCATATATTTGATTATCTATCATCTTTTTTTATAATAATGGCGAGTTAGAGACTAGTCTGTAGTTTTAATATCAACTAGGCCTCACTTTGATGGACTGGGTTGACTGAGGGCAAGATAAGTATATTTGAAAAAGTTTGGGTTCAAAGTTTTAAATTCGAGTTGCAATGACAGGATGTTAAGCCCTGGGCTTTCTTTATGTGAATGGTGGGAAACTCGCTTTATTACCTGTCTTGTTTTTGAGTGCTTTTTTTAAAATGAAGACATTTTGTTTGAGTTGTCAGGTTACACAGGGGAAGCCCCGGCAGCTGTCACTGAAATAATCACTAACCTGAGGGAGTGAAGTTTGGGATTTTGCTGGCGAGATATTCCCTAGGCTGGGAGAATCGTTGTTTTATTTACTGCTCAGCAATAAAGGATGGCAGGTTCGTCTGGTCCCCCTCAGTATAGTTTCTTTGGTCTGGGTATTTTTGTGCGGTCCAGAACTGTGAGTGTCTTCCAGGTCTTCTTGCATCGCCCTTTAATTCTTGGAACCTGTCTGCATAATAAAAATTCTTTACATTTATTTAAAAGCTTGGTAAGTATTGAATATGACTCTGACAGCTGTCAGAGGAGCTGTTTTGGTTTGTCCACATGTAGTGCAGGGAAAGGGTGTAGTTGACTGAGTGATTTATGTGGGTTTGGTTATTCATGACGAAAGAAAATGATGATACATGTCGTTCAGAAAGCCTGGTTATGACTATTATCATCAGTTTTACTGTTTCATTATCAATTTTTTTCATTTAAATTTACCATTCTCAATTTTGTTCTAAACATCATCAACTTTTCTCTATTATCATCTTTATCACAACCTCCCCTAATATTATCAACTTGCATACTGTCCCCAACAGCTCACTCTCCAGTACATCAATGATCATCAGCAAGCAAGTGTAGCCACTCTCAATATTTTTTCTAACATTCCAAAGAACCATATTCAAACTCCTTCGTGAAAGCATATATAAACGCTCTTTACTGAGTCTCATTTATCCCAGTTTGTACGTCGTGTAGAGCTCAAGGAGGAAAATTGTTTGAGAAGATAGAGCAAAAAGATGTAGAAAATCTGGTAATTTTGATTACAGGACTTGTTGGACAGGTGGCTGTTGGAGTTCAACCGCTAGCAAATGTGAGATTTTGAACACTGAGACTGAGAAAGAAAATGGGACATACACCGGGTGTCCTATCACAAGGAAGGAGAGAGTGAGTGGACAGATGGAGGTGGACTGTCCCAGCAGTGGCAAGGTGTTGCTAACACTACCTGGAGATAGCGCAGAGTGTTGCAACTTTGCAACAGCGAATCATCGAGGCGTATAAGGCCATCATTTATACCAACACTCACTCTACTCATATATCATTCGTATAATAACTCTCAGTGACCTTATATTGCATTCAATTGTTTTGTATTTAAGTGACCTAACCAATGCATCTCACTTCTCTTTTTTTTGTTTTTTAAGAAACTTGTATAATATTTTAAGTGGCTGTTAATACCATGTATTCTACCATTAAAATTTACAGTTTCATATTTTTGTTATTTAAGCAGAGTATTTTGTTTTAGTCCTGGGATTCGATCACAGGACCTGAGTGATGATTGCAGTACCTCGCACCACTGGAGTCGCACCACTGGAGTTGCACCAACTGCCCCGGAGTCGCAGCACTGGGAGTCGCACCACTGGAGTCGCAGCACTGGGAGTCGCAGCACTGGGAGTCGCACCACTGGAGGTCGCACCACTGGGAGTCGCACCACTGGGAGTCGCACCACTGGGAGTCGCACCACTGGGAGTCGCACCACTGGGAGTCGCACCACTGGGAGTCGCACCACTGGGAGTTCGCACCACTGGGAGTCGCACCACGGAGTCGCACCACTGGGAGTCGCACCACTGGGAGTCGCACCACTGGGCTACGAGCGGAAAGATAAGTTTTGCACGTAATATTACGCATCTTGTGGGCCTCCAAATTATTGTACGTTTTATACATCAATTTTGTAATAAAGATTCGCATTGTATTTGTATTATTTTTAATAGTGGACACAACAACTGCTCCTGTCAATAAAAGCATTCGTTAATGTTGCTTTATTTTCTTCTATAGTTAAGAAATTTATGGAGAATTGAAGACTGGACTACAAACACCGAACCTTCAGCGCTAGATACCTGTATGTAAGTACATCGGATAACACCAGTATAACACCAAGCACATCACCAGTCATAACACCAAGGGAAACACCACATCACCAGGTATAAACCAACACATCACCAGGTATAACACCAGGTGAAACACCAAACACATCACAAGTCATAAAAAACCAAGCACATCACCAGGTTCATAAAACCAAGCACATCACCAGGTCATAACACCAAGGTGATAACACCAAGCACATCACCAGGTCATAACACCAGGTGATAACACCAAGCACATCACCAGGTCATAACACCAGGTGATAACACCAACACATCACCAGGTTATAAAACACCAGGTATAACACCAAAACACCCTCAACCAGGTCATAACACCAGGTGATAACACCAAGCACATCACCAGGTTTATAAAAACCAGGGGATAACACCAAGCACATCACCAGGTCATAACACCAGGTGATAACACCAAACACAATCACCAGGTGATAACACCAAGCACAATCACCAGTCATAACAACCAGCACATCACCTAGGTCATAACACCAGTTGATAACACCCAAGCACAATCACCAGGTCATAACACCAGTGATAACACCAAACACATCACCATTCATAACACCAAGCACATCACCAGGTCATAACACCAGGTGATAACACCAACACATCACCAGGTCATAAACACGCAGGAGATAACACCATGCACATCACCAGGTCATAACACCAGGTATAACACCAAACACATCACCAGGTCATAACACCAAGCACATCACCAGGTCTAACACCAAGCACATCACTCAGTTCATGACACCAGGTATAACACAAGGTCATAACACCAGTCATAATACGAATCATAGCACCAGGCCTTAACACCATGACCCTAACACCAGGTCTAACACCAGGTCATAGCACCAGTCATAACACCAAGCACATCACCAGTCATAACACCAAGCATATCACCAGTGATAAGACCAAACACATCAAGAGGTCATAAACCAAGCACATCACCAGATCATAACACCAGCAGCATCACCAGGTCATAACACCAAGCACATCACCAGTTCATAACACCAGGTTATAACACAAGGACATCAACACCAGATCATAAAACCATTTCATAGCAACCAGTGGCCATAACACCAGGTCCTAACACCGAGGGTCTTAACACCAGGTCATACACCAGGTCCATAACACCAAGCACATCACCCACCCGGTCATAACACCAAGAACATCACCAAGTCATAACACCAGTAATAACACAGGGTCATAAGAACCACGTCATAACACCAGGTTATAACAACATGAAATAACCCCAGTCATAACACCAGAACACAACACCCGTTCATGATCTTCACTGTTTGCGAGACAGCCTCCATATGCTCTCAGTAGGTCTCTCAGTCAACAACTCTGCCCTGTTGTTGTAGCTCCTCCTTAGTTAATACGAATAACATCGGGACTTGTGACGCTTCGTCAACTGACGGAGCGTCACAACATGACGTGGTCGGAATGCTCAGCAAAAATTCAATTCTGAAGATCTCACAGGCGCTGGTATTGCCCATTCCAGCTAACACCGTTTATCCACCTTGCTTTCTTCCCATGCTCTATGACAACCCACAACTTGGCCATCTCTCGCCCCAGTTAAAACCCCACCACACCTGGATACACTCCCAGTCCCCCTCATCCTCCCCTGACTCCACCTGGATATCCCTGGAGAGGATTTGGGATCAACCCCCCCGACCCGGATTGGTGACCAGGGTTCCCAAGCATTATAAGATATTTTTGTTTTAAGACTTCTTAAAAGGTAATTGTTGCGAATAAGAAATTTTTAAAGAACTCCAGAACGTGGCCTGTTACCATTTATCCTTATGCAACAAGATTTTTGGATCCGAGTTATAGGTATTTAGAGTCTAGGGAAAATAATATTACAACTGGAAACTCCATAAATAATATTCAAATTTATTAAAGTATTAAATACAATACTTTTAATCTCTCTTTGTATTTAATTTAACTAATAACTTTGTACAATAAATTTACCATATACATTTATTCAAAATCATGGAAATGTCATATTATGAATTGGGGAAGGATTTCTTCCTGTATCTAAGTCCTCATTAATATTTACGTCTCTTTCTTAACAAACTGTAGACTCAAAAATAACATAAAGGTACAAGATTTAACAGAAGACCTTGAATCTGGCCGTAAAGTATCTATGGATTACTGAACTGACCAAGAATAAAATATCAAAAGAGTCCATTTTCAAAGTAATGATGAACAAAGTGAGTCACTCTACAGTCCAATTCTCAAAAACCATTCAACTGTACAACCGTAAGAGCCAATATACGATCAGTTTGTCAGGCTAGAGCTGGGAGCAGACTACTACTTGCCAGTCTGTTGACGTGTCGTCATTTTGGAATCACTGAGCCAACGTCCAGCCAGCCGGACAAAACAACTGAACAATTTCACCGGATGGTTCCGAGACTAAACTCATATACACAAGAAATCCTACTACCCATAAAGTGTAAAATCATAGTGATAATTACAAAATAGTGATAAAAACGATAATAGTAATAATAACGATAAAAGCGATAATAAACAAAAATACCATGGTATTTTTTTCATATATTAACAAAAAATAAATATAACGCCGAAAGTCTCTAATTTAGCTATAAACGGGACTTTTGCGCTATAAATATTTAATGATAAACACATGCTCTTACAATATTTAAATAGACACAGGATGACCAATTTCGAAGATATAACACTGGGGCCTGTCCGGGATCTTTAGTACGTCGAGGGGGCCGCCGTACTTGTGGTCCGTATATTAATTCAAATGGACTAAACCCATGCTTCTTTGTCGCTTTCCCTTAAGTGAAACAAGCTAACACCGTTTAAACACCTGCTTACTTCCCATCCTCTATGACACCCACGAACTTTGCATCGCTCCCCAGTTAAAACCCATCACACCTGATACACCCCCCTTCCTCCTGGACTCCACCTGATAATACCTGGAGATGATTTGGATATCAAACGCTCCCCCCCCGACCCGTCTGTGAACCAGGGCTCCCAAGCATTTAAAAATTTTTGTTTTAAGAATTTCTAAAAAGTAAAAACTGATAATATTGTGTATGGTATTGGGTAGTGAGCTAGACCTCAATACACTGTGTAATTTAGAAGCGCCTACTTGTCCAGCTGTAACCTGCTGCGCTGCTGCTGCTGCCTGCTTGGCTGATGGAGGGTGATGACCCGAGATGACGGGGAGGCTGGGCGGGAGGATGGTGGGAGATGCTGAGGAGAGATAATATAGAAAGAAAGAGAGAGAGAGAGAGAACAGACAGACAGACAACAGACAGATAGACAGACAAATGAGAGGATGATGAGGCAACACCACCACATTCCACCACCACCACATACCACTACTACCACCACCACACTGTCACATACCACCACCACCACACACCACCACCACACACCACTACACCACACATCCACCACACACCACCACCACACACCACACCCACACCACCACCACCACACACCAACACCACACACCACCACAACACACCACCACCGACACACCACCACCACACACCACCACCACACCACCACCACCACCATCACCACCAACACACTCCAACCACCATTAACCACCAACACCACACACCACCACCATCAACCACCACCACCACACACCGCACCACAAACCACCCACCACCACCACACCACCACCACACACCACCACCGACCACACACCACCACCACACAACCACCATCACCACCAACACAGTAACACCAACCCCCATTACCACCACACCACCACACCCCACCACCACCACCCACCACCACACAAACCACCAACCACCAACACACCACCACACACATCCACCACCACAAACGACCAACCCACCACACACCACCCACAACACCACCACCACACACACCACCACACACCATCACTACAACACATACACCAACCACTAGTGCCACTATCACTCCCCAAACCACACACCACCACCATCACCATTCACCACCAAAAACACCACACCATCACCACCACTATCAACCACACACCACCACCATCACACACCACCCACCACCACCACATCAAACACCACCAACCGATCACTATCACGCCACCACCAACACACCACTACCACCACCACAACACCACCACCATCGACCACACACCACCATTACACACCACCGCCACCACCACCATCACACACCACCACGACTCTCATACCACCACCACACAGCATACCACCATCCACAGCACACCACCACACACCACCAATCACCACACAACACCACACCACATACCACACCACCACTAACACCACCACCACCACCACACACACCACCACCACCACACACCACACCACGCACACACTACCACCTCTACACACCACCACCACTACACCACCCACCGCACACCACTACCACCACCACAATCCCACCCACGCACCAGGCAACCACCACCACACACAACCAACGCCACCAACACACCACCCACCACCAACCCACCACACATCACCACCCGCACCCACACACCACCTCCACCACACACCACCAACACCACCACCCACCATCACCATCGCGACCACCATCACCACCAACACACACGATCACCACCACCCACACTCACCAAACACCACCATCACCACCAACACAACAAACACCCTCAACCACACCATGACCACCACCACCACCACCATGACCACCACGACCACCACCACCATGACCACCACCTCACCACCACCACCACCACCACCAACCACCATCATCATCACCACCATAAACCAAACATCACCACCGACCACCATCACCATCAAAATCACCATCAACCATCACCACCACCATCACACATCATCCCCCCATCACCCTCACCACGCACCACCACCACCACCACCACCACCACCACCACCATCACCACCAACCAACACATCAACACCATCAGCACCACCATCACCACCACCATCACCACACACCACCACCAACTCCACCACCAACATCACCACCCATCAGCACCATCATCACCACCACCATCGCCACCATCAGCACCACCACCCCCACCACCACACCACCAACACCCAACACCACCACCACCATCACCATCACCACCATCACCACCATCATCATCCACACCACTACCATTACCACCACCAACAACCACACCACCACCATCACGATCACCATCACCACCACCATCACCACCACCATCACCACCACCATCTACACCAACTCCACCCCCACCACCACCACCAACACGACCAACACCATCACCATCCCAACACCACCATCACCACCAACCACCACCATCACCACCACCACCATCACTATCGCCACCACCATCACCACCAACACACAACCATCACCACCACCATCGCCACCACCATCACCACCACACCACCACACCACCATCCCATCACCACACACACCATCACCACCAACCAACCATCAACCCTCACCACCACCAGACCACCACCACCACCAACACCAACAACCAACACCATCACCCGGGACAATCATCACCACCACCATCACCACCACGAGCACCACCACCACCATTCACCATCAAAATCACCATCACCAATCACAAACCGACCATCACCACCATCACCACCATGCACCACCGACCAACACCTTCATCACCATCAAATCACCATCACATAACACCACCACCATCACCACCATCACCACCACCACCATCAACTCCATCACCACCATCACCACCACCACCATCACCACCATCACCAACCACCTCCATCACACACCATCACCATCATAGCACCACCATCACCCAACCATCACCACCAACACCACCACCAACACCACCATCGCCAACCACCGCCACCTCCAACACCACCACCATCACCATCACCACCACCACCATCACCACACCAACCATACCACCAACACTACCATCACCACCATGACCACCACCACCACCACCAGACCACCCGCACCACATCACACACCACCCAACTCATCTCCACACCACCACCACCACACCACCAACACCACCACCACCACCACCATCACCATCACCACACCATCACACCACCAGCACCACCCATCACCACCAACAACCATCTACCTCAAACACCACAACCACCCACACCACCACCATCACCCCACCACTAACCATTACCAACACCCATCACGCACTACCAAAACCAACCACCACCACCACCATCACCACCACCATCACATCACCATCACGCACCACCACCAACCTCAACGATCACCATCACCACCACACCCCCACCACCAACCACCACCATCAACACCATCAATTTTAAACAACCACCACATCACCACCAACACCACCACAAACGTGCCACCAACACCACCATCACCACCACCACCACCCCCAACACCACCACCATTCACCATCACCACCACCACCATCACCAACACCACCATCACCACAACACTACGAGGTACCATCACCACCAACCCAGACCACCCACCACCACCTCCACCATACCACCAGCACACCATCACCATCCACCACCATCACCACGCACCACCACCACCACCATCACCACCACCACCACCACCATCACCATCACCACCACCCATCAACACCACCAGCAACCAACATCACCACCAACAACCATCACCACCATCACCATCACCACCAACACCACCACCACCAACCTCACCACTACCATTTCCATCACCCTCAACCACTACCATTACCACCACCACCACCACATCACAACCACCATCACATCACCATCAACTCACCACCACATCGACATCAAGATCACCATCACCACCATCACCACCACCACCAACACCACCATCATCACTCATCGCCACCAACATCACCACCACCACCACCACCACCATCACCACCAACACCACCAACACTACCATCACCCTCACCACCACTGTTGCAACCCCTGAATGGGTTACAATGATTATTATGTATATATGTAATGTATATTACGTTTTCATATAGATTTTATATTGCTTAAATTTCGATATAGCTAAATGCAAAATATATTGCTTAATTCTTATTTGACTTATGTTGCTAGGATGTATATAAAATGTGCTCAGTTAGTCTTGATTGTCAAACTACTGTAATTATCGCTTTTCGCTCGTTATACTGCCGGCTTCTGAGCTGCAGTTGTCCACGTAGCTATCACGGGATCGAGGGGGGGTGTCCTCACCTCTCGCGAAATTGTCATCTTCAGAAGAATCGCTTGCTGGGTGGACAGATTGTCTGTCTTACAGTCTGCTCGAGACTCGATTGCTGTTTGGACAGATTGTCCTGTCGACAGTCTGCTGTAGAACTACTCGCTTGCCTGGTTTGACAGATAGTCTTGTCTTATTATTCTTGTTAGTTCTGTAGAACTTTGTTCACAGAACATTGTTAAAAAAAAAATAGAATTTGTGATTTCGACGTTGTACTGAGGTTGTGTGGTCACATTGAACACTCTGAACATCTCAGTCCCGAGCTATAGCTTCTGAACCTAATTTTTGTATCTGTTCCTGTGTAATTGTCACAGTCCACAGTTTTTCCTATCTGAACGTAAATTCAGTTTATTATGGGAGTTTTGTAACTTGTGGAGGATCTGCGATGGTCCTACTTAGTGGCGTTATATTATTTCCGCATTCCTGATTCTGTGTCCAGTCGCTTGATATTGCATTGCTATTGGGCTACATCTTCTGTTGTTTCAAGCAGACTGTTCGGGTTGCCAGTTCGCTCAGAAGTATAGTTATTTGAGGACTTTGTCAGTCACTTGTTTAAGTATTATTCGAGTCTTGAGACATAGCTAACTACTTAAGAGCACTTACAAACACGCATACACACACTTGTACATATATGTAATATCTTATTTAAATGTTAATGGTACCTGAACGGAACTTAAAGAATTATAAATGTGGATATGGGCTTTCAGCACAATAATATTGAACTCGAGAGATTGATTTAATTTTGATTGCAGTAATTATTTAATTTGATAATATACCTCTAGACACTTACTACTTTAATAAAATTGTTATTAAATTTTAAATTTCTCTATTAGTACCTACCAGTTGTAATCCTAAAGCACTAATAGAACCATACAGAATTTAATAGGATAATTGGAAAAGGAACTGACTACTTTTACGAAAACCCAGTAACAGGCTGATGCTAGAAGGGCAACTTTTCTAGTATTCACTGGGAGAATCTCTAAGCTTTTAGAATCCGCAGTTTTTTGTAACAAAGGGGGCCTGTCCGGAGCTCCTGATCCAAGTGTTGGAGAAATTGTCTAGTTTTGACATACTATACTTCTATTATCAAACACTTTGATTACTTTCCTAACTGAAGACTTTGATTTTATCCTTAGATACAACATACCATGTGGATGTGTGTAAACCTGACTGATTCTCATTGATTCCAAGGAGAATGGAAATCACTGTTTTATGATTCTACTCAAAGACATCCAACACTAAAATTTCTATTAGGATAATAGTTTCCCCAAAATCACTCTCACGTAGTACAATTATTTTCGTGATGTATGCCAAATAGTGGAAACAGTTAATTGATACTCTGACTTTGTCTGAGTTAAGTACATTAAAACTTCAGGACGTGGTTGGCGAGTACCAAGTATCTCGTGTGGACGTAAAAACAGGATAATCAACGCTGAAGACTGTCAGAGCCATTAATTAAATAAATATTGTGTCCTGCTCAAACAGAGATGTCTGATCTAGTGATTCAGATTCAAAAGCCTAGTGTCACAATTAGAAGTATGAACTCTATTTGATGAAGAAGAGCATCTATAGCAGAAGTGAAGCCTAGTGACTGAGCCTAGGTTAGCTCAGTTCTCGCTCACAACCTTCCCGCCACACTTGACAGCTATAGTACAGAGTGTACCGGTAGTATGAGCACAGCCTAATACTAGTACAGTGTATACTAACACCTGTATTTACTTATTCCTAGACAAGAACTAAGACACTCTAGAGACGCTGGACCAAGTGTCCGACAAAGGACCGTCAACCATGTTAATTTCCCTACTCCTCCATTACCCACAGGTCCTATCTCTCAGGAACAGTTTTGAGAGGTTTGAACCCTCATATGTTTGCAGAACTGTCACAAATAGAGGCACAGAGCAAATTGAACGAAGAAGATTTCCAGAGAGAAAATGTTCGTCTGTTAAACAACAGACTGATATAACACAGGACACATTTAATGAGCAGCATAGCTGCATCCATGGTTCTCCTAAGTTTTTTTGAGAAGTGACTTAGACACATTTTTTTGATGTGTTGAGAAACCAGCTCTGCTATGAAACTGGCCAACGAAAGCACTGGGCAACAATGCATCATACTGCTTGACAGGAAGAGCTCAAACTAGGTACGGCAGCTTACCAATTGCTAAGTAAACATTAGTTGTTATGAAGCCTGTCAAACAAACTATTCTAGAGAAGTATAAACTTGTTACCTGTAAGTTATCAAAGAGCATTTTCGTACGTTACAAAACGACGACAAGATCCCCCCCAAAAACACCCTTGGTTTGTTTAGACGTTTGCTCGTGAGAAAAAATTTGCATTTGAGAGATGGTATAGAGCCTGCTAAGTGTACCAACTACGACAGCCTGTTTCAGTTGTTACTACACGAAGAGTTTTAACAACGTATGCCTGCTGACTAAACAAGAATATCTGATCGGCTCATCTACCTCATAAAGTTCTGGAAACTGCAGCACTAGAAGACAATTACGAGATTCTCACAAACTTGTACGTACTAAAACACAGAGAAACAATGAACTAAAAAATGTCCAAGAAGGTGGCAACCAAATCAGCTGCTCATTGCCGGCCTGAAGTACCTGAAACTGTAACTCTCGTACCATTACCAGAAAACTCACAATCCTGAATCTGACTCTGTGGCTAGACAGAAACTGTATCGAAAGAACGTTAAATGTAACAATATGTAACAGAAAAGGACATACAAGAGAGTATGCTATAAGTGTAGAAAGAAATACGAGAAACCAGTTCCGTGCGGCAGGTGCCCCCACACAAGTCGAAACCTCTACCGAGCAACAAAGGCACCAAATTGCCTAGCAATTCCTCTATCCCTACTGTTTAGAAACGTGATTTTACGACAGGATGTAGGTGTTGGGGGGGGGGGGTAGATGACTACGTCTAAGTGTATCATACCTAAAGATTCGTTCAGCGATTAGACCTTACTTTTCGGAGAGATAAAGAAGGATTTGTACGAATCACATCTTCACTGAGATTATTTCTTTCAAGACACTGCATATATCTCACGTTATTAAGAGAAGACTACTGCCCAAAACTGAACTATACCTATTGCAAGAAGATGTATGTTTTAGAGAGCCTATGAGGGGCTGTTATAAAAGGGCCTCTGCACAAAGTTTATATAGAACAAGCTATTATACTGGTTATATTTCAGTGGTCATATCATGGTGTATTTCCATCAGTTCAGTGACTTGTTGATAGGGAAAGTATATCCTTCATGCTGTATATGTAAAGAAACCACTTGAGATTGATAATAACACCGTGATGATAAAAAAATTAATCCATTGAAGCTTGTAGAGAGAAACCTATTTATTCCTCATCAGGACGCAATTACTAGAGCTATTTCAAAAGATTCAACAACCATCCTTGTCTCTTGTTGATTAGTTGATGACGATGAAAATGGGTTGAATATGTGTTTTAGTGACGCACTGCGCCCCTGTATCATTAACAACTGCTCCCCCCGTCATCAACTCTAGTCAGGACACAACTGACGTTAAATTTCTACCTCATGATGATTTAACTCAAGGAAACAGTTTGTTGATCATCACAGGAAAGACCTGAAGATATAGCAGTTACTGAGAGTGAAGCAAAGGATCTCGATAAATGTTACTATAATAGTAACGGTGTCATGATGGAGAAAAACACATGTAAGTTGTCGCTGATAGTTGTTTTTCATCACAGTCGAAGCCTCACTTAGTTACCAGTTACATTTCGTGAACACAAGCCATTGATTTTGCTCACAATATCCCATTAGGAGGACATTTGGGTGTCAAGAAGAGCACTCGGTAAACTGGCAAAACATGTTTTTATTTCTTGGCCAAAGATGAAGGAAACAGTAAACTGATCATGTGCGACGTGCCAACGTGGTGCAAGATACAGTCAAGCCATCGGCACACCTACCTCCACCTACAAAACACTCACTAAGACTCCAGTAGCAAAGTTCATCATCTGGACTAGATTGTTCAGACTCGTTCAAAAGGTTGAATTCATCTGCTTTCCTCTGCTCTTTGATGAAGAGTCCTAATTTCAATCTCCCTTCTTTTTACATATAGATGTCGAGTGGCTATGCAGTGGTGCTGTGCTGCTATTCTCCAACAGTCAACATCTCACTGATATTCTCCATCCTATATGTTACTATTCATCTAAGCATAAACCGAACCAGAAAAATTATGCCACTATGAGAAAGAGCTTCTAGCTCTTGTGGTGTGCCTTGAACATTTTTGACCGTGTATTGGGCACTTCCGCGATTTCCCCCATGTTAAAATTAACGTTTTTTTCCTTGACCACAATCCACTCACCTACATAAACACTATGAAAATTAAAAATGCTATGATCATGAGGTGGCCCTCCAGAATCCAAACCTTAATTCTATATATAAAACACAATAAGTGTCATTGTAATGTAATAGCTGACGCTCTGTCTCGTCCTTAATAATTATCAATTACATTAAATTAACGTACTTTTATGCCCAAATACCTTGTGTACTTGCTATGTCAAATTCATTAAAGTAACATAATCCCTCCACCCATATAAACTATATAAGACTCTGTCATGTCTAATTATTAATTTAATATATTCACAGTAATGTTTGTAGGAGGAAAACAAGCTGAGTGTTGAGTGAGTATGTGGAGCGGGTGATGTACTGCGTACGCAACACTGTCCTGTCAGCAGACCCCCCCTCACTACACACCTTAAGCTGTTTCATAACTCAGATGTTCATACTGCCTCCATTCCACAACCACACTTAAGAGTGTAATGCAGTCTCCTCTACAAATGATCGAGCCTCAACGTGCCCTCCTTGTCAGCGCTATCCTGTCTCTAAACTGAGTACATAACCACGAATATGCAGAGAAACGATACTGTGTACTGCCTTAGTAATTTCCAGTGACGGAGACGCTTTGGAAATTGTAGAGGTTCTTGGAGGACGAGAGTGACAAAATAATTTTTTAAATTAAATAATATTGATATGATAACCAGAATAATGTGAAAGACACTCATGCCACTCCTAGTGCGACCCTCTGTCGTGTTGGGGGGGGTGTTGCAAACCCTGAATGGGTTACAATGATTATTATGTATATAGTAGTAGATTACGTTTTTCATATAATTTTATATTGCTATAAATTTGTCGATAATAGCTAAATCGTAATATATTGCTTAATACTTATTTGACTTATGTTGTTAGGATATGTATATAAAATGGTGCTCATTTAGTCTTGATTGTCAAACTGACCTGTAATTAATCTCTTGTCGCTCGTTATACTGCCGCTTCTGAGCTCAGGCTGTCCCACGTAGCTATCACGTGATCGAGGGGGGTTTCCCTCACCTCTCGTGAAATAGTCAGTCCTGCTAGAGGACTCGCTTGCTGGTTGACAGATTGTCTGTCTGACAGTCTGCTCGAGACTCCGCTTTGCTGTTTGGACAGATTGTCTGTCTGACAGTCTGCTGTAGACTCGCTGCTGGTTGACATATTGTCTGTCTTATTATTCTTTGTTAGTTCTGTAGAACTTTGTCACATAACATTGTATAGACTTGTGATTATCGACGTTGAACTGAGGTTTGGTGTCCACATTGAAACTCTGACCATCTCAGTCCCGAGCTATAGCTTCTGACCTAATTTATGTACTGGTTCCAGTGTATTGTCACAGTCACAGTTTTTTCTATGCTGAACGTAGATTTCAGTTTTACGGGAGTTTTGTAACCTTGTGGAAGGATCTGCAGATGGTCCCTACATAGTGTCGTTAATATTATTTCCCAGTTCCTGATTCTGTTCGCAGTCGCTTGATATTGCATTGACATATAGGGCTTAGTATTTCTTTGTTGTTCAAGCCAGACTGTTCGGGTTCCAGTCGGTCAAGAAGTTAGTTTATTGAGGACTTTGTCAGTTCACATTGTTTAAGTCTTATTCGAGTCTTGAGACATAGCTAACACTTAAGAGCACTTACACCATACACACACTTGTACATATTAGTAATATCTTATTAATTTTAATTGTACCTGACGGTACTAAGAATTATAAATGTTGATATGTTCATTCAGCACAATAATATTGAACGCGAGAGATTGATTTTATATTGATGCATAATTAATTTTATTTGATAATATACCTCTAGACAACTTACTACTTAATAAATTTATTAAATTTTTAATTTTCTCTAGTTAGTAAGCCTACCAGTTTGTAATCCTAAAGCACTATTGAACCATACTGAATTTTAATGATAATTGGAAAAGGATACAGACACTTGTTACAAACCCAGTAACAGGCCTGGATCTAGAAGGCAGTCCTTTCTAGTATTCACGTGGAATCTGCTATGCTTTTAGAATCGCGTTTTTTGTAACAACACCATGACCACCACCATGACCACCACCAAGACCACCACCACCACCACCATGACCACCCACCCCACCACCATCACAACCACATCATTACCACCACCACCATCACCACCACCACCATTACCACCACCATCACCAACCATCATCACCACCTAGCACCACCACCACCATCACAAAACAAAATCACCATCACCATCACACCACCATCACCAATCATCACCACCACCACCATCAACACCACTACCACCACCACCACCATCACCACCACCACCACCACCATCACCATCACCACCACCATCACACCACCAGCACCATATAACCATCCACCACCAACACAACACCACTATGCATCCAACACCACCAACACCACCACCATCACTCTCACTCACCACTACCATTACCATCACCCTCACCACTACCATTACCACCGACACCAATCTACCACCACCATCAACGATCACCATCACCAACGCACTCACCACCATCACATCACCATCAACATCATCACCACCATCACCACCAACACCACCATCATCACCATCTCCACCACCATCACCACCACCCCATCACCACCAACACCACCAACACTACATCAACCCTCACCACCATCCATGACCACCACCAAGACCACCACAGCCTAACCCCACAGACAACCATTTGGGTGTGACTCCCACTACATGACCAGCGACCGCCACCACTTCACAACCAAACCTACCGACCCGGAGCCACCTACACCACCAACCATCACCATCACATACAAAAAAAAAAAAAAACCACCATCAATTACCACCCGCCACCCACCAAGTATAACCAATTCACCACCACCACATTCCCACACCACCATCACCACCATCATCACCACCAGCACCACACCATCACCATCAAAATCACCATCACATCCACCATCACCGACCATCACCACCACCACCATCCACCACCAACACCACTCATTCACCCACACCACCACCACACCACCACCATCAACCATTCACCATCACACCATCACACCACCATCACCATCCCACACCTCCACCAACACCACCATCACACCACCACCACAAACACCACCACCATCACCACCAACACCTCACCACCACCACCACTCACCACCAACCACCACCATCACCACCACCATCAACCACCACCACCACCACCCCA
The DNA here is from genome assembly GCF_026875155.1 of Cherax quadricarinatus. NCBI lineage: Eukaryota > Metazoa > Arthropoda > Malacostraca > Decapoda > Parastacidae > Cherax > Cherax quadricarinatus. Next base: position 54,625,589 of record NC_069408.1, on the reverse strand, counting down.
CCATGACCAACCACACCACCATCAACCAGCACCACCATCACCACCACCACCAACCACAACCACCCTCAACCACCACCACACCATCACCACCCCACCATCACCATCACCACACCCATCAGCACCTACCAGCACCACCATTCCACCACCAACACCATCACCACCATCACCACCATCACCTCACCACTACATTACACCAACCACCATCACCACCACCATCACGATCACCATCACCACCACCATCACGATCACCTTCACCACTTCACCTATCACCACCACATCAACCCTCACACATTCGCCACCACCATCACCACCAACCACCATCACCACCACACCACGAACACTACCATCAACCCTCACCCAACCACCATGACCACCACACCACCACCATGACCACCACCACCACCACCACCACCACCCATCACCATCACAACACCATCACCACTACCACCATCACCACCACTCACCAACACCACCATCACCCCTCACCACCACCACACCATCACCCACCATCACCATCACCACACCACCATCACCATCACCACCACCATCACCATCAACACACCATCACCACCACCACCACCACTATTAACAACCCAGGATTCTCAAATGGCCCCTGTTATCCCTGGGTGTAATGGGAAGCAAAATAAACACACAGAATAAGTATTGGACTTATAATATCCTTCACCAATTTAGAACAGCAATATGTACACTATGTACATTGATAAGTATAGTGCACTCCACGGTAAGCAAGGCAGAAAAAGAATCACAAGATAGCAGACCGTGCTTCAACCAGCTCTAAATGGAATGACAAGGGCAGACAGGAGAGGCGGTACCCACATAACCTCTGCGATTGCCAATCCCACCTCTTATTGGCTAGAACCTGTCCACTAGTTTTACGAACGGGGGCCCCATCAACATCTCTTAGCAACCTGGTTCGCTGGTTGGGGATATATCCTGTAAAAGAAGGGTGTGTACATGCGCCGAATGAAGTTACGTACTCTTTGCATGCCACACCCCCACCCCTAGAAGGCTCAGGATAGGCTAGCCACCTCCCATTGTAACCGTGCCTCCATGGCACAAAAATAATGGGACCGTCTTTCCTCTCCACCATGCAACTCTTAGATAGAGCTCAGCTTTTCTCTTTTCCCAAAAGCCAACCCTAAACTTAGAGTGAGACAGAGCCAGTCAGACCAGGCTAGATGATACAGGCGGACGGTACCACGCATCCCTCACTAAAAATAAACCCCACACCCAGGGGATAAAAAAAGAGCATTAAAAGGGGTTACCACATTTAACATCCTAACCTAAATAAATAAAATGCACCACTGGGAGTCGCACCACTGGAGCGCACCACTGGGAGTCGCACGCACTGGGAGACGCACACTGGGAGTCGCACCACAGGGCTAGAGCGAAAGATAAGTTTTGCCGTAATATTACCAAATCTTGTGGCCTCCAAATTATTGTACTTTTATACAATCAATTTGTAATAACGATCGCATTGTATTTGTATTAATTTTTAATGGTGGGACACAACAACTGGTCCTGACAATACAGCATCGTTAAAATGTTGCTTTAATTTTCATCTAAAGTTAAGAAATTTATGGATAATTGAAGACGGACTACAAAACACCGAACCTTCAGCGCTAAGATACCTTGTATGTAAGTACATCAGGATAACACCAGTAACACCAAGCACATCACCAGTCATAACACCAAGCACAATCACCAGGTCATAACACCAGGTGATAACACCAAAACACATCACCAGGTGATAACACCAGGTATAACTCCAAACACATCCACCCAGACATAAAACACCAAGCACATCACCAGGTCATAAAACCAAGCACATCACCAGGTCATAACCCAAGTGATAACACCAAGCACATCACCAGGCATAACACCAGTGAATAGACACCAAGCACATCACCAGGTCATAACACCAGGTGATATCACCAAGCACATCACCAGGTGATAACACCAGGTGATAACACCAAACACATCACCAGGTCATAACACCAGGGATAACACCAAAGCAACATCACCAGAGGGGTTAATAACACCAGGAGATAACCACCAAGCACCTCACCAGGTCATAACAACACCAGGTGATAACACCTAACACGATCACCAGGTGATAACACCAAGCACAATCACCAGTCATAACAACCAGCACATCACCTAGGTCATAACACCAGTTGATAACACCCAAGCACAATCACCAGGTCATAACACCAGTGATAACACCAAACACATCACCATTCATAACACCAAGCACATCACCAGGTCATAACACCAGGTGATAACACCAACACATCACCAGGTCATAAACACGCAGGAGATAACACCATGCACATCACCAGGTCATAACACCAGGTATAACACCAAACACATCACCAGGTCATAACACCAAGCACATCACCAGGTCTAACACCAAGCACATCACTCAGTTCATGACACCAGGTATAACACAAGGTCATAACACCAGTCATAATACGAATCATAGCACCAGGCCTTAACACCATGACCCTAACACCAGGTCTAACACCAGGTCATAGCACCAGTCATAACACCAAGCACATCACCAGTCATAACACCAAGCATATCACCAGTGATAAGACCAAACACATCAAGAGGTCATAAACCAAGCACATCACCAGATCATAACACCAGCAGCATCACCAGGTCATAACACCAAGCACATCACCAGTTCATAACACCAGGTTATAACACAAGGACATCAACACCAGATCATAAAACCATTTCATAGCAACCAGTGGCCATAACACCAGGTCCTAACACCGAGGGTCTTAACACCAGGTCATACACCAGGTCCATAACACCAAGCACATCACCCACCCGGTCATAACACCAAGAACATCACCAAGTCATAACACCAGTAATAACACAGGGTCATAAGAACCACGTCATAACACCAGGTTATAACAACATGAAATAACCCCAGTCATAACACCAGAACACAACACCCGTTCATGATCTTCACTGTTTGCGAGACAGCCTCCATATGCTCTCAGTAGGTCTCTCAGTCAACAACTCTGCCCTGTTGTTGTAGCTCCTCCTTAGTTAATACGAATAACATCGGGACTTGTGACGCTTCGTCAACTGACGGAGCGTCACAACATGACGTGGTCGGAATGCTCAGCAAAAATTCAATTCTGAAGATCTCACAGGCGCTGGTATTGCCCATTCCAGCTAACACCGTTTATCCACCTTGCTTTCTTCCCATGCTCTATGACAACCCACAACTTGGCCATCTCTCGCCCCAGTTAAAACCCCACCACACCTGGATACACTCCCAGTCCCCCTCATCCTCCCCTGACTCCACCTGGATATCCCTGGAGAGGATTTGGGATCAACCCCCCCGACCCGGATTGGTGACCAGGGTTCCCAAGCATTATAAGATATTTTTGTTTTAAGACTTCTTAAAAGGTAATTGTTGCGAATAAGAAATTTTTAAAGAACTCCAGAACGTGGCCTGTTACCATTTATCCTTATGCAACAAGATTTTTGGATCCGAGTTATAGGTATTTAGAGTCTAGGGAAAATAATATTACAACTGGAAACTCCATAAATAATATTCAAATTTATTAAAGTATTAAATACAATACTTTTAATCTCTCTTTGTATTTAATTTAACTAATAACTTTGTACAATAAATTTACCATATACATTTATTCAAAATCATGGAAATGTCATATTATGAATTGGGGAAGGATTTCTTCCTGTATCTAAGTCCTCATTAATATTTACGTCTCTTTCTTAACAAACTGTAGACTCAAAAATAACATAAAGGTACAAGATTTAACAGAAGACCTTGAATCTGGCCGTAAAGTATCTATGGATTACTGAACTGACCAAGAATAAAATATCAAAAGAGTCCATTTTCAAAGTAATGATGAACAAAGTGAGTCACTCTACAGTCCAATTCTCAAAAACCATTCAACTGTACAACCGTAAGAGCCAATATACGATCAGTTTGTCAGGCTAGAGCTGGGAGCAGACTACTACTTGCCAGTCTGTTGACGTGTCGTCATTTTGGAATCACTGAGCCAACGTCCAGCCAGCCGGACAAAACAACTGAACAATTTCACCGGATGGTTCCGAGACTAAACTCATATACACAAGAAATCCTACTACCCATAAAGTGTAAAATCATAGTGATAATTACAAAATAGTGATAAAAACGATAATAGTAATAATAACGATAAAAGCGATAATAAACAAAAATACCATGGTATTTTTTTCATATATTAACAAAAAATAAATATAACGCCGAAAGTCTCTAATTTAGCTATAAACGGGACTTTTGCGCTATAAATATTTAATGATAAACACATGCTCTTACAATATTTAAATAGACACAGGATGACCAATTTCGAAGATATAACACTGGGGCCTGTCCGGGATCTTTAGTACGTCGAGGGGGCCGCCGTACTTGTGGTCCGTATATTAATTCAAATGGACTAAACCCATGCTTCTTTGTCGCTTTCCCTTAAGTGAAACAAGCTAACACCGTTTAAACACCTGCTTACTTCCCATCCTCTATGACACCCACGAACTTTGCATCGCTCCCCAGTTAAAACCCATCACACCTGATACACCCCCCTTCCTCCTGGACTCCACCTGATAATACCTGGAGATGATTTGGATATCAAACGCTCCCCCCCCGACCCGTCTGTGAACCAGGGCTCCCAAGCATTTAAAAATTTTTGTTTTAAGAATTTCTAAAAAGTAAAAACTGATAATATTGTGTATGGTATTGGGTAGTGAGCTAGACCTCAATACACTGTGTAATTTAGAAGCGCCTACTTGTCCAGCTGTAACCTGCTGCGCTGCTGCTGCTGCCTGCTTGGCTGATGGAGGGTGATGACCCGAGATGACGGGGAGGCTGGGCGGGAGGATGGTGGGAGATGCTGAGGAGAGATAATATAGAAAGAAAGAGAGAGAGAGAGAGAACAGACAGACAGACAACAGACAGATAGACAGACAAATGAGAGGATGATGAGGCAACACCACCACATTCCACCACCACCACATACCACTACTACCACCACCACACTGTCACATACCACCACCACCACACACCACCACCACACACCACTACACCACACATCCACCACACACCACCACCACACACCACACCCACACCACCACCACCACACACCAACACCACACACCACCACAACACA
>NC_069408.1:54597879-54615379 GCF_026875155.1 Cherax quadricarinatus | reverse complement strand
GAACACTTAGAGTCCGAACACTTTCGCCAACATCATCCCTTCAAGCGTCACTTGGTTACGTTACGTGGACGACGTCCTCGTAATAACTCCCAAACGTTTTGACGTACGGAATCTTCAGGCAAGGCTCAACGCAGTTGAACCGGCGATCCAGTTTAAAACTAGAAGAAGAGTCCAAGACAAGCTACCTTTCCTCGACTCCTCATTCACAAAGTACAACAGCCTAAGATTTCAAGTTTATCGAAGCCTCCCAATAAAAATGATCTCACACACTTCTATTTCAGTCAAGATACTAAGACCAAAAGAGGCATCATCATCGGGTTTTTCCTAAGAGCATACCGAATTTGTAGTCCTGAGTTTCTTGACGAGTAATATACATACATTCACCGAACTTTCACAGATTTACATTTTCCTTCCTTTTTAAATCAAAGACGCTAGAAAAGAGCTATTCAGATCATTAATTCTCCACGCACCACACCACTCCCAACAAAGTTATAAAATTTTTCCCAACACCAGGTTGCACTGAACGTTTTTAAGTACTTTCACAAGCTAACACCAGAGTCGCCATTGCTTCCAGCACTTCGATAAAGGATCTAACCAGAACAAAATCCAAGCACCACGAACCAGTCAACGCAGGAGTTTACACTATACCCTGTGGAGGCCGTGACAAGATTTATGTAGGTGAAACAGCAAGAAACCTCGACACCCGCCTCACATTTTCGCATGAACACATTACGCATGTAGGAACGATAACTTGAACAACGCCTGTGTACAACATCCGAAAATCCACCAATCATCTCATGACGTTCAGGGCGCCCAACTAGTGATCAAAGAAACTAATTTCCGCAGACGCAAGTGCCTCGAATCTTCACTAATAGCTGTTTTTAATACAATTAAACAAAACAACGGGAGCTTCACCATCTCTGAAGCTAAGCAAGAAATTTCCCCCTGAAAACAGTAAACCCTGCCATCACATAGTCTCTCTTGTTAATACTACACAAGCACATTACAGAGAATGAACATTGAAACAGGCTGCCTCTATCCAGCCTCCAATAGAAACATTGCTAACCAATTTTTATGTTTCCCAAGTAATAGCTTTTGTATCCTTTACTTATGCGCAAGTTAATTGTTCTAACATATTGTATTACTACTACTACTACTACTACACTACTACTACTACTACTATACTCTACTACTACTACTACTACTACCACTACTACTACCACTAGTATTGCACCTCACTCTGAGCCATATATACCCTCTGTGTCCATGTACTGTTTGTAACGTTGAAGATTGAGACCTTATGCAACATATGGGAATCTTTATTCAGGAAACGTTTTTTGCCCCCACAGTGGGTTCAAACAGTCCCAAAACAAAGAGGAGGGGTAAGGAGAGGAGGAGTAATAAGGTAAACAGTCCCTCAGCTTTGGGGTCGATGTGTTCGTCCGTCAATCTTGATTACCTCATACCCCTCCTCTCCTTACGCCTCTTCTTTGTTTTGGACTGATGAAGCCACTGTGTGGCGAACGTTTCCTGAAAAAAGATTCCCATATGCCCGCATAAGTGTCTCCAATCTTCAACTTTTCGGTTTTTCAAACCATTCATCACAACTGTTTGTAACGGCTTGACAAATCTCCTGGAGAGCGAAACGTTGCCACAATAAAATGTCGCATTAGTTGCACTTGTGTCCTCTTACTTTACATATTGTCGGTAATTCTACCAGCTTTGTTACTGGTCTGTTATGGTTAAAAGTAGGGAAAGAACAGCAGAAACAATACTCGCCGAGTACAAATTTATTGAGTACAAAACCACTGATAAGAGATTAACGGGTGAACGCAATACGTAAATACAAATCGGCGAGTACAAATCGGGAATACAATGAGTACAAATCGGGAAAACAAATCGACGAGTACAAATACGCACGCATAGAAAACTAACTATTTTGTCAGAGAGAGAAAGATAAACATTGGCTGATGTTTGACCAGTCAGTGTTGCAGCTGCGCTATTGTCAACAAAAATTGATTTGTTAAATTTTTTTTTATGCATTGGTAGTTGCAACGACCATTTGTAATATGTGTACAACCCATCACTTATATATATTTTCCCATATCTTTACACACACACATCTACATACACACAAATAAATATATATATATATATATATTTATATATATATATATATAATATATATATATATATATATATATTAGATGTGTTTTGTGTGTGAATAATTTATAATCTTCCACGTTGTTAAACGTGTCTCCTCTTTTCCTCATAGACATAAACAAGAAAAATTTTCATGACATTTATTTTTTGTTACTCTTTACTGGATTTAAATTTTGGGTTTATGTCTCTTATTTTATTTACCTCTGACTTTTCGATTTTATTTTGCTCATAACTCGCGAACGTTCCATTCAATCGGTTTAAAATTTTTGGCATTTATGTACGGTAACTAGGACTAGATTCTTCAGGCAACTGGTATCTTCATGTGCACCGTGAGGAAAGTTGCTGAACGTGTCCCCAGCATCCTGGGATGGTGGTGAGATAACTTCCACAAGCCTCAGTGTCCCCAGCATCCTGGGATGGGGTGAGATAACTTCCACAAGCCTCAGTGTCCCCAGCATCCTGGGATGGTGGTGAGAATAACTTCCACAACCTCAGTGTCCCCAGCATCCTGGGATGGTGGTGAGATAACTTCCACAAGCCTCAGTGTCCCCAGCATCCTGGGATGGTGGTGAGAAAACTTCCACAAGCCTCAGTGTCCCCCAGCATCCTGGGATGGTGGTGAGATAACTTCCACAAGCCTCAGTGCCCGCAGCATCCTGGGATGGTGGTGAGATAACTTCCACAAGCCTCAGTGTCCCCAGCATCCTGGGATGGTGGTGAGATAACTTCCACAAGCCTCAGTGTCCCCAGCATCCTGGGATGTGGTGAGATAACTTCCACAAGCCTCAGTGCCCGCAGCATCCTGGGATGGTGGTGAGATAACTTCCACAAGCCTCAGTGTCCCCAGCATCCTGGGATGGGTGAGATAACTTCCACAAGCCTCAGTGTCCCCAGCATCCTGGGATGGTGGTGAGATAACTTCCACAAGCCTCAGTCTCCCCAGCATCCTGGGATGGTTGAGATAACTTCCACAAGCCTCAGTGTCCCCACATCCTGGGATGGTGGTGAGATAACTTCCACAAGCCTCAGTGTCCCCAGCATCCTGGGATGGTGGTGAGATAACTTCCACAAGCCTCAGTGTCCCCAGCATCCTGGGATGGTGTGAGATAACTTCCACAAGACTCAGTGTCCCCAGCATCCTGGGATGTGGTGAGATAACTTCCACAAGCCTCAGTGTCCCCAGCATCCTGGTATGGTGGTGAGATAACTTCCACAAGCCTCAGTGTCCCCAGCATCCTGGTATGGTGGTGAGATAACTTCCACAAGCCTCAGTGTCCCCAGCATCCTGGTATGGTGGTGAGATAACTTCCACAAGCCTCAGTGTCCCCAGCATCCTGGTATGGTGGTGAGATAACTTCCACAAGCCTCAGTCGTGAATCTTGAAACTTCACAAAGTTGACAGAAATTGACGATGGAGGAGAGTGAAATTCAGCGGTATTGCTGTAGTTAGTGTTATGCAGCCAGTGTTATGCCCGCAGAGTTGATGCAGCAGTGTTGATGGCAGCATGTTGAAAGCGCATGTTGATGCAGCAGTGTTGAGTAGTGAGTTGCTGCACAGGTTGTTGATGCAGCAGGTTGAATTGCAGCAGTGTTGATGCAACACTGTTGATGAGCAGGGTTGAATTCAAACATTGTTGGTGCAGCAGTGTTGATGCAGCAATGTTAATGCAACAATGTGATGCACTAGTGTTGATGCAGCACTGTTGATGTAAGTAAATGTTGCGCAGCATGTTGATGTAGCAGTGATGATGCAGCAGTGTTGATGCAGCAGGGTTGGTGAAGCATTTGTTGTGCAGCAGTGTTGATGCAGCAGTGTTGATGCAGCAAGTTGATGCAGCACTGTTGTTGAAGTAAAAGTTGCGCAGCTGTGTTGAGCAGCAGTGTTGATGCAGTAGTGTGATCAGCAGTGTTGAGGCAATGTTGATGCAAAATTTTGATGCAGTCAGTGTTGATCAGCAGTGTTGATGCAGGAGGTGTCATGGAGAGTTTGATGCAATAGTGTTGATGCAGTAGTGTTGATGTGCAGTGTGATGTAGCAGTGTTATCAACAGAGTTGATGCAACAGTGTATGATGTAGCAGTGTTAGATCAGCCAGTGTTGATGCAGAAGTGTTCATGGAGCATTGTGATGCAATAGTGTTGAGCAACAGTGTTGATGCAGTAGTGTTGATGCAGCCAGTGGTGATGCAGAAATATTGATGCAACAATGTTGATGCATCCAGTGTTGATGTAGCAAGTGTTGACAACAATGCTGATGACGCAGTGTTGAAAGTAGCAGTGTTGATGCAGCGTGTTGATTTAGCAGTGTGATACAGCATGTTGATGTAGCAGTTGTACAGCAGTGTTGATGTAGCAGGTGTGATAACAGCAGTGATGCAACAATGTTGAGCAACATGGTTGATGCAACTCTCAAACTCATTCTCCCCCACCATCCCCGCACTGCTCTCTTCTTCCCACTTTCACTCACAAAATTGCACTCTCAAGGTCTTTCGCACTTCACTCACCGTCCCTGCACTCTCAGTCTTCCCATTCACTCACCGTCCCTGCACTCTCAGTCTATCCCACTTCACTCACCGTCCCTGCACTCTCTGTCTTCTCACTTCACTACGTCCCTGCACTTCTTTTCTTCAGCACTTCACTCATCATGCCTTGCACTCTTGTCTTCCCACTTCACTCAGCATCATTGGACTCACTGTCTTCCATTCACTCACCGTTTCCTGCACTCCCAGTCTTCCCATTCACTCAGCATCACTGCATTCTCAGTCTTCCCACTTCACTCAGCACCTTTCACTCTCTGTCTTCCCACTTACTCATCACCGCTGACTCCCTTTTCTTCTTCACTTCACTCATCATCCTTGCACTCTCTGTCTTCCCACTTCACTGATCACATCCTGGCACTCTTTGTCTTCCCACTTCACTCATCATTTTGCAAATCTCTGTTCTCCCACTTCATCATCATCCTTGCATCTCTGCTGCCATTTCACACTCAGTCTATCCTTGCACCTCTGTCATTCCCACTTTTACTCCCTCATCCTGGCACTCTCTGTTTCCCACTTCACTCACATTTCTTGCACTCTGTGCCTTCCCACTTCACATCATCATCCGTTTCACTTCTCTGTCTTTCCCACTTCACTCATCATCCTTCACTCTCTGTCTTCCCACTTCATCATCATTCTGGCACTCTCTGTATTCCCATTCACCATCATCCTGGCACTCTCGGTCATCCCATTCACTCAATCATTTTGGCACTCTCTGTATCCACTTCATCATCATTCGGGCACTTTTCTGTCTTCCAAATTTATCAACATCCTGGCACGTCGTCTTCCCATTCAAATCATCATGCTGGCACTCTCGGTCTTCCCAACTTCACTCATCATCCTGGGACTCTCGGCTTCCCACTTCACTCATCATTCGGGGGACTCCTGTCTTCCCCCTTCGCTCATCATCCTATCAAACCCCTCGAAACTTCCACTCACCATCATTCTGGGACTCTCTGTCTTCCCCCTTTTTTTAAAATCAACATCCGGCACCCGCTTTCCCAAATTTACCATCATGCGGGACTCTCGGTCTTCCCACTTTACCACATCCCCGGGACCCGGGCTTTCCCCCCTTCACTCATCATCGGCACTCCTGTCTTCCCACTTCGCTCATCATCCTATCACCTCGTCTTTCCCCCTTCCTCTCATTTTGGCCTCCTGTCTTCCCACTTCCTCATCATCCTATCACTCTCGTCTTCCCACTTCACTCATCCTTCGGCACTCTCGTCTTCCCCCCTTTTACCAACATCCTGGGACTCCGGTCTTCCCCCTTCACCACATGCGCACTCTCTGTATTCCTACTTCACTCATCATCCTGGCACCTCGTCTTCCCCCTTCCCTCATCATTTTTGGCACTCCTTTTTTCCCACTTTACTCATCATTCTGGCAAACCCCTGATTTCCCCCTTCACTCGCTTCTGGGACCTCTGCCCTTCCCCCCTTTCACTCAACACCTGGCACCTCGGGCTTCCCACTTCACTCATCACCGGCACTCTCGTCTTCCCACTTCACTCATCACCTGGCCTCTCGGTCTTCCCCCCTTCACTCACATCCTGGGACTCTCATCTTCCAATTCGCTCATCACCGGCACTCTCGATCTTCCCCCTTCATTTATCATTTGGCACTCTCGGCTCCCCCTTTACCTCATCCTGGCACTCTCGGTCTTCCCACTTCACTCATCACCCGGGGACTCTCGGTCTTCTTTACTTCACTCATCATCCCCGGCACTCTCAAACTTCCCCCTTCCCCTCATCATCCTGGCCTTTTTCGGTCTTCCCCCTTTACTCAACATCCTGGCACTCTCGATCTTCCCACTTTGCTCCCTCATCCTGGCCTCTCGATTTTTCCCACTTTACCCCATCATTCTGGCACTCTCGGGGCTTCCCCCACTTCACTCATCATCCGGGACTCTCGTTCTTTCCCCCTTTACCATCACCTGGCACTTTTCCCGGGCTTCCCACTTCACTCACATTCTGGCACCCTCGGTCCTCCCACTTCACTCAACATCCCGGGACTCTCGAAACTTTCCCCCTTCCCCCTCATCATCCTGGCCCCTCTCGGGCTTCCCACTTTCCCCTCATCAAACCCGGGACTCTCGGTCTTTTCCCCCTTCGCCCCATCAAAAACCCGGGGACTTCCCCGATCTTCCCACTTTACTCATCAAATTTTGGCACCTCGGGCTTCCCACTTCACTCATCATCCCCCGGCAAAATCTCGATCTGCCCCCTTCCTCATCCCTTTTGGGGGGACCCCTTTGGTCCCTTTCCCCCTTCACTCATCAACCTGGGACCTCGGTCTTTCCCCCTTCACCCCAACATTCTGGCCTCCCCGGTCATCCCCCCTTCCCCTCATCATCCTGGCACTCCGATGTTCCCCCTTCCCCTCAAACATCCTGGCACTCTCCGGGCCTTTTTCCCCCTTCACTCATCAATTTTGGCACTCTCGGTCTTCCCACTTTGCTCATCATCCCGGCACCTCGATCTTCCCCCCTTCAAATTTTCATTCCCGGCACTTTTCGGTCCTTTTTCCCCCTTCACTTCCCTCACCCGGCACTCCCCGATCTTTTTCCCCCTTCCCCTCATTTATTTTGGCACTCTCGGGGCTTCCCACTTCACCATTATCCTGGCACTCTCGGTTTTTTCCAACTTCACTCATAAATTTTGGCACCCCCTCGGCTTCCCCCCTTTCCTTTCATCCTGGCACTCTCCCGATCTTTTCCCCCTTCACTCATAATTCCCGGCACCCTCGGCTTTCCCCCTTCCAAATCATCAACCTTGGGCCCCTGATCTTTCCCACTTCAATCCCATTCTGGCACCTCCTGTCTTCCCCCCTTCACTCAAACATCCTGGCACCCCTCGGAAAATTCCCCCCCTTCACTCAACATCCTGGCACTCTCGATCTTTCCCCAGTTCACTCATCATTCCCGGCACTCTTTGGTCCCCCCCCCCAAAAACACCCCAAACATTCTGGCCTCCCCGGGCTTACCACTTACTGATCTTCTGGCACTCCCCGGTTTTTTCCCACTTCAAACCCCCATTCCCGGCACTCCTGTATTCCCACTTCACTCCCTTTATTCAGGCACTCTCTTATTCCCACTTTTACTCATCATTCGGCACTCTCTGTCTTTCCCCCCCTTCCCCCAACTCCTGGCACCCCTCGGGCTTTTTCCCCCCTTCACTCATCATCCTGGCCCCTCTCGGTCTTCCCCCTTTTTACTCATATCCTGGGCACTCTCGGTCTTCCCCCTTTACCATCACCTGGGACTCTCGGTCTTCCCCCATTCGCTCATCGTCCCCGGCACCTCGATCCTTCCCCCCTTCATTCATCATTCTGGCACCTCGGTCTTTCCCACTTCCTCATCATCCCCGTACCCCCTCGGTCTTCCCCCCTTTTACCCCATCACCCGGCACTCTCCGGTCTTCCCAAATTTACTAAACTTTCCTGGGACTCGATTTTTTCCCACTTCACTCATCATTGTGGGGACTCCGGTCTTTCCCCCCTTCACCTTTATTCCCTTCTGGCACTCCCCGGTCTTCCCCCTTCACATATCATCCTTAAACACTCTCCCGGCTTTCCCCCGTTTTACTCATAATTTTGGACTCCCCGGGCCATCCCACTTCACCATCATTCGGCCTCTCGGTTTTCCCCACTTCCTCTCATCCTGGCACCCGTTCTTTCCCCACTTCATTAACATTTTTTGGCACTCCCCGGGCTTTTTTCCCCCCCTTTACTCATCAACCTTTGGAAATCCCCGGGCTTCCCAAATTCGCTCATCATCCTGGCCTCTCGATCTTTTCCCCTTAAATCATCATTTCTGGCACTCTCCGGGCTTTTTCCCCCTTCACGTCATCTCCCCGGCACTCTCGGGCTTCCCATTCACTCAAACATCCTGGGGACTCTCGGGCTTCCCCACTTCAAATCAACATTCTGGGACTTCCCCGGTCTCCCACTTCACTCCATCCTGGCACCCTCGATCTTCCCACTTTACCATCATCCTGGGAAATCTCGGTCTTTCCCACTTCACTCCCTCATTCGGCACCCCCTCGGTCTTCCCCCCTTCGCTCATCATCCGGCACTCTCGATCTACCCACTTCACTCATCATTCTGGCAAATCTTCCCGGGCTTTTCCCCCTTTAAATCATCATCCTGGCACTCTCGGTCTTTTTCCCCCTTCACTCATCATGGCACTCTCGGTCCCTTTTCCCCTTCACTCATCAATTTTGGCACTCTCGGGCATCCCACTTTTATTTAAACCTGGCACTCTCGGGTCTTCCCACTTCACTCATCATCCTGGAACTTGGCTTCCCCCCCTTCCCTCATCATTCCCGGGACTCCCCGGCATCCCCTTCCCCTCATAAAAAATTCTGGACTTTTTGGGCTTCCCACTTCACTCACATCCTGGCACTCTGATCTTCCCACTTCCCCTCAACATTGTGGCAAATCTCATTTTTCCACTTCAAATCATCAAATTTTGGCACCTCGGGCTTTCCCACTTCACCTCATCCCAGCACCTCGGGCCTTTTTCCCCCTTTTCCCCCATCATTCTGGCACCTCGGTCCTCCCCCTCATCATCATTCTGGGACCCCTTCCCCATCTTCCCACCCTTTACTCATCATCCTGGCCAAATCTCGTTTTTTCCCCCCTTCACTCATCAACCTGGGAACCCCCTTAAACTTCCCAGTTTTACTCATCATTCTGGCCCTCTGGGCTTCCCAAATTCCTCAACATTCGGGCACTCTCGTCTTTTAAATTTTACTGATCATTCTGGCAAATCTCGGTCTTTTCCCCCTTCACTCATTTATTTTTTGGGACTCTCTTTTTCCCCCCCTTCCCCCTCAACATTCGGAAATCCTGTATTCCCCCCTTTTACTCATCATTCGGCACTCTCTGTCTTTTTTCCCCTTCCCCACTTCCTGGCACTCCCGGGCTTCCCACTTCCACCATCATCCCCGCACCCCCTCGGGCTTTCCCACTTCACCCCATCATCCGGCACTCTCGGGCTTCCCCCCTTCACTCTCTTTCCCGGCACTCCCCGGTCTTTCCCCCCCTTCGCTCATCATTCGGGACCTCGGGTCTTCCCAATTCGCTCATCAACCTGGGAAATCTCGTCTTTTCCCCATTCGCCAACAATTTTGGCCCCGATCTTCCCATTCACTCCCTCATCCTGGCACCTCGATTTTTCCCCCCTTCGCCCATCATCCTGGGACCTTTGGTTCCCCTTTCCCCCTTCCCCTCATCATCCCCGGCACTCTCGGTTTCCCCTTCCCCCTTTTACTCATCATTTCCCGGACTTCCCCCGGGCTTCCCCCCTTTTCCCCTCATCATCCTGGCACTCTCGGCCTTTCCCACTTCGCTCATCATTCTGGCACCTCGATCTTCCCACTTACCCCATCATCCCGGAAATCCGTTTTTCCCCCTTCACTTCCCTCATCCTGGCACTCTCGGGTTTTCCCCCTTTCCCCTCATCATCCTGGCACCTTTGACTTCCCACTTCACTCATCATCCTGGAAATCCCCGGGGTTTTCCCCTTCGCTCATCATCCTGGCACTCTCGGTCTTTTCCCCCTTTGCTCATCATTTTTGGCACCTCGTTCTTTCCCCACTTTTACCACATCCTGGCACTCTCGGTCTTTCCCCCTTCGCTCATCATCCTGGCAAATCTCGGGGCTTCCCACTTTCGCTCCCCATTCTGGCACCTTCCCCCGTCTTCCCACTTCACTCATATCCTTTGGGACCTCTGGGCTTCCCCCCTTCACTCATCAACCGGCACCCGGTCTTCCCACCCTTTGCTCATCTTTTTGGGACTCCCCGAACTTCCCACTTCATTTTATCAATTTTTTGGCACTCCGTCTTCCCACTTCAAATTATCATCCTGGAAAATTTTCGATCTTCCCACTTTATTTATCATTCTGGGACTCTCGGTTTTTCCCCTTTACTTATCATCCTGGCACCTCGGTCCCTTTCCCCCTTCACCATCCCTCCCCCGGGACTCACGTCCCCTTTCCCCTTCAATTATCATCCTGGCAATCTCGATCTTCCCCCCCCCCCTTTACTCAACATCCCCGGCACCCTCGGTCTTCCCCCCTCACTCACATCCTGGGACTCTCGATTCCTTTCCCACTTCATTCATCATTCGGCACCCCTGGCTTTTCCCACTTCAATTTTTCTTTCCCGGGGGACTCTCATCTTTCCCCCTTCATTCATCATTTTTGGCACCCCTCCGGGTTTTTCCCACTTTACTTTTCATCCCCGGCACTCCCCGGTCTTTTTTTTTCCCCCTTCACTTATCATCCTGGCCCTCGGGGCTTCCCCCTTTTACTCATCTTTTCCCGGCACCCCTCGGGCTTCCCACTTTGCTCATCATCCCGGCACTCCCCGATCCTTTCCCCCTTCATTCATCATTTCCCCGGCACCCCTCGGTACTTCCCCCCTTTACTCCTTTATCCTTCACTCCCGGGCTTCCCCCTTCACTCTTTTCCGGGGACTCGATCTTCCCACTTTACTCTTTATCCCTTTGGGACTCTCGGTCTTCCCCCCTTTTACCTTTATCCTGGCACTCTCGGGTTTTTTTCCCACTCACTCAACATTCTGGCACTCTCGTCCTTTCCCAAATTCACTCATCACCGGGGACTCTCGGTTTTTCGCACTTCCTCCTCAAACTGGCAAATCTCGGGGGTTTTTCCCCCTTTACTCCAATTTTGGCACTCTCGGCCCTTTCCCCCACCCCCTCAATCAATTCCCGGGACTCTCCCTTTTTCCCACTTCACTTTAAAAAAATTTTGGCACTCTCGGTCATTTCCCCCTTCACTCATCTTTTTGGGACTCTCGGGCTTTCCCCACTTTACTCATCAATTTTTGGCACTCTCGGTCTTTTTCCCCCTTCACTCATCATCCGGCTCTCTCGATCTTTTTACCCACCTCAATTTTGGCACTCTCGGTCATCCCCACTTCACCATCATTTCCCGGCATCTCGATTTTCCCCAATTCACTCATCATTCTGGCACTCTCGATCTTTCCCCCTTCACTCACATTCTGGCACTCTCGATCTTCCCACTTCACTCATCATTCTGGCACTCCCGATCTTCCCACTTCCCCTCAAACATTCTGGCACTCTCCGGGCTTTCCCCACTTCACCTCACATTTTGGGGACTCTCCCCGGGCTTCCCACTTCACTCATCATTCTGGCACTCCGATCTTCCCCCCCTTCACTCCTCAATTTGGCACTCTCGGTCCTTCCCCCCTTCCCCTCCCTCATTCGGCCCCCTCTTTTTCCCCCTTCCCCTCATCATTCTGGCAAATCTGTCAAAAATGTTTTTTATGGATTTTCTCACTCGTTATCGGGTTTTTTCTCTTTGCTTTTTTTGCTTCCTTTTCTCTTTTACATTTTAATAACGAAAAAAGACCCTTTTGAAATAAACGATGTTGAATACTACTACCAAATACTACAATAGAAAAAAAAAAAAAAATAATGATAATAAATAATAAAAATAAAATAAAATTTTTTATTTTATTAAATTTTAAAATTAAACACTAAAGCTTAAAAAACCCTTTGGGGAAATAAAACAAAAAAAAAATCTGGTCCCCCTTTTGAATTCCCGGGTTTCCCCAAATACTGGCAGCGGGGGGGGAAGCCCTAAAATTTCAAAAAAAACGGTGGGAAGCGTAATTACAAACATCTTGGGGAAACTAATTACTAAAACATCTGGTTTTGGGGTTCGTAATTACTAAACATCTGGTGGGACTTTTTTAAAAAAACAACGGGGGGATGCCCAAAATTTCTAAACATCTGGTGGGATCTTTAAATTTCTAAAAATCTGGTGGGGTTCGTAATTACTAAACACTGGTGGGGGTGCGTAATTACGAGACATTTGGGGGGATGCGTAATTAACATCACCTTTTGGGGCTTTAATTTTCTTAACCCTATTGGGGATGCATAATTTCTAAAAAATCTTTGGGGGGGATGAGTAAATTTCTAAACTGAGGGGAGTACTTATTTTAGGGGGGGGGGGGGGGGGGGGGGGTGTTAATGCACCCCCGGGGCCCCTGGGGGGTTTACCCCCGGGAAAGCCCCCCTGGGATACTCCAGGAAAGTAGGGAGAGGTCAGACTACAAGACTGGGATTTATCAATACGGGTTTAAAAAAAAAGGGTGAAAAAAGCTTATGGGGGCAAGAAGTGGATCTAGTATGGGGTAGCGAACAGGTGGGGGCCCGGAGCACGCACACACACACAAACACACACACACACACAACACACAAACCCCCCCCACCACACCCAACGCAAACACACACACACACACACAACACCCCACACACACACAACACACACACACACACACACACACACTGGAACCGAGAATACCTGAAAAGGGAAAACAACATCGAGTTTTGGTAAGGGACAGGTGTCAGAGTGGGGGGGCCTTGACAAGCGGGGGTTTTTACAGGGGGGGTTCCCCAGGACCTGTGCTGCTTTTTTGGTTTTATGTGAAAAAACATAACCCAAAAGGGGTTTCAGAAGTTTTTAATTGTTTTTCAGACCCAGTGAAGTTTAAGGAGGAGAATCAAATCGGAGAGATCGGGAGGACCAAAAAAAGAGACCTGGGACGGCCCACAAGCCGGGGCCCCGCAACTGGGTCCTTTTAATTTAGCCCTGGGCCCAAAAGCAAAAATCCCTGAAGATCGGGAAGGGAAAAAAAACCGCAAAACAAAAGTAAAAAGTCCCAAGGGCGGGCAAAGACTGCAAACCCCACTAAAAGGGAAAAAAATGAAAATTAGACACATTTGGCAAAACCCCTTTGGTATCTAATTTAAAGGAAAAAGTTTTTGCCACACAGTGGCTTCTTTAGTTTTTTTAACAGGAGAAACTTGAAGAAGAGGGGGAGAAAAGAGGTAATCATCCCCCAACCTTTAATCGATGTGGTCAGCCCTCATTTTTTATTCAAAATTTATGGACTTTACCACATCGCTCAAGGTTGAAGGGGCTGAAACCCATTTCCCTTTCTTTAAGGGTTTTTCCCGTGAAAAGGGGCTGATAAGCCACTGTTTGGCGAAACTTTTCCTTTAAAAAAGATACCCAAGAAATTGCACATGTGCTAAAATTTTTTCAACGTGTCGGTTCTGTTTATCCAATTTATCTCCCAAGGGAAAAAAAATCTTGGGGGGAATATAATACCGACTAACTCCTTAAAGGGGCACATCAAACGGGTAAATGCTGCAGCATACGGGCGTTTTGGTAAACCTAAGGGTAGCGCCCGATACCTTATTAAGGGAAACGTTTCCCCGACTCTGTATACCATTTAAAAGTCAGGCCCATACTGGGGTATGCAGCACGAGCTTTGGGAAACCACACCTGGTCAAGCCCCTTGAAGAAATTTTGAGAAGTGAAAGGTTTTCATCAAAACTAGGTCCCAGGCTAAGGGACTGTCCTACGATGAAAAAGGGTTTAAGGGGAAAAATTTTTCCCACGAAAACTGGGAGGACAGGAGGGTCAGGGTAACATGATTAAAAACAAAAAAATACTGCGCGGAAATAGGGCAAAGGGGGACAAAGACAGGGTGTTTTTTCCCGAATGAGGGCACAGAAAAAAAGGGGTTAAATTGGGGAATTTTAAGACCCAGATGAGTCAAAAGGGAAATTAAAAAAGTATTTTTTTCAGCCCAAGAGTTGTCAGGGAAATGGAATAGTCTAGAAAGTGACGTAGTGGGGGCAAAACCCGACATAAATTTTAAGACGAGTTTGTGATAAAAACTCATGGAGCAGGGAAGAGAGGGGAAAATTTTACAATCAGTGAAGAGGTGGGGGGGCCCGGACTATGACTCAACCCCGCAACACAAATAATAACACACACCCAACACCCACACACAACACACACACACAAAACACACACAACACACAACACACACACACACACCCACACTGTTCCCCCCCCCCTGTTCCAGGGGGGGGACCCCAGAAACAAGAGGCCCCAATTGGGAAAATTGAAGACACAAATGGGGTCAGAAGATAGTAGGGAATAAATTTTTTCAGCAAAGAGTTTTTAAGGCAGGGAAAAACCCAGAAAAAAAGACGTAGTGGAGGCAGGAAACCCAAAACAGTTTTAAGATGAGTTTGATAAAGCTCTTTGGGGCGGGGGGAATAGGGTCTAGTTTCAACCGGTGAAAGGCCCGGGGCCGGGGCTAGGACCGACCCCTCCCCCAAATAGGTGAGTTTCAAATAGGTTGTACCACACAAAAAACACCCATAAAAATTTACGATAAAAGAGTTTAAAAGGGCGATGGGTTTTTTTAAAGTCCGGGGAAAATCGCAAATTACTGTTTGACTCGACACTCGCTCCCGGACGGAGCGAAACATCGTCTGAACTTACGTAAGTGTGTGTGGGTACCCCACCTAATTTTCCACCAAAATTTTGGTTGCAGGGTCGGACTCGCTCCTGGCCCCGCCTCTTCACTGATCGCTACTGGGTCCTCTCTCTCTCTGCTTCCTGAGCTTTGTCATACCTCTTCTTAAAACTATGTATGGTTCCTGCCTCCACTTCTTCACTTGCTAGGCTATTCCACTTGTTGACGACTCTATGACTGAAGAAATACTTCCTAACGTCCCTGTGACTCGTCTGAGTCTTCAGCTTCCAGTTGTGACCCCTTGTCCCTGTGTCCCCTCTCTGGAACATCCTATCTCTGTCCACCTTGTCTATTCCCCGCAGTATCTTGTAGGTCGTTATCATGTCTCCCCTGGCCCTTCTGTCCTCCAGTGTCTTCAGTCCGATTTCCCTTAACCTTTCCTCGTACGACATTCCCTTGAGCTGACTTAAGAAATCGTAATGACACGATTGCAAATAAACCATACCCCCGGCCGGGATTGAACCCGCGGTCATAGAGTCTCAAAACTCCAGCCCGTCGCGCTAACCACTAGACCAGCTAGCCACAATAAGATTCATCCAACTAGGTATATTTCTACACCATAGGAAAGTTAGCACAGGCACCTCTGTGACCACAAATGCAAGTTTTTACAGACGAATCTCCAGCTAGCGTGGCCGTGACGAACTCTAGCTCAAGTCCCTTTACTGCCGTCAACATGACCTAGTTGGATGAATCTTATTGTGGCTAGCTGGTCTAGTGGTTAGCGCGACGGGCTGGAGTTTTGAGACTCTATGACCGCGGGTTCAATCCCGGCCGGGGGTATGGTTCCCTTGAGCTCTGGGACTAGCCTTGTTGCAAATCTTTGTACTTTCTCTAACGTCTTGACGTGCTTGACCAGGTGTGGGTTCCAGACTGGTGCTGCATACTCCAGTATGGGCCTAACATACACAGTGTACAGTGTCTTGAAAGATTCCTTATTAAGGTATCGGAACGCTATTCTCAGGTTTGCCAGGCGCCCGTATGCTGCAGCGGTTATTTGGTTGATGTGTGCCTCCGGTTATGTGCTCGGTGTTATGGTCACCCCAAGGTCTTTCTCCCTGAGTGAGGTCTGTAGTCTTTGTCCACCTAGCCTATACTCTGTCTGCGGTCTTCTTCGCCCCCCCCCAATCTTCATGGACTTTGCATTTGGCTGGATTGAATTCGAGAAGCCAGTTACTGGACCACATGTCCAGCCTGTCCAGGTCTCTTTGCAGTCCTGCCTCATCCTCCTCCGATTTAATTCTTCTCATCAACTTCACGTCATCTGCGAGCAGGGACACTTCAGAGTCTATTCCTTCCATCATGTCGTTCACATATATCAAAAATAGCACTGGTCCTAGAACTGACCCCTGTGGGACCCCGCTCGTAACAGGCGCCCACTGTGATACCTCTTCACGTACCATGACTCGTTGCTGCCTCCCTGTCAGGTATTCCCTTATCCATTGCAGTGCCCTCCCTTTTACATGCGCCTGATCCTCCAGCTTCTGCACTAATCTCTTGTGGGGAACTGTGTCAAAGGCCTTCCTGCAGTCTAGGAAAACGCAATCTACCCACCCCTCTCTCTCGTGTCTTACTTCTGTTACCTTGTCATAAAACTCCAGGAGGTTTGTGATACAAGATTTGCCTTCCATGAACCCATGCTGGTTTTCATTTATAATCTTGTTTCTTTCCAGGTGTTCGACCACTCTCCTCCTGATAATCTTCTCCATGACTTTGCACTCAATACATGTCAGAGACACAGGTCTGTAGTTTAGTGCCTCGTTCTGTTTCCTTTCTTAAATATGGGGACTACATTAGCTGTCTTCCATTTCTCAGGTAGTTGCCCAGTTTCAAGGGATGTGTTGAAGATTGTGGTTAGAGGCACGCACAGCATCTCTGCTCCTTCTCTAGGACCCATGGGGAGATGTTGTCCGGTCCCATCGCCTTTGAGGTGTCAAGGTCACTTAAGAGCTTCTTCACCTCCTCCTCAGTTGTTCGTATGTCATCCAACACTTGTTGGTATATTCCCTCTTGATGTTCCCTTCTGTGCTGTCTTCCACAGCCTTCCTGTCTCTACTGTAAAAATTTCCTTAAATCTTCTGTTCAGCTCCTCACATACCTCCTGATCATTCTTGTGAGTTCTCCACTTCTGTCCTTAATCTGATCACCTGGTCTTTGACTGTTGTCTTCCTCCTGATGTGGCTATACAACAGTTTTGGGTCAGTCTTGATTCTCGATGCTATGTCATTTTCATACTGTCGCTGGGCCTCCCTCCTTACCTGTGCGTACTCATTCCTGGCTCTGCGACTGATCTCCCTATTTTCGTGTGTTCTCTGCCTTCTGTACTTTTTCCATTCTCTATTGCAAATTTTTTTGCCTCCTTACACCGTCGGGTAACCAGGGGTCGTTTGGTCTCCCCTTTTTTACTGTTG
>NC_069408.1:54589774-54597379 GCF_026875155.1 Cherax quadricarinatus | reverse complement strand
TTTTTTCCTGTGCCTTCCCTGGGTTTATAAACCCCAACGGCCCAATGCTGTTCCGGCCAATCAAGGCCGAGCCTGTTTTTAAAGCTTTCGAAAAATTGTTCCGGTTCGGCCTCATTGAAGCGGGGAACAGCGTATGTTTTTTTGTAAACTAAAATCATTTAAAAAATGCAAAAAAGCCCCCTTTCTCTTTCCCTTTAAAAATTTCTTCTTTGCGAATGCTCTTTTTCCCCTAGTTTGCTCAGATTGTTTTTTTCCCAGCCAAGTCCCCAACGACGCTGATTCACCCTGAGCAACCCAGCTGCACTATACTGCCATTTTGCCCGTGGTTATCTCTTCCTCGTGCAGAATAGGAGTTTTTGCCCAAATCCTAGAGGGGGGGTCTGATGTGCCATCCTTCTTCTATAAGTTTGCAGCAATCAGTAAACGCGTTGCGAGCTGTGAGAGGGGTTTGTATTTAATGCAATGGAACGAGCAATTTGCCAAAAATGCTGTAGGGAAAATTTTTTGGTAGGTATGCAGTATATCCCGACACCAGACGTCTGACTCCTAGGGGGGCAAAAGGGTTATTCGCTATGCACAGTACGATTGCGAATCCCCCAACGTAACACGTTAATTTGCAGAACACGCTTAGCTATGCACGTACATTGCCAGATCGCATACAAGCAAAACTGCTGCAAAATTCTCCACCCCGAACAGGCTAGTAAAAAAAAAGGGCCCCAAAAAATTTGTAAAGCAATCCCAGCAGCTACATGTTCTAGAGATTGCCCGTAGAAAAAGCGGCACACCGAACAAAGTAGCGGCTGTTAAACGATCCAAAACAAGCAAGGCTGACCATAAAGCAACTGCACGTAAAATTTGTAAAGCAAAGCCAACAGCAAGCTGCACAATGTTCCCGCTACGGCTTCACCCTAAGCTCAAAAGTTTCTCTAAGTCCGCTCCAGCTCTGGACAGGCTACCCATATTACAACCCCGGATTCCAAAAGGCCCCGTTATCCCGGGTGTAATGGGAGCAAAAAAAAACACAGCAGAAAAATTTTGACTTTTTATCCTTCACCAATTTTAAAAAGCAATATGTACACTATTACATGATAAGTATAGTGCCTCCACGGTAAACAAGGCCCGAAATGAAGCCATAAGATAGCAGACCGGCTTCAACCCGCTCTAGAGCATAGGGATAAACATGGGGGAGCGCTAAACCCAGGATTATACAGCTATGTGGGGGGGGATGGAAGGTATTTAGACTCAATTTAGGGAACCGGACAGATCCAAACCCTGGTCAAGAGCCCCCCACCAGGTCAAGGAAACCCCCCTTGAGGGGCAACCCCTCTAGAATGGGAATGACAAGGGAGACGGAGAGCGGTACCCAATAACCCCTTTCGATTGCCCAAACCCTCTTTTTTGGTTAGAAAACCCGGTCACTAGTTGAAACGGGGGCCCCATCATCAAATCTTGCAAATTGGGTTTGCTGGTTGGGGGAGATAGCCTGTAAATGAGGGGTGTACATGCGCCGAAAAAGGTTAGTACTCTTTGCTGCCACAACCCCATCACCCCCCACCACCACCACACCACCACCACCATCACCACCACCATACCACCCCATCACCCCCCCCAACCCACCTCAACCACCATCACCAAAATCATCCCACCCCATCACCCCCACCCCCACTTACCCCATCACCCACCACCCCCAACATCACACCAACACCCCCATCACCATCCCCCACCACCATCACCACCCCCATACCCCCGCACCACCATCCCACCCCTCTCCCACCCATCACCCAACCCACCATACCACCAAAAACCCACCATCACCACCCCTTACCACCACCCCACCCCTTACCACCACCCCCCCCACCACACCCCCCCACCACCATCACCACCCCCAACCACCACCCCACCACACCCACCACCACCACCACACCCCCATCACCACACCCTCACCCCCACCACCAACCACCATCACCCCACCCATCACCACAAACCTCCCCCAACCACCCCACCACCATCACCCCCCAACCACCCCATCACCACCCCTCACACCAACCCCCCACCTCCCACCACCCCTCACCACCATCACACTACCTCACCACCACCACCACACCACCACCACCACCCACCAATCCCACCACCATCACCCCAACACCACCACCCTCACCACCACCACACACCCCACCATCCCCACCCCCACCACCCAATCACCCCCACCACCACCACCACACCCCCCCACACCACCAACCAACCATCACCACAACCCCCACCCTACCACACCACCACCACCATCCCCCCATCCCACACACCACCATCCCCCCACCACCACCACCCCACCATCACCACCAACACCATCCCACCACATCACCCCACACCATAAAACCAAACCCCCACCACCCCAAACCCTCCACCAAACACCACCCCCCACCATCACCCAAACCAACACCCCCCAAAAACCCCTCACCAAAACCCCATCACCCCCCCACACCACCCCACCACCCCACCATTACCACCAAAACCCCACCCCCCCCCCCCCCCACCCCCACCACACCAACCCCCCACCATCACCCCCACCATCACCCCCAACCCCCCACCATCCCACCAACACCACCATCACCACCACCCCAACCCCCACCACACCACCCCCATCCCACCAAAAAACCCCCTCACCACCAACACCCCATCCCCCCACCACCCCCAAACCCCCAACCACCAACACCACCCTCAAACCCCCACCCTCCCCCCCACCACCACCACCAAACCTACCCCCACACCACCACCCCAAACCCCCATCACCCCAACCACACCCCACCACCACCACCAAACCCACCACCACCCCACCACCCACACCACCATCACCACCAACCACCATCACCACCACCCCCACCACCACCCAACCCCACCACCAACACCACCATCACCCCCCAATTCACCACCACCATCACCACCACCCCCCCACCAACACCACCAACACCCCACCCCATCCCCCCACCACCACCCCACCCAAACCCCACCACCCCCCCACCCACCACCACCACACCCCACCAACACCACCACCCCCCACCACCCCCCCACACCACCCCAACCCCCACCACCCCCACCCCATCACCACCACCCCCCACACCACCACCACCACCACCCCCCACCACCACCACCAACCACCACCACCATCAAACCCCCCCCCCCCCCCCCCCCCCACCACCATCACCCCCACCACCACCACCCATCACCACCACCCCACCACCCCCCCCACCACCACACCACCACCACCACCCCCCACCACACCACCCACCACCACACCAACCACCCCCACCACCAACACCAACCACACCACCACCCCCACCACCACCACCACCACCCCCACCCCCACCCCCACCACCCACCCCCCCACCATCATCACCCCCCCCCCCACCCCCATCACCACCACCACCATCACCCCCACCCCCACCCATCATCACCACCACCCCCACCACACACCCCCCCCCACCCAAACCAACCACCACCACATCACCCCCACCACCCCCACCATCCCCACCCCACCATCACCCCACCACCCCACCATATCACCACCACCACCCCCACCATCACCCCCATCACCATCACCCCACCACCATCTCCCCAAACCCACCCCCACCCTCACCCCACCCCTCCACCACCCCCCTCATAAACCCCACCCCCACCACCTCCCCACCCCCACCATCACCCCCACCCCCATCACCCACCCCCCAACACCCCCAACACTAGACACCAACACACAACATTAGTTTGGTAATGTATATATGCAAATGTAAAAAATTAATCGTTCCCATAATTTCAGACTCAAAAACTGGGGAAAATTACATAAAAAATATTATTCACCATTACATTTCATTGCGAGCTCTGGTGCTTCAAAAAAAATTTGTAAATTTTATGTTTAATGGGGAATTTCTGTGATAAAATTTGCAATTTCCCCCTTTTCTCCGAAACTAATTAATAAAAAATGTAGATTTTTGACAATAATTATAATTATAAAAAATAAGGGTAATAAAAATGATAATAATATAAACTCCCAATAATGGAAAGCGAAAATAAAAATAGTAATAATAATTTTATTATTATTTTAAAAAAATAATTTTAAAATGAGGGGGAAGCGCAAAACCTGTAGGAGAGTCTTACAGAGCTT
Organism: Cherax quadricarinatus; assembly: GCF_026875155.1. Taxonomy (NCBI): domain Eukaryota; kingdom Metazoa; phylum Arthropoda; class Malacostraca; order Decapoda; family Parastacidae; genus Cherax; species Cherax quadricarinatus. The sequence goes on along the minus strand of NC_069408.1, from coordinate 54,593,226 downwards.
GAGAAATTGTAGTAAATCAGCTTAAATCCAAGGGAGGAACCTTAATTTCTGGGGTCAAGAGTCCCTTTACCTCTGTGAAAATATACCCGTTTGAAAAAAACTGGGCCGGGCTTGAAGGCATAAAATCTGGGCAGTCTTTAAAACGAAATCTGGGCCAAACCTTGAAGATAAAATCTGGACCAGTCTTGAAAAAAAAATCTGGCCAGTCTTGAAGACAAAATAAGGACCAGTCTTGAAGACGAAATTGACCAGCCTTTAAGTAAAAAATTGACCAGCCTTGAAGATAAATCTGGGGCCAGCCTTGAAGATAAAAACTGGACCAGCCTTGAAGTAAAAAAATTTGGGCCCGTCTTTAAAACAAGGTCTGGACCAGTCTTTAAGACAAAATCTGAAACCCGTCTTGAAGACAAAATATGGACCAGTCTTGAAGACAAAATCTGGACCAGTTTTAAAGACAAAATCTGGACCAGTCTTGAAGACATAAATTCTGGACGGCAGAAAACACAAGAAAAATTTCGAATATATTTCACCGTGGCACTTTTGTTATCCCCCCGGGGCACCAGGGACCCCCCTGGGTAGCAGGGGTGGCAGGGAGCCCCCTGGGTAGCAGGGGTGGCAGGGACTCTCCATGGTGGCAGGGGTGGCAGGGAGCCCCCTCGGTGGCAGGGGTGGCAGGGACTCTCCATGGTGGCAGGGGTGCCAGGCACCTATCTTAGCGGAAGGTGCCTGAGATGTATTTTCTGGTGACCCTCCCAGCATACTCCATCACGTCGACCACTGTGATATATCACGTCAGAATCACTCAAGACAGAGTGAAGAGTCGGTGACACAGTACACCGTCTATTTATTTTTCAGAGTGAAGATAAGGAAGTGAAACGAAGTGGATGAGGAAGTGCTGGAGGCAGACTCGATTACCTAGCTTCAGGAGTAGGTACGAGAGGGCTCAAGAGAAGGCCAGAAACCAGTAGTCCTGGTCTGTTATGTAAAGTAAAAGGACACAAGTGCAACTAATGTGACATTTTATTGTGGCAACGTTTCGCTCTCCAGGAGCTTTGTCAAGCCGTTACAAACAGTACATGGACACAGAGGGTATATATAGGCTCAGAGTGAGGTGCAATACTAGTGGTAGCATTGCACCTCACTCTACCTCTACCTCCCGGAGATTTTGTTGACTTGATTGAATTCTGTGTTAATTTCAACTGTTTTTCTTTCAATAACAAGCTCTACAAACAAACCTACGGCATGGGAATGTGGTCCCCCATCAGTGCCGTTCTAGCCAACTTATACATGGAACACCTAGAGTCCGAACACTTCGCCAACATCATCCCTTCAAGCGTCACTTGGTTACGTTACGTGGACGACGTCCTCGTAATAACTCCCAAACGTTTTGATGTACGGAATCTTCAGGCAAGGCTCAACGCAGTTGAACCGGCGATCCAGTTTACACTAGAAGAAGAGTCCAATGACAAGCTACCTTTCCTCGACGTCCTCATTCACAAAGTAGACAACAGCCTAGGATTTCAAGTTTATCGGAAGCCCACCAATAAAAATGATCTCACACACTTCTATTCCAGTCAAGATACTAAGACCAAAAGAGGCATCATCATCGGGTTTTTCCTAAGAGCATACCGAATTTATAGTCCTGAGTTTCTTGACGAGGAATGTACATACATTCACCGAACTTTCACAGATTTACATTTTCCTTCCTTTTTCATCAAAGACTGCTAGAAAAGAGCTCTTCAGATCATTAATTCTCCACGCACCAACACCACTCCCAACAAAGTTATAATTCTTCCCAACAGCCAGGTTGCACTGAACGTTTCTAAAGTACTTTCACAAGCTAACACCAGAGTCGCCATCGCTTCCAGCACTTCGATAAAGGATCTAACCAGAACAAAATCCAAGCACCACGATCCAGTCAACACAGGAGTTTACACTATACCCTGCGGAGGCTGTGACAAGATTTATGTAGGTGAAACAGCAAGAAACCTCGACACCCGCCTCACATTTACGCATGAACACATTTACGCATGTAGGAACGATAACTTGAACAACGCCTGTGTACAACACCGAAATTCCACCAATCATCTCATGACGTTCAGGGACGCCCAACTAGTGATCAAAGAAACTAATTTCCGCAGACGCAAGTGCCTCGAATCTTCACTAATAGCTGTTTTTAATACAACTAAACAAAACAAAGGCAGCTTCACCATCTCTGAAGTCTAAGCAAGAATCCTCCTGAAAACAGTAAATCCTGCCATCACATAGTCTCTCTTGTTAATACTACACAAGCACATTACAGAGAATGAACATTGAAACAAGCTGCCTCTATCCAGCCTCCAATAGAAACATTTGTCTAACCAATTTTTATGTTTCCCAAGTAATAGCTTTTATATCCTTTACTTATGCGCAAGTTAATTGTTCTAACATATTGTATTACTACTACTACTACTACTACTACTACTACTACTACTACTACTACTACTACTACTACTACTACTACTACTACTACTACTACTACCACTACTACTACCACTAGTATTGCACCTCACTCTGAGCCTATATATACCCTCTGTGTCCATGTACTGTTTGTAACGTTGAAGATTGAGACACTTATGCAGCATATGGGAATCTTTATTCAGGAAACGTTTCGCCACACAGTGGCTTCATCAGTCCAATACAAAGAGGAAGGCGTAAGGAGAGGAGGAGTATAAGGTAATCAGTCCCTCAGCTTGGAGTCGATGTGTTCAGTCCGTCAATCTTGATTACCTCATACTCCTCCTCTCCTTACGCCTCTTCTTTGTTTTGGACTGATGAAGCCACTGTGTGGCGAAACGTTTCCTGAATAAAGATTCCCATATGCTGCATAAGTGTCTCAATCTTCAACTTGTCGGATTTTCAAACCATTCATCACAACTGTTTGTAACGGCTTGATAAAGCTCCTGGAGAGCGAAACGTTGCCACAATAAAATGTCACATTAGTTGCACTTGTGTCCTCTTTACATATTGTCGGTAATTCCACCAGCTTTGTTACTGGTCTATTATGGTTAAAAGTAGGGAAAGAACAGCAGAAACAATACACGCCGAGTACAAATCATTGAGTACAAAACCACTGATAAGAGATTAACGGGTGAACGCAATACGTAAATACAAATCGGCGAGTACAAATCGGGAATACAATGAGTACAAATCGGGAAAACAAATCGACGAGTACAAATACGCACGCATAGAAAACTAACTATTTTGTCAGAGAGAGAAAGATAAACATTGGCTGATGTTTGACCAGTCAGTGTTGCAGCTGCGCTATTGTCAACAAAAGTTGATTCGTTAAATTTTTTTTATGCATTGGTAGTTGCAACGACCATTTGTAATATGTGTACAACCCATCACTTATATATATTTTCCCATATCTTTTACACACACACATCTACATACACACAAATATATATTAT
>NC_069408.1:54572274-54587274 GCF_026875155.1 Cherax quadricarinatus | reverse complement strand
GGTGGTGAGATAACTTCCACAAGCCTCAGTGTCCCCAGCATCCTCGTATGGTGGTGAGATAACTTCCACAAGCCTCAGTGTCCCCAGCATCCTGGGATGGTGGTGAGATAACTTCCACAAGCCTCAGTGTCCCCAGCATCCTGGGATGGTGGTGAGATAACTTCCACAAGCCTCAGTGTCCCCAGCATCCTGGGATGGTGGTGAGATAACTTCCACAAGCCTCAGTGTCCCCAGCATCCTGGTATGGTGGTGAGATAACTTCCACAAGCCTCAGTGTCCCAGCATCCTGGGATGGTGGTGAGATAACTTCCACAAGCCTCAGTGTCCCCAGCATCCTGGGATGGTGGTGAGATAACTTCCACAAGCCTCAGTGTCCCCAGCATCCTGGTATGGTGGTGAGATAACTTCCACAAGCCTCAGTGTCCCCAGCATCCTCGTATGGTGGTGAGATAACTTCCACAAGCCTCAGTGTCCCCAGCATCCTGGGATGTTGGTGAGATAACTTCCACAAGCCTCAGTCGTGAATCTTTGAAACTTCACAAAAGTTGACAGAAAATTGACGATGGTGGAGAGTGAAATTCAGCGGTATTGCTGTAGTAGTGTTGATGCAGCAGTGTTGATGCAGCAGTGTTGATGCAGCATTGTTGATGCGGCATTGTTGATGCAGCAGTGTTGATGTAGTGATGTTGCTGCAGCAGTGTTGATGCAGCAGTGTTGATGCAGCAGTGTTGATGCAGCATTGTTGATGCGGCATTGTTGATGCAGCAGTGTTGATGCAGCAGTGTTGATGCAGCATTGTTGATGCGGCATTGTTGATGCAGCAGTGTTGATGTAGTGATGTTGCTGCAGCAGTGTTGATGCAGCAGTGTTGATGCAGCAGTGTTGATGCAGCATTGTTGATGCGGCATTGTTGATGCAGCAGTGTTGATGTAGTGATGTTGCTGCAGCAGTGTTGATGCAGCAGTGTTGATGCAGCAGTGTTGATGCAACACTGTTGATGCAGCAGGGTTGATGCAACATTGTTGGTGCAGCAGTGTTGATGCAGCAATGTTGATGCAACAATGTTGATGCACTAGTGTTGATGCAGCACTGTTGATGTAGTAATGTTGCTGCAGCAGTGTTGATGCAGCAGTGTTGATGCAGTAGTGTTGATGCAGCAGGGTTGGTGAAGCATTGTTGATGCAGCAGTGTTGATGCAGCAGTGTTGATGCAGCAGTGTTGATGCAGCACTGTTGATGTAGTAATGTTGCTGCAGCAGTGTTGATGCAGCAGTGTTGATGCAGTAGTGTTGATGCAGCAGTGTTGATGTAGCAATGTTGATGCAACAATTTTGATGCAGCAGTGTTGATGCAGCAGTGTTGATGCAGGAGTGTTCATGGAGCAGTGTTGATGCAATAGTGTTGATATAGCAGTGTAGTTGCAGCAGTGTTGATGCAATAGTGTTGATGCAGCAGTGTTGATGCAGGAGTGTTCATGGAGCAGTGTTGATGCAATAGTGTTGATGCAGTAGTGTTGATGTAGCAGTGTTGATGTAGCAGTGTTTATGCAACAGAGTTGATGCAACAGTGTTGATGTAGCAGTGTTGATGCAGCAGTGTTGATGCAGAAGTGTTCATGGAGCAGTGTTGATGCAATAGTGTTGATGCAATAGTGTTGATGCAGTAGTGCTGATGTAGCAGTGTTGATGTAGCAGTGTTTATGCAACAGAGTTGATGCAACAGTGTTGATGCAGTAGTGTTGATGCAGCAGTGTTGATGCAGAAATATTGATGCAACAATGTTGATGCATCAGTGTTGATGTAGCAGTGTTGATGCAACAATGTTGATGACGCAGTGTTGATGCAACAGTGTTGATGCAGCAGTGTTGATATATCAGTGTTGATGCAACAATGTTGATGAACCAGTGTTGATGCAGCAGTGTTTATATAGGAGTGTTGATGCAACAGTGTTGATACAACAATGTTGATGCAGCAGTGTTGATGCAACAGTGTTGATACAACAATGTTGATGCAGCAGTGTTGATGCAACAGTGTTTATATAGCAGTGTTGATATATCAGTGTTGATGCAACAATGTTGATGCACCAGTGTTGATGCAACAGTGTTTATATAGCAGTGTTGATGTAGCAGTGTTGATGCAACAATGTTGATACAGCAGTGTTGATGCAACAATGTTGATGTAGCAATGTTGATACAGCAGTGTTGATGTAGCAGTGTTGATACAGCAGTGTTGATGTAGCAGTGTTGATACAGCAGTGTTGATGTAGCAGTGTTGATACAGCAGTGTTGATGCAACAATGTTGATGTAGCAGTGTTGATACAGCAGTGTTGATGTAGCAGTGTTGATACAGCAGTGTTGATGTAGCAGTGTTGATACAGCAGTGTTGATGTAGCAGTGTTGATACAGCAGTGTTGATGTAGCAGTGTTGATACAGCAGTGTTGATGCAACAATGTTGATGCAACAGTGTTGATGCACTCTCAATCTTCATTCTTCACTCACCATCCCTGCACTCTCAGTCTTCCCACTTCACTCACCGTCCCTGCACTCTCAGTCTTCCCACTTCACTCACCGTCCCTGCACTCTCTGTCTTCTCACTTCACTCACCGTCCCTGCACTCTCTGTCTTCTCACTTCACTCATCATCCTTGCACTCTCTGTCTTCCCACTTCACTCAGCATCATTGGACTCTCTGTCTTCCCACTTCACTCACCGTCCCTGCACTCTCAGTCTTCTCACTTCACTCAGCATCACTGCATTCTCTGTCTTCCCACTTCACTCAGCATCCTTTCACTTTCTGTCTTCCCACTTCACTCATCACCGCTGCACTCCCTGTCTTCTCACTTCACTCATCATCCTTGCACTCTCTGTCTTCCCCCTTCACTCATCATCCTGGCACTCTTTGTCTTCCCACTTCACTCATCATTCTTGCACTCTCTGTCTTCCCACTTCACTCATCATCCTTGCACTCTCTGTCTTCCCACTTCACTCATCATCCTTGCACTCTCTGTCTTCCCACTTCACTCATCATCCTGGCACTCTCTGTCTTCCCACTTCACTCATCATTCTTGCACTCTCTGTCTTCCCACTTCACTCATCATCCTTCCACTCTCTGTCTTCCCACTTCACTCATCATTCTGGCACTCTCTGTATTCCCACTTCACTCATCATCCTGGCACTCTCGGTCTTCCCACTTCACTCATCATTCTGGCACTCTCTGTATTCCCACTACACTCATCATTCTGGCACTCTCTGTATTCCCACTTCACTCATCATTCTGGCACTCTCTGTCTTCCCACTTTACTCAACATCCTGGCACTCTCGGTCTTCCCACTTCACTCATCATGCTGGCACTCTCGGTCTTCCCACTTCACTCATCATCCTGGCACTCTCGGTCTTCCCACTTCACTCATCATTCTGGCACTCTCTGTCTTCCCACTTCACTCATCATCCTGGCACTGCTTACTCACTGGATCTTTCCCACTTCACTCATCATCCTGGCACTCTCGGTCTTCCCACTTCACTCATCATTCTGGCACTCTCTGTCTTCCCACTTCGCTCATCATCCTATCACTCTCGATCTTCCCACTTCACTCATCATTCTGGCACTCTCTGTCTTCCCACTTCGCTCATCATCCTATCACTCTCGATCTTCCCACTTCACTCATCATTCTGGCACTCTCTGTCTTCCCACTTTACTCAACATCCTGGCACTCTCGGTCTTCCCACTTCACTCATCATGCTGGCACTCTCTGTATTCCTACTTCACTCATCATCCTGGCACTCTCGGTCTTCCCACTTCACTCCATTTGGCACTCTCTTTATCCACTTCACTCTCATTCTGCACTCTCTGATTCCCACTTCACTCGTCATTCTGGCACTCTCTGTCTTCCCATTTCACTCAACATCCTGGCACTCTCGGTCTTCCCACTTCACTCATCATCCTGGCACTCTCGATCTTCCCACTTCACTCATCATCCTGGCACTCTCGGTCTTCCCACTTCACTCATCATCCTGGCACTCTCGATCTTCCCACTTCGCTCATCATCCTGGCACTCTCGATCTTCCCACTTCACTCATCATTCTGGCACTCTCGGTCTTCCCACTTCACTCATCATCCTGGCACTCTCGATCTTCCCACTTCACTCATCATTGTGGCACTCTCGGTCTTCCCACTTCACTCATCATTCTGGCACTCTCGGTCTTCCCACTTCACTCATCATCCTAGCACTCTCGGTCTTCCCACTTCACTCATCATTCTGGCACTCTCGGTCATCCCACTTCACTCATCATTCTGGCACTCTCGGTCTTCCCACTTCACTCATCATCCTGGCACTCTCGATCTTCCCACTTCACTCATCATTCTGGCACTCTCGGTCTTCCCACTTCACTCATCATCTGGCACTCTCGTCTTCCCACTTCGCTCATCATCCTGGCACTCTCGATCTTCCCACTTCACTCATCATTCTGGCACTCTCGGTCTTCCCACTTCACTCATCATCCTGGCACTCTCGTCTTCCACTTCACTCATCATCCTGGCACTCTCGGTCTTCCCACTTCACTCATCATTCTGGCACTCTCGGTCATCCCACTTCACTCATCATCTGGCACTCTCGATCTTCCCACTTCACTCATCATCCTGGCACTCTCGGTCTTCCCACTTCACTCATCATTCTGGCACTCTCGGTCTTCCCACTTCGCTCATCATCCTGGCACTCTCGATCTACACAACTTCACTCATCATTTGCCCCTCTCGTCTATCCACTTCACTCATCATCCTGCATCTTCGGTCTTCCCTTCATATCATCCTGCACTCTGGTCTTTCATTCACTCACATTCTGGCACTTCTCGGTAATCCACTTCACTTATCCTGGCACTCTCGATTTCATTCACATCATCAACCTGCACCTCGGACTTCCCACTTATCATCATCCTGCAATCTCTGTCTTCCACTTCACTCATCATTCTGGCCTCTCGGTCATCCCACTTCACTCATCATTCTGGCACTTTCGGTTTCCACTTCATCATCATCCTGGCATCTCGATCTTCCCACTTCACTCATCATGTGTGGCATCTCGGTCTTCCACTATACTCATCATTCTGGCATCTCGGTCTTCCCATTCACTAACATCTGCATCTCGGTCTTCCCATTCACTCATCATTCTGTGGCACTGCTCGTCATCCACTTCAGTCATCATTCTGGCATCTCGATCGTCCACTTCACTCATCATCTGGCACTCTCGGTGCTTCCCATTCACTCAAACATCTGGCACTCTCGATCTCCATTCACTCACATCTGGGACGCTCTGTCTTCCCACTTCACTACATCTTCGGGATGCAAACGCTCGTGTCTTACCACTTCATGATCATTCTGGCACTCCGTTTCCCACTTACATCATATTTGGGACTGATTCCCACTTCACTCATCATCTGGCACTCTCTGTATTACCATTCACTCATCATCTGGCACTCTCGGTCTTCCACTTTCACGTCGTAATCACCTGGGCACGCTGCGTCTGTCCCCTACGCATCACCCTGGCTTTCTCGATTCCAATTCGCTCATCATCTGGCACTCTCGATCTTCCACTTCTTTCATCATTGCTGATCAACTTCATGGTCTTCCCACTCAATGCATCAGCCTGGCACTCTCGGTCATCCTACTTCATCATATCCTGGCACTCTGATTTCCACTTCACATCATCATCCTGCACTCTCAGTCTCCCACTTCACTATCATCCTGCACACTCGATCTATCCACTATCGCTCATCACTGCACTCATCGACTTACAACATTCACTCACATCATTCGGCACTCTCGTTTCACACTACACACCATCATCCTGGCACTCTCGATATCCCACTCATCATCATGTGGCAACTACTCGGTCTTCCCACTGGTCACTCATCATTCTGGCACTTCGGTCCTTCCCTCTTCACTCTCATCCTAGCACTCTCGGTCTTTTTTCCACTTCACATCATCTTCGGCATCTCGTATCCACTTCACTCATCATTCTGGCAAATCTCGTCTTTTTCCCCCTTTCACCACATCCCGGCACTCCGATCTCCCATTCACTCATCTTCTGGCACTCTCGTCTTCCCCCCTTCATCACAACCTGGGACTCTCGGTTTCCCACTGTCATCACCTGGCCCCTTTTCGATCTTCCCCCCTTTACTCACATTCTGGCACCCGGTCCCCACTTTACCATCATCCTGGCACTCGGTCTTCCCCCTTTACCATCATCCCCGGGACCTCGTCTTCCCCTTCACTCATCATTCTGGCACCCTTCGTCATCCCCCTTCACCATCATCCTGGCACTCTATTTCCCATTTACCATCATCCGACACTCTCGGGCTTCCCCACTTTTCCTCACATTCTGGGACTTCGGTCTTCCACTTCGCTCATCATCCTGGACTCTCGATCAACCCCCTTCACTCACATTTGGCCCCTCGGTCTTCCCACTTCACTCATCATCCTGCCTCTCGGTCTTCCCACTTCACTCATCACCTGGCACTCTGGTCTTTCCACTTCCTCACATTTGGCCCCGGTACCCCCTTCACTTATCCTGGGCCCCTCGATCTTCCCACTTTCCCCATCATTGGGACCTCGGTCTTCCCACTTCACTCATCATCCTGGCACTCCGGTCTTCCCCCTTCACTCATCATTCTGGCACTCTCGGGCATCCCCTTCCCTCATCATTTTTGGCACTTTTTGGGCTTTCCCCCTTCAACTCATCACCTGGCACTCTCGATTTCCCCCTCATCATCTTTGTGGGCCTCTTTTGTCTTCCCCTTCACTCATCATTCTGGCACCTCGGGGCTTCCCCCTCACTCATCATCCCACACTCTCGGGCTTCCCACTTCATCACATTCGGCCCTCGGGCATCCCACTTCAGTTTTTTCGGCACTTCGATCTTTCCCCCTTCACTCATCATCCTGGCACTCCGGCTTCCCCTTTTACTCACATCCCGGCACTCTCGATCTTCCCCTTCATCACATTCTGGGACTCTCTGCTTTCCCCCTTCACTCATCATTCGGGGGATCTCGTCTTACCACTTCACTGATCATTCTGGCATCCGTCTTCCCCTTCACCATCTTTTTCACTCTTTATTTCCCCTCATCATCATTTGGCACTCTCTGTATCCCCCTTCCCATCTTCTGGGACTCTCTGTCTTCCCCTCACTCATCTCCTGACACTCTCGCTTCCCCCTTCACTCATCATCCTGGGACTCCGTCTTCCCCTTCACTCATCATCCTGGCCTCTCGTCTTCCCCCCTTTACTCATCATCCCGACTCTCGCTTCCCCCTTCATCATCACCCGGCACTCTCGGCTTCCCCTTACTCCACCGGCACTCTCGGTCTTTCCCCCTTCCTATCATTCTGCACTCTCGTCTTTCCCCCTTCTTTTTTCATTCTGGCACCTTTGTCTTCCCCCTTCACTCATCACCTGGCACTCCGTCTTTCCCCCCTTTACTACATCCTGGCACTCTCGCTTCCCCCTCACTATCATCCGGCACTCTCTTTCTTTCCCATTCACCATCATCCTGCACCGATCTTCCCCTTCACTCATCATCCTGGCTTTTTGGGCTTTCCCCCTTCACCTTTATCCTGGCACTCCGATTTCCCACTTCACTATCATTTTTCCTGGCATCTCGGGCTTCCCCTTCACTCTCATTCTGGACTCTCGGTTTTCCCCTTCATCATATTCGGCATCTCCCTTTTTTTCCCCTTCCCCCTCACATTCTGGCACTCTCGGTTTTCCCCCTTCACTATCTTTTTGGCACTCTCGGCACCCACTTACTCATATTCTGGCACTCTCGGGCTTCCCCCTTCACCTACCGGGTCTCTCGATCTTCCACTTCACTCATCATTCGGGGACATGGTCATCCACTTCACCTCATTCTGGCCTCTCGTCTTCCCCCTTCACTCATCATTTGCACTCTCGATCTTCCCCCCTTCACTAATCATTCTGGGCCCCTCGGGCTTCCCACTTCACTCATCATTTGGGACTCTCGGGCTTCCCCCTTCACCTCATTCTGGCACTCTCGGTCTTCCCACTTACCACATTCTGGGACTCTCGATCTTCCCCCCTTACTAATCATTCGGCACTCTCGGCATCCCACTTCACCATCATTCTGGCACTCTCGGTCTCCCTTCGCTCATCATTTTGCACTCCGATCTTCCCCCTTACTCATCATTTTGGCAACTCGGTCATCCCCCTTCACTCATCATTTTGGGACCTCGGGCTTCCCTTCACTCATCCTTCTGGGACCTCATCTTCCCACTTCACTCATCTTTTGCACTCTGTCACAAAAGTTTCTATGGTATTTCTCACTCTGTTTTAGGTTCTTTTTTTGCTTTCTGCTTCTTTCCTGTTTCATATTAATAAAAGATTAAAGACATTTTTTATATAAACTTTTTTACGTACTACTACTAAATACTCAAATGTAATAAAAAAAAATAAAATAAATTTTTAAATATTAATAAAAATAATAATAATAATAAAAATTATTATTATTTTATTATAATTTAAACACTAAAGCATTAAACAGACTTGGGTAAATAAAACACCAAAAAAATCTGGTCCAGTTAGAATTCTCGGTTCCACAAATACTGGCAGCGGTGGGATGCGTAATTAATAAACATCTGGTGGGTGCGTAAAATTTCAAAAACTGGGGGGGATGCGTAATTTTCTAAACATCTGGTGGATGCGTAATTACAAACATTGGTGGGACGTAATTACAAACATGGGGGGGATGCGTAATTACTAAACATCTGGTGGGATGCGTAATTACTAAACATCTGGTGGGTTGCGTAATTACTAAACATCTGGTGGGATGCGTAATTACTAAACATCTGGTGGGATGCGTAATTAACATCTACTGGGATGCGTAATTACTTAACATATTGTGGGATGCATAATTACTAAACATCTGGAGGGATGAGTAATTACTAAACTGTAGGAGAGTACTTATTTGAGGCGTGTTAATGCACCGGGCCGCTGGGGCGTTGACCCCCGGAACGCCCCCCTGGTATACTCCAGGATGTAGCAGAGGTCAGACTACAAGACTGGAGAGTGATCATATACAGCTTTAAGAAAAGGTGTGATAAAGCTTATGGAGCAAGAAGTGGATCTAGTGATGGCTAACGAACAGGTGGGGCCAGGAGCATGCACACACACACATACACACACACACACACACACACACACACACACACACACACACACACACACACACACACACACACACACACACACACACACACACACACACACACACACACTGGATCAGAGAATACCTGACAGGGAAGCAACATCGAGTTATGGTAAGTGACGAGGTGTCAGAGTGGGCGCCTGTGACAAGCGGGCTTCCACAGGGGTTAGTCCTAGGACCTGTGCTGCTTTTGGTATATGTGAATAACATAACGAAAGGGATAGATTCAGAAGTGTACTTGTTTGCAGACGATGTGAAGTTAATGAGGAGAATCAAATCGGATGAGGATCAGGCAGGACTACAAAGAGACCTGGACAGGCTACAAGCCTGGTCCAGCAACTGGCTCCTTGAATTTAGCCCTGCCAAATGCAAAGTCATGAAGATCGGGGAAGGGCAAAGAAGACCGCAGACACAGTATAGTCTAGGTCGACAAAGACTGCAAACCTCACTCAAGGAAAAAGATGATAAATTAGACACATGTGCAACTCTTTGGTATCTTATTAAGGAAACGTTTAGCCACACAGTGGCTTCATCAGTCCATACACAGGAGAAACTTGAAGAACAGGAGGAGAATGAGGTAATCAGTCCCTCAACCTTGAGTCGATGTGGTCAGTCCATCAATCTATTCAAGACTGATGGACTGACCACATCGACTCAAGGTTGAGGGACTGATTACCTCATTCTCCTCCTGTTCTTCAAGTTTCGATGTGGTCAGTCCATCAATCTATTCAAGATTGATGGACTGACCACATCGACTCAAGGTTGAGGGACTGATTACCTCATTCTCCTCCTGTTCTTCAAGTTTCTCCTGTGTATGGACTGATGAAGCCACTGTGTGGCGAAACGTTTCCTTAATAAAGATACCCAAGAGTTGCACATGTGTCTAATTTATCAACGTGTCGGTTCTGTGATCCATTCATCTACAAGGAAAAAGATCTTGGGGTGAATATAATACCGAGCATATCTCCTGAGGCGCACATCAATCGGATAACTGCTGCAGCATACGGGCGTCTGGTAAACCTAAGGATAGCGCTCCGATACCTTATTAAGGAATCGTTCAAGACTCTGTATACCATATACGTCAGGCCCATACTGGAGTATGCAGCACGAGCTTGGAATCCACACCTGGTCAAGCACGTGAAGAAATTAGAGAAAGTGCAAAGGTTTGCATCAAGACTAGTCCCAGAGCTAAGGGGACTGTCCTACGATGAAAAGTTAAGGGAAAATTGGCCTGACGACACTGGAGGACAGGAGGGTCAGGGTAGATATGATAACAACATATAAAATACTGCACGGAATAGACAAGATGGACAAAGACAGGATGTTCCAGAGATGAGACACAGAAACAAGGGGTCATAATTGGAAGTTGAAGACTCAGATGAGTCAAAGGGATGTTAAGAAGTATTTCTTCAGTCATAGAGTTGTCAGGAAGTGGAATAGTCTAGAAAGTGACGTAGTGGAGGCGGAACCAGACATAGTTTTAAGACGAGGTTTGATAAAGCTCATGGAGCAGGGAGAGAGAGGGAAGATCTAGTAGCAATCAGTGAAGAGGTGGGGCCAGGAGCTATGACTCAACCCCTGCAACACAAATAGATGAGCACACACACAAAAAACACACACACACACACACACACACACACACACACACACACACACACACACACACACACACATAAACATTTACGATAAGAGAGTTAGGACGAGGTTTTTGGAAAGTCCTGGAACATCGCAGAGTTACTGTGTGACTCGACACTCGCTCAGGACGGAGCGAAACATCGTCTGAACTTATCGCAAGTGTCTGTGTGTACTCACCTAATTGTACTCACCTAATTGTGGTTGCAGGGGTCGAGACTAAGCTCCTGGCCCCGCCTCTTCACTGATCGCTACTGGGTCCTCTCTCTCTCTGCTTCCTGAGCTTTGTCATACCTCTTCTTAAAACTATGTATGGTTCCTGCCTCCACTTCTTCACTTGCTAGGCTATTCCACTTGTTGACGACTCTATGACTGAAGAAATACTTCCTAACGTCCCTGTGACTCGTCTGAGTCTTCAGCTTCCAGTTGTGACCCCCTTGTCCCTGTATCCCCTCTCTGGAACATCCTATCTCTGTCCACCTTGTCTATTCCCCGCAGTATCTTGTAGGTCGTTATCATGTCTCCCCTGGCCCTTCTGTCCTCCAGTGTCTTCAGTCCGATTTCCCTTAACCTTTCCTCGTACGACATTCCCTTGAGCTCTGGGACTAGCACTTGTTGCAAACCTTGTGTACTTTCTCTAACTTCTTGACGTGCTTGACCAGGTGTGTGGTTCCAAACGGTGCGCAATTCCAGTATGGCCTAACATACACAGTGTACAGTGTCATGAAAGATTCCTTATTAAGGTATCGGAACGCTATTCTCAGGTTTGCCAGGCGCCCATATGCTGCAGCGGTTATTTGGTTGATGTGTGCCTCCGGTGATCTGCTCGGTGTTATGGTCACCCCAAGGTCTTTCTCCCTGAGTGAGGTCTGTAGTCTTTGTCCACCTAGCCTATACTCTGTCTGCGGTCTTCTTTGCCCCTCCCCAATCTTCATGACTTTGCATTTGGCTGGATTGAATTCGAGAAGCCAGTTACTGGACCACATGTCCAGCCTGTCCAGGTCTCTATGCAGTCCTGCCTCATCCTCGTCCGATTTAATTCTTCTCATCAACTTCACGTCATCTGCGAACAGGGACACTTCAGAGTCTATTCCTTCCATCATGTCGTTCACATATATCAAAAATAGCACTGGTCCTAGAACTGACCCCTGTGGGACCCCGCTCGTAACAGGCGCCCACTGTGATACCTCTTCACGTACCATGACTCGTTTGCTGCCTCCCTGTCAGGTATTCCCTTATCCATTGCAGTGCCCTCCCTTTTACATGCGCCTGATCCTCCAGCTTCTGCACTAATCTCTTGTGGGGAACTGTGTCAAAGGCCTTCCTGCAGTCTAGGAAAACGCAATCTACCCACCCCTCTCTCTCGTGTCTTACTTCTGTTACCTTGTCATAAAACTCCAGGAGGTTTGTGATACAAGATTTGCCTTCCATGAACCCATGCTGGTTTTCATTTATAACCTTGTTTCTTTCCAGGTGTTCGACCACTTTCCTCCTGATAATCTTCTCCATGACTTTGCACACAATACATGTCAGAGACACAGGTCTGTAGTTTAGTGCCTCGTTTCTGTTTCCTTTCTTAAATATGGGGACTACATTAGCTGTCTTCCATTTCTCAGGTAGTTGCCCAGTTTCAAGGGATGTGTTGAAGATTGTGGTTAGAGGCACGCACAGCATCTCTGCTCCTTCTCTAAGGACCCATGGGGAGATGTTGTCCGGTCCCATCGCCTTTGAGGTGTCAAGGTCACTTAAGAGCTTCTTCACCTCCTCAGTTGTTCGTATGTCATCCATCACTTGTTGGTATATTCCCTCTTGATGTTCCCTTCTGTGCTGTCTTCCCACAGCCCTTCCTGTCTCTACTGTAAAAACTTCCTTAAATCTTCTGTTCAGCTCCTCACATACCTCCTGATCATTTCTTGTGAGTTCTCCACCTTCTGTCCATAATCTGATCACCTGGTCTTTGACTGTTGTCTTCCTTCTGATGTGGCTATACAACAGTTTTGGGTCAGTCTTGATTCTCGATGCTATGTCATTTTCATACTGTCGCTGGGCCTCCCTCCTTACCTGTGCGTACTCATTCCTGGCTCTGCGACTGATCCCCTATTTTCGTGTGTTCTCTGCCTTCTGTACTTTTTCCATTCTCTATTGCACTTTGTTTTTGCCTCCTTACACCGTCGGGTAAACCAGGGGCTCGTTCTGGTCTTCCCGTTGTTACTGTTGCCCTTGGGAATAAACCTTTCCACTGCCTCCTTGCATTTTGTTGTTACATATTCCATCATTTCATTTACTGGCTTTCCTGCCAGTTCTCTGTCCCACTGGACCTCCCGCAGGAAGTTCTTCAACCCTATGTAGTCCCCTCTTTTATAGTCAGGCTTTTCCCATTCAACTCCTGTTATTCTCTCCAATTGCAGCTCTACTATGTATTCAAATCACAGAAGCACGTGGTCGCTAGCTCATAGGGGACTCTCATATTTGATGTCCTCAATGTCTGAGCTGCCCAGGGTGAACACAAGGTCCAGTCTTGCTGGTTCATCCTCCCCTCTCACTCTGGTAGTGTCCTTAACATGTTGGTGCATGAGGTTTTCCAGCACCACGTCCAACATCCTGGCTCTCCATGTTTCCGGACCCCCATGTGGCTCCAGGTTTTCCCAGTCAATCTCCCTGTGGTTGAAATCCCCCATAACCAGCAACTTTGCTCTGCTGGAGTGAGCTCTTCTTGCCACCTCAGCAAGTGTGTCTACCATTGCTCTGTTGCTCTCTTCATATTCCTCTCTTGGCCTCCTGCAGTTCTGTGGTGGATTATACATCACTGCAATGACCACTTTGTGTTCCCCAGACTGAAGTGTACCTGCTATGTAGTCTCTTTCTCCTGTCTCATCTATGCCTTCCATTTTCTCGAATTTCCATCTGTTTTTTACGAGCAGAGCAACCCCACCTCCCCCCTGCCCCTTCCATCTTTCCTCATGATCTGGTATCTTGGTGGGAAGATTGCATCTGTTATTGTCTCCGTGAGTTTTGTTTCTGTAACTGCTATGATGTCTGGGGACTTCTCATTGATTCTTTCTTGCCATTCCTCATGTTTATTCGTTAATCCATCTGCATTTGTGTACCAAACCTTCAACTTCTGTTCTAATACTGTAACTGTGGTGCGGGGGTGTGAAACAGAGGGATCGGTGTGTGATGGTTGGTTTGGATTGTTCAGTTGCCTTGGGGGTGTCGTGGCTGGAGTCCTTCTGCAGG
The DNA here is from genome assembly GCF_026875155.1 of Cherax quadricarinatus. NCBI lineage: Eukaryota > Metazoa > Arthropoda > Malacostraca > Decapoda > Parastacidae > Cherax > Cherax quadricarinatus. The sequence goes on along the minus strand of NC_069408.1, from coordinate 54,573,199 downwards.
TGTTTCTGGGGGGTGCACTTGTCCTTCCATTTGATCCTTGTTTATTCTGCTCTCCTTTTTCATTTCCTCCCATTTCTCCTTTCGTTTTTGAACTCTCTCTTTCATTGTCTTCCTTTCGTCCTGTGTTTCTTGATCGAGGTACACACTCCGGAACTCCTGCTTGCCTCTCAGCCGTGCTTTCTCCTGCAGGATCATGGTTCGGGTTGATTCTGCCTTGAAAATTACTTTGAGAGGCCGATTCCTTTTCTTTGTGAACCACCCAATTCTCCGAAAATTTACCACCTGGGTCATGTCCCCCTCGCCTATCACCTTCATGATATCTTCAATCGCTTTTTTTCTCCCCTGCTTTCTTTCATCATAAGTTTCCCCTTTAGCTTCGTCTGTGTGTGTGTGTGTGTGTGTGTGTGTGTGTGTGTGTGTGTGTGTGTTGTGAATTGTTCCAGCCATGGCGTTGTGACATGCATGCTTAGTATAGCTAAATGGAGTGCTTAGTGAAGGTGTTACCTAGCAACACTGGGTGGTTGAGTGCACTCTTCGTCAGCGTGCACAGCTAGTTGGACAGCTTAGTAAAGGTATTACCTAGAATTTGCAACATAAACAAGAGCGGAATAACTTACCATAAAAAAAAAATCTTCACAGAAATCCCTCAGCCGGCTGCTAACACCTCCGCCGCCAGGGTGCCAGCTGGTCCCTCACTGCCCTCATCGCCTGCCCTACCCACTGCCCCTTGTTGCACTACCTGCCCAGAAGCTATGCATGTCAAGTCTCGTCAAGACCCTGAGAAGGCCCGACAGCACCCCCATGAGCCCTATGAGGGCCCTGAGCTATTCGGTAAAGGTCTAATTCAGCCCCAACAATTGTGATATAAACTTTAGCCCCAAAGAAATTTAGATCCAGAGTTTTGTGATCCTTGTTGGAAATTTGT
>NC_069408.1:54558943-54571774 GCF_026875155.1 Cherax quadricarinatus | reverse complement strand
CCAGGTTCACAAGTCAGCCACTGTAGGAGCTTCAGGCTGTCAGGTTCACAAGTCAGCCACTGTGAGAGCTTCCAGGCTGTCAGGTTCACAAATCAGCCACTGTGAGAGCTTCCAGGCTGCCAGGTTTACAAGTCAGCCACTGTGAGAGCTTCCAGGCTGCCAGGTTCACAAGTCAGCCGCTGTGAGAGCTTCCAGGCTGTCAGGTTCACAAGTCAGCCACTGTGAGAGCTTCCAGGCTGCCAGGTTCACAAGTCAGCCACTGTGAGAGCTTCCAGGCTGCCAGGTTCACAAGTCAGCCACTGTGAGAGCTTCCAGGCTGTCAGGTTCACAAGTCAGCCACTGTGAGAGCTTCCAGGCTGCCAGGTTCACAAGTCAGCCACTGTGAGAGCTTCCAGGCTGTCAGGTTCACAAGTCAGCCACTGTGAGAGCTTCCAGGCTGGCAGGTTCACAAGTCAGCCACTGTGAGAGCTTCCAGGCTGGCAGGTTCACAAGTCAGCCACTGTGAGAGCTTCCAGGCTGGCAGGTTCACAAGTCAGCCACTGTGAGAGCTTCCAGGCTGGCAGGTTCACAAGTCAGCCACTGTGAGAGCTTCCAGGCTGCCAGGTTCACAAGTCAGCCACTGTGAGAGCTTCCAGGCTGGCAGGTTCACAAGTCAGCCACTGTGAGAGCTTCCAGGCTGTCAGGTTCACAAGTCAGCCACTGTGAGAGCTTCCAGGCTGGCAGGTTCACAAGTCAGCCACTGTGAGAGCTTCCAGGCTGTCAGGTTCACAAGTCAGCCACTGTGAGAGCTTCCAGGCTGTCAGGTTCACAAGTCAGCCACTGTGAGAGCTTCCAGGCTGGCAGGTTCACAAGTTAGCCACTGTGAGAGCTTCCAGGCTAATCAACAACAACAAGAGGTGCGTGAAGTTAGTCACAACTAACAAGACAACTTAAAGTGACTGTAAAAGCGAACTAGGTAAATTTCTCGAGTTAGTTCCTTATCAGCCGGACTGTGGTGCCTACGATGGAGTGTTGGCGCCACCAGCCTGACTTATCAGTCCATCAACCAGGAAGACTGGTGAGGCTCACTCCCAGGGACCATATATCCTTGCTAGAGTGTGTGAAGCGCCTGTCAGAAGGTACACACTCTTACTTATCTGTGTTTCCAGTAATCTGAGGAGAAGGTTCAGTAAGCAGTTACTACATAACTTTCGGAAGAGTTAGGTAAGATGCAGGAGGAAGGGACAAGAACGGTTCAGAAAGTGGCTACTGGATATCAATCACAACAGGTGCAACATATCAAAACTGCCTATGGTGGAAGGACCAGGAGAGAACGTACAACCAGGAAGGAAATTCAAGGGGTCAGATTAATGAGAAAAAAAAGATCTGGGGACATCCAACACACCCACCCCAGAGAAAACACAGAACTAAAGCGGTAGAGATGGAAAACTTAAGAACCAGGTTCAGAACCCAGTCACAGGAATCAAGTGTGGAACCCTCAACCAGAAAGGAGAGACAACGTACCAGAGACAACGATTCAGAGAGATACCTGACAGGTACCAGAAATGAGATAAATACCAGAAATGAAGAGCAACAGTTATGAAGCCTCACCAGACGGACTACATTTCACGAGTCTACAACACATGCAGAATAGTCAGGGAAATGGTGTACGTAGAGGGAAGGGACGAGGAGGAGAATATACACGTGAAAGAATATCACTCAAATATCTGAGTGATGTTAGAAAACAGAAGCTAGTGAGACGAGGTTGACGCCATGATAAGACAGAGCCAAGCCACGTGTGTCAAGACAGAGACAAGCCACGTGTGTCAAGACAGAGTCAAGCAACGTGTGTCAAGACAGAGACAAGCCACGTGTGTCAAGACAGAGCCAAGCCACGTGTGTCAAGACAGAGCCAAGCCACGTGTGTCAAGACAGTGTCAGCCACGTGTGTTAAGACAGAGTCAAGCCACGTGTGTCAAGACAGAACCAAGCCACGTGTGTTAAGACAGAGCCAAGCCACGTGTGTCAAGACAGAACCAAGCCACGTGTGTCAAGACAGAACCAAGCCACGTTTGTCAAGACAGAGCCAAGCCACGTGTGTCAAGACAGAGCCAAGCCACGTGTGTCAAGACAGAACCAAGCCACGTTTGTCAAGACAGAGCCAAGCCACGTGTGTCAAGACAGAGCCAAGCCACGTGTGTCAAGACAGAACCAAGCCACGTTTGTCAAGACAGAGCCAAGCCACGTGTGTCAGGACTAGAGCTTCCGCACAAACACAGCTCCCTCCTTCTCCCCTCCATGAGCCTCTTACACAATAAAGTGGAAACCAAGCTGGAGGTTGTTGCTACTTACTCTTCCACCCACATAAAACACACATGCATTAGCACCCAGGCTTAATGAATTACAGTAAAAATTCCGACTATTTTCTCTCGTGGTAATAATCCACAAGACTGCTACTACAAGACTTCAATTGTTGAGTTGTTAATTAAGTCAACAGATCTAATGTAGGTGTGTGTGTGTATATATATGTCGTGCCGAATAGGCAGAACTTGCTATCTTGGCTTAAATAGCAACGCTCATCTTGCCATATAGGGCAAGTGAAAATTTGTGTATGCAATAATTTCGCCAAAATCATTCTGAACCTAACGATAAAAATATATTTGATTGTGTTTGTTTAATATTAAATTATTGTAAACGTATTTAAAATATATTTAGCTGGATTAGGCTAAAATAAATTGTTCTTGTTATAATAAGGTTAGGTAAGTTTTCTAAGATTCTTTTGGTGAAAAATTAAAATTTTTTGCATTAACATTAATGAAAAAAATATATCTTTAAACGTATAAGAGAAAATTTCAGAAAGGACTTAATTTTAAATGAGTTCTTGCTAATTGACCAGTTTTACATATTCTGCACGACATACCTGGAGTTTACCTGAAGAGAGTTCCGGGGGTCAACGCCCCCGTGGTCCGGTCTGTGACCAGGCCTCCTGGTGGATCAGAGCCTGATCAACCAGGCTGTTACTGCTGGCTGCACGCAAACCAACGTACGAGCCACAGCCTGGCTGGTCAGGAACCGACTTTAGGTGCTTGTCCAGTGCCAGCTTGAAGACTGCCAGGGGTCTGTTGGTAATCCCCCTTATGTATGCTGGGAGGCAGTTGAACAGTCTCGGGCCCCTGACACTTATTGTATGGTCTCTTAACGTGCTAGTGACACCCCTGTTTTTCATTGGGGGGATGTTGCCTCGTCTCCCAAGTCTTTTGCTTTCGTAGTGAGTGATTTTCGTGTGGCAAGTTCGGTTACTAGTCCTCTAGGATTTTCCAGGTGTATATAATCATGAAATCTCTCCCGCCTGCGTTCCCAGGGAATACAGGTTCAGGAACCTCAAGCGCTCCCAATAATTGAGGTGTTTTTCTCCGTTATGCGCGCCGTGAAGGTTCTCTGTACATTTTCTAGGTCAGCAATTTCACCTGCCTTGAAGGTGCTGTTAGAGTGCAGCAATATTCCAGCCTAGATAGAACAAGTGACCTGAAGAGTGTCTTTCATGGGCTTGGCCTCCCTAGTTTTGGAAGGTTCTCCATTATCCACCCTGTCATTTTTCTAGCAGATGCGATCGATACAATGTTAGGGGTCCTTGAAGGTGAGATCCTCCGACATGATCACTCCCGGTCCCTTTTACGTTGGTGTTTCGCTCTATTTTGTGGCCAGAATTGTTTTTTACTCTGATGACGATTTAATTTGCATATTTTATATATATATGCAAATATATATATATATAATATATATATTTTATATATAATATATATATTTTATATATATATATATATATATATATATAATATATATATATATATATGTGTGTGTGTTGTGTGTGTGTGTGTGTGGGGTGTGCAAAACAACCACAGGGGAGGTGAATGATAGCTCTAGGCCTTTCGTGCTGCCATCAATACATCATCAGGACCTTGCAATGTTGCAAAAAGTGGAGGAGGTCTAACCAGATACGATCACAAGGAGTGCATTTGCTAGGCAGAGAAAGAGAGAGAGAGAGAGATTAAAATTGATGGATAAAAGAGGAGCTATAAACACGTGACGCAAATTGGACACTGAAGTGGGAGTGTTGATGTAAAAGGTATGAGTGAGTGTGAGTAGGGGTGTGAGTTAGTGGGGGGAGTGAGTGGGGGTGAGCGAGTAGGGAGGGTGATTCGGGTGTTAGAGTGGGGGGGGGGAGGTGACTTAGGTGGTGAGAAAGCTGTGAAAAGGAAGAGAGAGAGAGAGAGAGAGAGAGAGATAACTCACCCTTGATGCCGGTGGCCAGAGAGAACGTGTTTGGTGTGAGCAGAGCCACCAAGATAAGTGCCGCTCTCACTGCCATCCTGCCGCCTGCCGCTGCCACCTGGGGTGCTTCACCTGTCACCTGCACCACCCAGCACTCATCACCACCTGCACCAGACAGTAAACAACAAAATTAATAACATATTTACATGTAATCTTATCAATAACAACAACTTAACAGTAAAACATTACCATAGGCCTACTGGCCCAGGCTAGGGAGGTCCAACTCACACCCACTCATCCACCCGTCCAGCCTACATTTAAAGTTACCCACAGTTCTCGCCTCAACAATGGCAATTTTATCCACTTGTCTACAACGCTATTGCTACACTAGTGCCTTCTAATATACTTTCTAAATCTAAATTTGTCAAAACTGAATCTATTATTGAGAGTCTTCTTTGGTTAGATATTTTCAACGTGACGTTTAAATCCGTTTTATTAAAATCTACCTGAAGGGAAACTAATTATAGTGTTGACAAGTGACTCAGAGAACCAACAACTTGGTATATCAGACACATGTGCAACACATATGTATCCTTACTGTGGCAAGTTTGTGACACACAGAGGCTCATCAGTCCTGTACAACAGCACCCCAGACACAACAGCACTCCAGACACAACAGCACCCCAGACACAACAGCACTCCAGACACAACAGCACTCCAGACACAACAGTTTCCCCAGACACCAACAGCCCCCCCCAGACAAAAACAGCACCCCAGACACAACGCACCCCAGACACAACAGCACCCCAGACACAACAGCACTCCAGACACAACAGCACCCCAGACACAACAGCACCCCAGACACAACAGCACCCCAGACACAACAGCACCCCAGACACAACAGCACTCCAGACACAACAGTACCCCAGACACAACAGCACTCCAGACACAACAGCACCCCAGACACAACAGCACTCCAGACACAACAGTACCCCAGACCAAAAAAACAGCACTCCAGACACAACAGTACCCAGACACAACACTCCAGACACAACAGCACCCAGACACAAAAAAGCACTCCCGACACAAAAGCACCCCAGACACAACAGTACCCAGACACAACAGTACCCCAGACACAACAGCACTCCAGACACAACAGCACCCAGACACAACAGCACTCCAGGGCACAACAGCACCCCAGAAACAACAGTACCCCCCGACACAACAAACACCCCCGACACAAAAGCACTCCAGACACAACAGCACCCCAGACACAACAGCACCCCAGACACAAAAGCACCCCAGACACAACAGCACCCCCAGACACAACAGTACCCCAGACCCCAAAAGCACTCCAGACACAACAGCACCCCAGACACAACAGCACCCCAGACACAACAGCACCCCAGACACAACAGCACCCCAGACACAACAGCACCCCAGACACAACAGCACCCCAGACACAACAGTACCCCAGACACAACAGCACCCCAGACACAACACACCCCAGACACAACAGTACCCCAGACACAACAGCACCCCAGACACAACAGCACCCCAGACACAAACAGCACCCCAGACACAACACAAACCCCCGACACAACACACTCCAGACACAACAGCACCCCAGAACACAACAGCATCCAGACACAACAGTACCCCAGACCACAACAGCACTCCAACACAAAAAGCACCCCAGACACAACAGCATCCAGAAAAACAACAGTAACCCCCGACACAACACACTCCAGACACAACAGCACCCAGACACAACAGCACTCCAGACACAACAGCACCCCAGACACAACAGTACCCCCGACACAACAGCACCCCAGACACAACAGCACCCCCCGACACAACAGTACCCCAGACACAACAGCACTCCAGACACAACAGCACCCAGACACAACAGCACCCCAGACACAACAGCACCCCAGACACAACAGCACCCCAGACACAACAGCACCCCAGACACAAAAAGCACTCCAGACACAACAGCACCCAGACACAACAGCACCCCAGACACAACAGTACCCCAGACACAACAGCACCCCAGAACAACAGTACCCCAGACACAACAGCACCCCAGACACAACAGGGACTCCAGACACAACAGTACCCAGAACCAACCCGCACTCCAGACACAACAGCCCCCAGACACAACAGCACTCCAGACACAAAAAGTACCCCCGACACAACAGCACTCCAGACACAACAGCACCCAGACAAAAAAGCACTCCAGACCCCAACAGCACCCCAGACACAACAGTACCCCAGACACAACAGCACCCCAGACACAACAGCACCCCAGACACAACAGTACCCCAACACAACAGCACTCCCGACACAAACAGCACCCCAGACACAACAGCACCCCAACACAACAGCACCCCAACACAACAGCAACCCCCGACACAACAGCACCCCAGACACAACAGCACTCCAGACACAACAGCACCCGACACAAAAGCACCCCAGACACAACAGTACCCCAGACACAACAGCACCCCAGACACAACAGTACCCCAGACCAACATACCCCAGCACAACAGCACCCCAGACACAACAGCACCCCAGACACAACAGCACCCCAGAACAAAAAGCACTCCAGACACAACAACACCCCAGACACAACAGCACCCAGACACAACAGCAAACCCCCGACACAACAGCACTCCAGACACAACAGTACCCCAGACACAACAGTACCCCAGACACAACAGTACCCCCGACACAACAGTACCCCAGAACACAACAGCACCCAGACACAACAGCACCCCAGACATAACAGTACCCCAGACACAACAGCACCCAGACACAACAGCACCCCAGACACAACAGTACCCCAGACATAAAAGCACCCCAGACACAACAGTACCCCAGACACAACAGCACCCAGACACAACAGTACCCCAGACACAACAGCACCCCCCAGACACAACAGTACCCCAGACCACAACAGCACCCCAGACCCAACAGCACCCCAGACACAACAGTACCCCAGACACAACAGTACCCCAGACACAACAGTACCCCAGGGCACAAAAAGTACCCCAGACACAACGCACCCCAGACACACAGCACCCCAGACATAACAGTACCCCAGACACAACAGCACCCAGACACAACAGCACCCCAGACACAACAGTAACCCCAGACATAACAGCACCCCAGACACAACAGTACCCCAGACACAACAGCACCCCAGACACAACAGTACCCCAGACACAACAGCACCCCAGACACAACAGTACCCCAGACACAACAGCACCCCAGACACAACAGCACCCCAGGGCACAACAGTACCCAACACAACAGTTTCCCCAGACACAACAGTACCCCAGACACAACAGGGACCCAGACACAACAGCACCCCCGACACAAAAGCACCCCAGACACAACAGCACCCCAGACACAACAGTACCCAGACCAACAGTACCCCCGGGCACAACAGTACCCCGACACAACAGTACCCCAGACACAACAGCACCCGACACAACAGCACCCCAGACATAACAGTACCCCCAGACACAACAGCACCCAGACACAACAGCACCCCAGACACAACAGTACCCCAGACATAACAGCACCCCAGACAAACAGTACCCCAGACACAACAGCACCCCAGACACAACAGTACCCCAGACACAACAGCACCCCAGACACAACAGTACCCCCAGACAAAAACAGCACCCCAGACACAACAGCACCCCAGACACAACAGTACCCCAGACACAACAGTACCCCAGACACAACAGCACCCCAGACACAACAGTAACCCAGACACAACAGTACCCCAGACAAACAGTACCCCAGACACAACAGTACCCCAGACACAACAGCACCCCAGACACAACAGCACCCCAGACACAACTACCCCAGACACAACAGTACCCCAGGGCACAACAGCACCCAGACACAACAGCACCCCAGACATAACAGTACCCCAGACACAACAGCACCCCAACACAACAGCACCCCAGACACAACAGTACCCCAGACACAACAGTACCCCCGACACAACAGTACCCCAGACACAACAGCACCCCAGAACAACAGCACCCCAGACACAACAGCACCCAACACAACAGTACCCCAGACACAACAGTACCCCAGACACAACAGCACCCAGACACAACAGCACCCCAGACATAACAGTACCCCAGACACAACAGCACCCCAGACACAACAGCACCCCAGACACAACAGTACCCAGAACAACAGTACCCCCGACACAACAGTACCCCAGACACAACAGCACCCCAACACAACAGCACCCCAGACACAACAGTACCCCAGACACAACAGCACCCCAGACACAACAGTACCCCAGACACAACAGCACCCCAGAACAACAGCACCCCAGACATAACAGTACCCCAGACACAACAGCACCCAGACACAACGCACCCCAGACATAACAGTACCCCAGACACAACTACCCCAGACAACAGCACCCCAGACACAACAGTTACCCCCGACACAAAAAAGCACCCCAGACACAACAGCACCCCAGACACAACAGTACCCCAGACACAACAGCACTCCAGACACAACAGCACCCCGACACAACAGTACCCCAGACACAACAGTACCCCAACACAAAAAGTACCCCAGACACAACAGTACCCCCCGACACAACAGCACTCCAGACACAACAGCACCCCGACACAACAGTACCCCAGACACAACAGTACCCCAGACACAACAGCACTCCAGACACAACAGCACCCAGACACAACAGTACCCCAGACACACAGTACCCCAGACACAACAGTACCCCCGACACAACAGTACCCCAGACACAACAGCACTCCAGACACAACAGCACCCAGACACAACAGTACCCCAGACACAACAGTACCCCAGACCCCAACAGTACCCCAGACACAACAGTACCCCAGGAACACAACAGTACCCCAGACACAACAGTTTCCCCCGACACAACAGCACTCCAGACACAACAGCACCCAGACACAACACAGCACCCCCGACACAAAAAGTACCCCAGACACAACAGTACCCCAGACACAACAGCACCCCAGACACAACAGTACCCCAGACACAACAGCACCCCAGACACAACAGCACCCCAGACACAACAGTACCCCAGACACAACAGCACTCCAGACCACACAGCACCCCAGACACAACAGCACCCCAGACACAAAAAGTACCCCAGAAACAACAGCACCCAGACACAACAGTACCCCAGAACAACAGTACCCCAGACACAACAGTACCCCAGACACAACAGCACCCCAGACACAACAAATACCCCAGACACAACAGCACCCCAGACACACAGTACCCAGACACAACAGTACCCCCGACACAACAGTACCCCCCACACAACAGCACCCCCGACACAACAGTACCCCAGACACAACAGCACCCCAGACACAACAGTACCCCAGACACAAACAGTACCCAGACACAACAGTACCCCAGACACAACAGCACCCCAGACACAACAGTACCCCAGACACAACAGCACCCCAGACACAACAGTACCCCAGACACAACAGTACCCCAGACACAACAGTACCCCGACACAACAGCACCCCAGACACAACAGTACCCCCGACACAACAGCACCCCAGACCAACAGCACCCCAGACACAACAGTACCCAGACACAACAGCACCCCCAGACACAACAGCACCCCAGACACAACAGCACCCCAGAAAAAACAGTACCCCAGACACAAACAGCACCCCAGGGGCACAACGTACCCCAGACACAACAGTACCCCAGACACAACAGTACCCCAGACACAACAGCACCCCCGAAAACAACAGTACCCCAGACACAACAGCACCCCAGACACAACAGCACTCCAGACACAACAGCACCCCAGACACAACAGCACCCCAGACACAACGTACCCCAGACACAACAGCACCCCAGACACAACATACCCCAGACACAACAGTACCCCAGACACAACAGTACCCCAGACACAACAGCACCCCAGACACAACAGTACCCAGACACAACAGTACCCCAGACACAACAGTACCCCAGACACAACAGCACCCCAGACACAACAGTACCCCAGACACAACAGCACCCCAGACATAACAGCACTCCAGACACAACAGCACCCCAGACCAACAGCACCCAGACACAACAGCACCCCCGACACAACAGTACCCCCCGACACAACAGCACCCAGACACAACAGCACTCCAACACAACAGCACCCCAGACCAAAAAGTACCCCAGAAAACAACAGCACCCCAGACACAACAGTACCCCCAGACCCCAACAGCACCCCAGACACAACAGCACTCCAGACACAACAACCCCAGACACAACAGTACCCAGGGCACAACAGCCCCCCAGACACAACAGTACCCCAGATACAACAGCACCCCAGAAAACAACAGTACCCCAGTACAACAGTACCCCAGACACAACAGTACCCCAGATACAACGTACCCCAGACACAACAGCACTCCAGACACAACAGCACCCCAGACACAACAGCACCCCCGACCAACAGCACCCCAGACACAACAGTACCCCAGATACAACAGACCCCAGACACAACAGTACCCCAGATACAACAGTACCCCAGACACAACAGCACTCCAGACCACAAAAGCACCCCAGACACAACAGCACCCCAGACACAACAGCACCCCAGACACAACAGCACCCCAGACACAACAGTACCCCAGACACAACAGTACCCAGACACAACAGTACCCCAGATACAACAGCACCCCAAACACAACAGCACTCCAGACACAACAGCACCCCAGACACAACAGTACCCCAGAACACAACAGCACCCCAGACACAACAGTACCCCAGATACAACAGCACCCCAGACACAACAGTACCCCAGATACAACAGCACCCCAGACACACATACCCCAGATACAACGCACCCCAGATACAACAGCACTCCCAGACAAACAGCAACCCAGACACAAAAAGACCCCAGATACAACAGCACCCCAGACACAACAGTACCCCCGATACAACAGCACCCCAGACACAACAGCACCCCAGACACAACAGTACCCCAGATACAACAGCACCCCAGACACAACAGTACCCCAGATTTCAACAGCACCCCAGAACAACAGCACTCCAGACACAACAGTACCCCAGATACAACAGCACCCCAGACACAACAGTACCCAGATACAACAGCACCCCAGACACAACAGCCCCAGACACAACAGTACCCCCGATACAACACACCCCCGACACAACAGTACCCCAGATACAACAGCACCCCAGACACAAACAGTACCCCAGATACAACAGCACCCCAGATACAACAGCACTCCAGACACAACAGTACCCCAATACAACAGCACCCCAGACACAACAGTACCCCCAAAACAACAGCACCCCAGACACAACAGTACCCCCGATACAACAGCACCCCAGACACAACAGCACCCCAGACACAACAGTACCCCAGATACAACAGCACCCCAGACACAACAGTACCCCAGATACAACAGCACCCAGATACAACAGCACCCCAGATACAACAGCACCCCAGACACAACAGCACCCCAGACACAACAGCACCCCCGACACAACAGTACCCCAGACACAACAGTACCCCAGACACAACAGCACCCAGGGCACAACAGCACCCAGACACAACAGTACCCAGACACAACAGTACCCCAGATACAACAGCACCCAGACACAACAGTACCCCAGACACAACAGCACCCAGACACAACAGCACCCCCGATACAACAGCACCCCAGACACAACAGCCCCCCAGATACAAACAGCACCCCAGATACAAACAGCACCCCCAGATACAACAGCACCCCAGACACAACAGTACCCAGATACAACAGCACCCCAGACACAACAGTAACCCAGATACAACAGCAAACCCCCGATACAACAGCACCCAGATACAACAGCACCCAGATACAACAGCACCCAATACAACAGCACCCCCCGATAAAAACAGCACCCCAGATACAACAGCACCCCCCGATACAACAGCCCCAGACACAACTACCCCCGATACAACAGCACCCCAGACACAACAGTACCCCAGATACAACACACCCCAGATACAACAGCACCCCAGATACAACAGCACCCCAGATACAACAGCACCCCAGATACAACAGCACCCCCGATACAACAGCACCCCAATACAACAGCACCCCAGATTTCAACAGCACCCCAGATACAACAGACCCCAGATACAACAGCACCCCAGATACAACAGCACCCCAGATACAACAGCACCCCAGATACAACAGCACCCCAATACAACAGCACCCCAGATACAACAGCACCCCAGATACAACAGCACCCCCGATACAAAAGCACCCCAGATACAACAGCACCCCAGATACAACAGCACCCCAGATACAACAGCACCCCAGATACAACAGCACCCCAGATACAACAGCACCCCAGATACAACAGACCCCAGATACAACAGCACCCCAGAACAACAGCACCCCAGATACAACAGCACCCCAGATACAACAGCACCCAGATACAACAGCACCCCAGATACAACAGCACCCCAGATACAAACAGCACCCAGTAAAACGCACCTAGATACAAAAAGCA
>NC_069408.1:54546443-54553943 GCF_026875155.1 Cherax quadricarinatus | reverse complement strand
CTCTCTCTCTCTTGCTCTCTCTCTCTCTTGCTCTCTCTCTTTGCTCTCTCTCCTTGCTCTCTCTCTCTTTTGCTCTCGTCCTCTCTTCTTGCTCCTCTCTCATCGTGGTCTTGCTCTTCTCTCTCTTTGCTCTCATCTCTCTCTTGCTCTCTCTCTCCTCTTTTTGCTCTCTCTCTTGCTCTCTCGCCTCTTGCTCTCCTCTCTCCTTGCTCCTCTCTCTCTCTTGCTCTCTCGCTCTCTTTGCTCTCTCTCTCTCTTGCTCTCTCTCGCTCTCTTGCTCTCTCTCTCTCTCTTTGCTCTCTCTCCCTCTGCTCTTGCTCTATCGTCTCTTCGCTCTCTCCTCTCATCTGCTCGCTCTTTGCTCTCTTCTCTCTCTTGCTCTCTCTCCCTCGAAGCTCTCTATCTCATCTCTTGCTCTCTCTCTTGCTCTCTCTCCCTCTCTATCTTGCTCTCTCCTTGCTCTCTCTGCTCTCTCATTGCTCACTCTCTTGCTCTCTCTCTCTCTCTTGCTTCTCTTCATCAGTTCTCTCTCTCTCCCTGCTCTCTCTTTCTACTTGCTCATCTCTCTCTCTTGCTATCCTCTCTCTCTTTGCTGCTCTCTCGTCCCCATTTTCCCTTCTAACTCTCCCCTCTCCTACTCTTAAAAAAAAAAAACAAAAAAAAAAAAAAAAAAAAAAAAAAATGGTGGGGACTCGCAGGAGACCCCAAGGATCAGATGACAGAATGGTTTCGGGTAGGGAGGAGTGGATGAGAGCAGTTGGAAAAGAGATGGAACAGAGTGGTAGAGAAAATTAGGAGAGCTTTCGAAAAAAATGGAGAAAGAGCTCTCTGTGAAATTGAAAGGTGGTTGGAGAATGGAGACAAAGAATTGGGGAGGCACAAGTCAAACTGCAGTAAGCCAAGATAAGGGTCCTAAAGTTGAGATAACTACTGGAGCGAGTTACAGGGCAAGTGACCAGAGAAGACACTAGCATATGAAGCTGCGAGGCTGAACATGAAGGAAGGAATTATGAATTAATGCTAAGGGCCACATCAATCTGCCAAGGAGGACCAAAGTAGTGAAAGGGAAGATCACTGGTTGGCAAAATGGAGTAGGGTGAATAGGTCGAATTCTGAGGCACAACAAGGCAATCAAGAGCCACTGGGAAAAAATCAAGGAGAACTGACCACACACAGGCAGATCCAGAGCCACAGAGGAGGCAATGCGAGGAAGAACGGGCAAAATCAGTGTGAATCCATCAGGGCTTCAGGAGAGAGAGGGAAAGGACACACACATAAAGAAGCAGGAAGCAAGGATAGGAGATTGAGAAAAATCATACAGAAATAGGTGAAGAGAGGGACGAGATTGTAATTTTCCAAGAAGAGGGGGTACTCGAAGGTGAGAAACCGACGCAATCAAGCTGATTCCAGGACGGTAAACAGTGCGGAACAGGATCCTCCAAAGAGAAACCACGATGAAATACTCGGAAGAGTACAAGAGAGGTGTTCCCTAGACAGAGACAGTACAAAATCAGAAACGACAGCACTGAGGGAGAGGACAAAAAAGCGAAAGGGCTAGGAAAAGGAGACAAGGAGGGGAACCAGCAGAGGTCAGTCAGACAGGAAGAACAGCACGGGCCAATCACACACACAACTACTCACAGAACCACACAACCTATCACACCATCCCAACACACCCAACAATCCATTACCCACAGCCTCCACCCAACACCAAGCTATAGAACCCACAGTATGCACCAGGTCTCCCACCCTCACAGGCCCCCCAAACCACAGTGTTGTAAAGGAAACGAGGTATGGTAACACAAACTGCTGATGGAATAACAAACTAATGGGAGGAGTGGCAAGGAAAGAGTCAAAGAAGCATCACCGGACATCATAGCTCTCACAGAAACCAAGCTTACAGGTATTATAACAGATGCCATCTTTCCAACGGGATACCAAATCCTGAGGAAAGGACAGAGGGAACGAAGGGAGGTGGAGGAGTGCGTTGCGTGATCAAAATCGCTGGAATTTTGATGAGCTGGAGAGAGAGATAGCGGAGACGAAAGTGATTACAAGTGAGGTAACACTCACACTGGAGGTCCAAGGTGGTAATAGCAGTGAATGTTATAACCCACCACAGAAACAGCAGGAGGCCAAGGCAAGAGTAACGACGAGAGCAATAGAGCGATGCGGTTTGGACACACTGGCTAGAGTGGCCAGTAGAGGCTCATGCATGCAGGGCAAAGATTTCTCCTGATCATGGGTGACTTTAACCACAAGGAGATAGATGGGAGAACTTGGGACCCACAGGGGGCCAAGATACTTCGGCAGGGACTAAGATGATGGAGGTGTACTACGGAGAACTTCATGTACGCACACGTAAGGTACACTACAAGAGAGAGAGGAGAGCATAGAACCAGCAAGGCGGACTTAGTATTCACCTCAGTAGTGGCAGATCTCTGAGGACATCACCATATGAACAATGACCCCCTTGGGGCCAGTGACCATTAGGTTTGTTAACTTCGAATAGACACAGTAGATCTACAAGTGGAGGGAGAAGCAGAAGCCAGACGAATTGAAGCCAAACTACAATAAACTGGGGACACACAGGAATGAGGAACAATACCTGAACGGGGTTCAGTCTGGGACAGAGAACTGCAGGGAAACCAGTTAATGAATGATGGAATATTTGTAGCAATAAAATGCAGGAGGCTGAGGAAAGGTTATGTACCAAGGGTAACTCGGAGTACATGAAAAAGCCGGATGACCCATGGTTTACCCAAAGGTGCAGGAGGGCAAAAACCCAGTGTGGCTAAGGGAATGGAAGAAATATAGAAGCAAAGACCCAGGAGAATAAGGAGAACAGTCGTAGAGCCAGAAATGAATATGCACAGATAAGAAGGAGGCCTCAGAAGACAATATGAAAATACAAAGCAGACGAAACCAAATCTGACCCGAAACTGTTGTACAGCCACATCAGGAGGAAAACAACGGTCAAGCTCACTCCGCAATTAGGTAATCAGGCTAAGGGAAGGAAGGAGGAGAGACAACACATGAAATGACCGGGAAGTATGTGAAGAACTCAACAAGAAGATTCAAAGAAGTGTCACAGAGGAGACAGAAGGGACCTCCAGAAAGACGGAGCAGGTGGGGCACACTACAACCAGTGCTGGACACAGTGCACACAACCGAGGAAGAATTGCAGCAGGCTCTGATGAGCTTAGATCCCAAAGGCAATGGGGCCAGATAAACATCTCCCCATGGTATTGAGAGAGGGAGCAGAGGCGCTATAGTGTACCCCTAACAACAATATTCAATACATCTATCGAAACAGGGAGATTGCCTGAGCATGGAAGACAGCAAATTTAAGTTCCCAATGCCTTTAAAAAAGGAGACAGACTTGAAGCATAAACTACAGACAGTGTCCACTGACAGTAATAGTTATGCAAAATCATGGAGACAAGACTATCAGGAAAAGTGGGTGGAACACACTAGAAAGGAATGATCTCATCAACAGCAGCCAGCATGGTTTCAGACGGGAAAGTCCTGTGTCACATAACCTACTAGAGTTCTATGACATGGTGACAAGCAGTAATGACAAGAGAGAGAGGGGTTGGGTGGATTGCATTTTCTTGGACTGCAAGAAGGCGTTTGACAACAGTTCCACACAAGAGATTGGTGCAAAAAACTGGAGGACCAAGCGGGATAACAGGGAAGGCACTACCAATGGATCAGGGAATACTTGTCAGGAAACAGCAGCGAGTCATGGTGGCGTGGCGAGGGTCAGAGTGGGCACCTGTGACCAGCGGGGTAACCCGCAAGGGGTCAGGCCTAGACCCCATGCTGTTTCTGGTATTTGTGAACGACATGACGGAAGGAATAGACTCTGAGGTGTCCCGTTTGCAGATGACGTGGAGTTGATGAGAAGAATAACACTCATCGAAGACCAGCAGAACTACAAAGGGATCTGGACATCTGCGGAACTGGTCCAGCAACTGGCCTCCTTGATTTAACCCTGCCTAAAGCAAAGTCATGAAATTGGGGGACAAAAAAAAAAGTGCAAAAGAAGACCGACAGACACTATCATAGTTTAGATCCCAAGACTGCAAACCTCACTCAAGAAAAAGATCAGGGGGTGAGTATAACACCGCGAGTCATATCTCCTGAGTGCGCCATAAATCAGCAAAACTGCTGCAGCAATACGGTCGCCTGGCAAACCTACGGATAGCGTTCCGATACCTCAGTAAGGAGTCGTTCAGACCCTGATAACCATTTACGTCAGGCCCATACTGGAGTAAGCAGCACCATTTTGGAATCACACCTAGTCATGCACGGTCAAGACAAATGAAGTAAAATGGGATCAAGATTGCAACAAGACTAGTCCCAGAGCTACGGGGATTGTCCTACGAAGGAGAAAAGGTTTATTTTTTTTTAGAGGAAATCGGCGGCCTGACGACACAGGAGCCAGGAGGTCAGGGGAGACATATAACGACATATAAAATACTGCGCGGAATAGACAAGGTGGACAAAGACAGGATTTTTCCAGAGATGGGACTCAGACACAAGAGGATCACAATTGGAAGTTGAAGACTCATAATTGCAATCGAAGGGATGTTAGGAAGTATTTCTTCAGTCATATAGTATCAAGTCATGAGGAATAGGCGTGTAAGGTGGATTAGTTGGAGCGGGAACCATACCATAGTTTAAGGCGAGGTAGATAAAGCTCATTGTAGCAGGGAGAGAGAGGACCTAGTAGCAATCAGTGAAGGTGGCGGGGCCCAGAGCAATGACTCGACCCCTGCAACCACAAATAGGTGATACAAATAGGACTATGAAATAGGTGAGTACACACACACACAACACACAACACACACACTACACACACGCACACGACACACACACACACACACACCACACACACACACACACACACACACACACACACACACACACAACACACACACACACACACACACACACACACCACACACACCACACACAAACAACACAACACCACACACTCACACACACACACAACACACACTTGACCCAGGTAATGCTGTGAGAAAAATAAAAACGTTATTCTGGTGGTAGACAAAGTTTGCCACAACTTCAACACCTCAACTTCAACTCTGAGGTAACTTTTAGTGACTTTGTGGCACTGTATGTTGCTGCATTGACCTGTGTACCTGTGATGACCTGTGTACCTGTGATGCCTTGACCTATGTATTTGTGATGCCTTGACCTATGTACCTGTGATGCCTTGACCTGTCTACCTGTGAAGCCTGACCTGTGTATTTGTGATGCCTAGACCTGTGTAACTTGATGCCTTGACACCCTGTGTACTTGTGATGCGTTGACCTGTGAAACCTTTGATGCCTTGCCCTGTGTAACTTGTGATGCCTTGAATCTGTGTACTTGTGATGCCTTGACCTGTGTATCTTGTGATGCCTTGACCTGTGTACTTGTGATGCCTTGACCTGTGTACTTGTGATGCCTTGACCTGTGTACTGTGATGCCTTGACCTGTGTACTTGTGATGCCTTGACCTGTGTACTTGTGATGCCTTGACCTGTGTACTTGGTGTGTGATGCCTTGACCTGCTGTACTTGTGATGCTTGACTGTGTACCTGTGAGTGCCTGACCTGTGTACCTGTTGATGCCTTACCTGTGAGTACTTGTGATGCCTTGACCTGTGTACCTGTGATGACCTGTGTACCTGTGATGCCTTGACCTGTCTACCTGTGATGCCTTGACCTGTGTACTTGTGATGCCTTGACCTGTGTATGCTGTGAAGCCTTATGACTGTGTATTTGTGTGCCCTTGACCTGTGTAATGTGATGCCTTGCCTGTGTCTTGTTGATGCTTGACCTATGTACCTGTGATGCCTTGACCTGTGTACCTGTGATGCCTTGACCTGTGTATTTGTGATGCCTTGACCTGTGTACCTGTGATGCCTTGACCTGTGTATTTGTGATGCCTTGACCTGTGTAACTTTGTGATGCCGTCAGAACCTGTGTACTTTGTGATGCCTTGACCTATGTACCTGTGATAGCCCTGACCTGTGTATTGTGGCTGAATGCCTTGAACCTGTGTACCTGTGATGCCTTGACCTGTGTCCTTGTGATGCCTTGACCTGTGTACTTGTGATGCCTTGACCTGTGTACTTGTGATGCCTTGACCTGTGTACTTGTGATGCCTTGACCTGTGTACTTGTGATGCCTTGACCTGTGTACCTGTGATGACCTGTTTACCTGTGACGACCTGTGTACCTGTGATGCCCTGTGTACCTGTGATGCCTTGACCTGTGTACTTGTGATGCCTTGACCTGTGTACCTGTGTAATTGTGATTGCCTTTGAGACCTGTGTACTTTATGATGCCTTGACCTGCTGTGTACCTGTGAATGACCTGTGTAATTGGATCTTGAACTGTGTACCTGTTGATGGCCTGTGTAACTGCGTGATGCTTGAACCTTATGACCTGTGTAATTGTGATGCCTTGGCATGTGTACCTGTGATAACCTGTGTAACTGTGATGCCCTGGCCTGTGTACCTGTGATGACCTGTGTAACTGTGATGCCTTGACCTGCGTACCTGTGAAACTGTGATGCCTTGACCTGTGTACCTGTGATGCCCTGACCTGTGTACCTGTGTTGCCTTGACCTGTGTACCTGTAATATACCTTTCAATGGTATCCATGGTTGTTCAACTCTCACATCTGAGCCTCATCACAACTGGTCATAGATCAGGTCGCGGGGACGATGACCCCCCCCCCAGACTACTGATATTCTCCCTAACTAAAAAGGCTCTTGCTGCCAGCGGCTTGTAGGCCTACACAGCCATCACAACCTGGCTGGTCTGTCACTTTCAGCAGTAAGTTGTGGATCAATAACTCACAAGAGGACGGGTACTATGACGATGCAATATTTCTGACATGTGACAGTGGCAGCTTAAACTGTTGTTGACACAATATTGTTTCTAACCCTCTTCTCACTGACTTTATTGTAGTATCTCTACCTCCAGTAAGCTGTTAGTGTGTACACTGAGAGAGACAGAAGAAGGGATATGAGGGGTTATAAAGTAAGGTACTAACATAACACACACACACAGCACACATGGTTTCAGGCGACGGGAAATCCGTGTCCCACATGCCTACTGGAGTCTAAATGACCATTGGGACAGCAGTAAGACAAGAGAGAGAGGGTGTGGGTGGATTGCATATTCTTGGACTGCAAAGACATGCGTTGACACAGTTCCACACAAGAGATTGAGCAGCAAAAACTGGAGGAACAAGCAGGTGATAACAGAGAGGGCACTACAATGGATCAGGGAAGAACTTGTCAGGAAGACAGCAGCGATTCATGGTGACATGGCGAGGTGGGTCCGAGTGGCATCTGTGCTAGCGGGGTCCCACAGGGTGGTCAGTCCTAAGGACCATGCTGATTCTGGTATTTGTGAACGACATGACGGAAGGAATAGCACTCCGAAGTTTCCCTGTTTGCAGAGACGTCAAGTGAGA
>NC_069408.1:54471443-54538943 GCF_026875155.1 Cherax quadricarinatus | reverse complement strand
ACATACACACACGATAACACACACACATACACACACACACATATCACACACACACACATACACACACACACACACACATACCACACTACAGGAACAAGCACTTGTAAGCTGTAGTACACACGCAAACACACATACACAGGATTTCACACCGTCCTGAGAACTGTCCATCTGAACCTTTCACCTCACCCCCCCCCCACCTCTTTCTACACTGGATGAGATCCAAGTTAGAAAACAACACAAGAGAAAGGCTTCCATACCCAGATTATTATACCTCTGAGGATTGAAGTGTATCCGAGCCATCACTGCAGAAGCTACAGAAGTCTAAGATACTGATATACTGCCGCTGATGTTATCGCTTATGATTTCTAACTACCTGTCTTTGCATTCAGCAAGAAATCCTAGCATCTACAATCAAACTGGGAACCACAGAACCGTACCCTGTAAAAAGACACTTACATCCCTTGCAGACTTTGTTGACTGACATCACATATATCATGAAACAAGAGGTTACGTGTTGTGTGTGTGTATGTCGTCATGATGACTGAGACACATTGCCAGTTTCATGAACTGGTACCTAAACATAAAATGCTGAAACTAATATTGTACCGTTGTTTTGAATAAATTAGAACCAATTATACCCGCAAGAGGCAGCACAAAACAGTAGACATTGAGAGAGGAGGGAGGAGTTTGCCTGTTCCTCCCTCCTTGCTCCTCCTCCCTCCCATCTCCTTCCTCTACCTCCCTGGGGAGAGTAAGAAGATTCAATACATCAGAGTGAGGAGAGTGTGAGTCACTGGTAACCAGAAGCAATTAAATTTATATTTTCTCTCTGGCTCCTCTACCTCTATTGTGCCAGTCAGACCAGATATCTCATTGTGTATGTAGGCCCTCCCCTCCTTCCCCTCCCCTCCATCATTACCGCCCCCACACTCCTCCTTCCCTTCCCCTCTGTCACATCGCCACGTCCCACTCTCTTACCTCCTACCCTTCCTCACCATATCCCCTCTTTAACCCCCTCCTTCCCCCACCTCACTAAGCCTTTCCCCTTCCCCCCAGTCCTCCTTGTCCTCCCTCCTCATAGGTGCACATTACACACATAACGAGGTACACCAGAAATGTCATTAGTAAAGGTGCTATGAATCAAAACCTGGAGAGAAACCTTTTTACACCTACCACGGGGAAAAAAAAAAACCCCCCATCACCCTCCCCACGCCCCTTCAGGCGAGTGGAGAACAGGGAGGCAGCAAGAAAGAGGAGTCATGTGGGGAAGGTCAGAGATGTTAGTGGAAGGGGATTGAAACACCTTTGATGTACCACGCTGATGGCTTCGAGAGTTCTCCTTCTCTCCCGGAGGAAGTCCAGCCCCTGGACCAAGCTTGTCTGGTGTTTGCCTGGTCAATCAGTTTGTTGCTGCTGCTGGTCCGCTGGTCCACATACCCATCACAGACTGGTGGATCTGGCACTTGGCGGAGATACTTGTCCTTTTCACCTTGATGACTTGGTACATTGTCGAAGCAGTGTCGCTGATATCTTCTAATAACATATTAAATAGTCTGGGACTATGGATGTTGATACAATGTTCTCTTATTACTCCCACGCAACCCATGCTTTTCCATGCGCTTATTTTACACTTACTCCTATATCTCTTGTATCAGTATGATGTTATGGTAGTGTGTAGATTTGGGAACAGACCTTTATGAATCTTCCAGGTATATATTACCATGTGCATCTCTCTCCTCTGCTCAAGTGCACATATTTAGGAATTTGATACGTTCCCAGTAATTTAAATATTTTATTGACTATGTGGGCAGTAATTGATCTTTGTAACTTTTCCAGCTATTATCTCTCCTGCCCTGGACGGAACCGTCAACACCGAACAATATTTTAAGCAAGACGGAACCGTCATCACCGAACAATATTTTAAGCAAGACGGAACCGTTATCACCGAACAATATTCTAAGCAAGACGGAACCGTCAACACCGAACAATATTCTTAGCAAGACGAACCGTCCAACGACCGAACAAATTTCAAGCAAGACGGAACCGTCCCACAAACCGAACAATATTCTAAGCAAGACGGAACCGTCAACACCGAACAATATTCTAAGCAAGACGGAACCGTCAACACCGAACAATATTCTAAGCAAGACGGAACCGTCAACACCGAACAATATTCTAATCAAGAACGGAACCTCAACACCGAACCATATTCTAAGGCAAGAACGGAACCGTCCAACACCGACAATATCTATAATCAAGAGAGACCAAATGATTTGGAATAGCATCATTCACAGAAGCACTATATCCCCGATTGAAAGTTCTCATTAACCACTCCCGTCATTTGCCTACATTTGTGATATTGCTTTATTGGGTCTTTAATTAAAAGATAGGTCAGCTGACAGTGTTACTTCCGTTCTTGCAGACGTTCCATTCGTTCTACTGAGTTTTGTATACAGTGTCCCTTGTGAGGTCTTCACTCTTCCTTACCTAAGCACGCAACTTTGACCCCAATGAACGTAATGGATGTTCTCCACTGCCAACTGGAACAATTTACTTGTACCTTCTTGTAATTTTTTCGTGTCTTCTACCGAGAGGATTTCCATGTAAAAGTTGAGGAGGAGATGGTAAGTGGGGAAGTGGAGACCAGTAAGGAGACCACGAGGGAAGGTTATGAAGGGAGGAACACGAGGGAAGGTTATGAAAGGAGA
Source organism: Cherax quadricarinatus (assembly GCF_026875155.1). NCBI lineage: Eukaryota > Metazoa > Arthropoda > Malacostraca > Decapoda > Parastacidae > Cherax > Cherax quadricarinatus. Next base: position 54,536,235 of record NC_069408.1, on the reverse strand, counting down.
CCTATGGAAGGTTATGAAGGAGACCACGAGGTAAGGTTTATGAAAGGAGACCACGAGGGAAGGTTTGAAGGAGACCACGGGAAGGATTAGAAAGGAGACCACGAGAAGGTTTATGAAGGAGACCACGCGGGAAGGTTAATGAAGGAGACCACGAGGGATAGTTATGAAGGAGACCACGAGGGAAGGTTATGAAGGAGACCATGAGGGAAGGTTATGAAGGAGACCACGAGGGAAGGTTATGAAGGAGACCACGAGGGAAGGTTATGAAGGAGACCACGAGGGAAGGTTATGAAGGAGACCACGAGGGAAGGTTATGAAGGAGACCACGAGGGAAGGTTATGAAGGAGACCACGAGGGAAGGTTATGAAGGAGACCACGAGGGAAGGTTATGAGTATACCACGAGGGGAAGTTAATGAAGGATACCATGAGTGAAGGTTAAGAAGGAGACCACAGGGAAGGTTATTGAAGGAGACCACGAGGAAGGTTATGAAGGAGACCACGAGGGAAGGTTTATGAAGGGAAAAAGACCAACGAGGGAAGGTTATGAAGGAGACCACGAGGGAAGGTTATAGAAGAGACCACGATGGAAGGTTATGAAGGAACCGACGCTGGAAGGTTAAGTAAGGAGACCACGAGGGAAAGGTTATGAAGGAGAACCACGAGGGAAAGTTTAGAAGGAGACCACGAGGGAAGGTTATGAAGGAGACCACGAGGAAGTTATGAAGGATACCACTAGGGAAGTTATGAAGGGAGACCACGAGGGAAGGTTATGAAGGAGACCGACGAGGGAAGGTTATGAAGGGACACGAGGAATTTATGAAGGAGAACACGAGGGAGGATTATGAAAGGAACCACGAGGGGAAGGTTATGAAGGAGACCACGAGGGGAAGGTTATGAAGTGGAGACCACGAGGAAGTTATGAGGATACCACGAGGGAAGGTTAAGAAGAAACCACGAGGGAATGTTATGAAGTGACCACGAGGGTAAAGGTTATGAAGGATAACCACGAGGGAAGGTTATGAAGGAGACCACGAGGAAGGTTATTGAAGGAGACCACGAGGAAGGTTATGAAGGAGACCACTAGGGAAGGTTATGAGGAACCCATGAGAAAGGTTATGAAGGAGATCCACGAGGAAGGTTATGAAGGAGACCATGAGGAAGTGTTTTGAAGAACCACGAGGGAAAGGTTATGAATGAGACCACTAGGGAAGGTTATGAGGAGACCACGAGGGAAGTAATGAAGGAGACCACGAGGGAAGGTTATGAAGAGACCACGAGGAAGGTTAATGGAAGGAGAACCATGAAGGAACCATGAAGGGGAACCATGAAGGGACCAAGAAAGGGAAACCATGAAGGGGACCATGAAAGGGGACCATGAAGGGGACCATGAAGAACCACGAAATGAACATGAAGGGACCATAAGGACCATGAAGGGGGACTATTGAAGGAGTAGTCGACGAAAAGCTGCCTCCCTCTCAACCCTCCGTGGTTGGCCCTCCATCACAGCCTCTGACCTGCCCTCCGGCACTTCCCTCACCCCCACCCTCACGTGAGGAGCAGGAAAGGTAAGGTGTTTCCGAGTGCTGAGTGAGGGAGGGGAGGGGGAGGGGGGAGGGGAGGGGAGGGGAGGAGGGACGGGAGGGAGGGAAGGGAGGGGATGCTGGGCAACAGAGGGGAGGATTAGATTTGACTTAACAAATCACAAGAATTGTTTGCTTGTTTACTTGTTTACCCTGTTTAAAAGCACATCTGTGAACACATGAGTTACAGACCAGCATTACACTTGTTACTACATGGCCTTGCTCCTGACGTCATTACCAGCTTACCAATATCGTGACTATTGACTATTACATTACAGAAACTCTCTGCACACAAGACAGAAACTAACCACAAAGTTACGCTCGAACTTGGACCATACAAGTAAGGAAAATTACCCATGAGTTATTTTTGAATTATTTTATCCCAAAAAAACAAATACCTATAAATCACAAGAAAATCCCTGAGTCAGTAAATTTAAAATAAGGGAAAATATCTCCCTCATATATGCCGAAAGTGATTTACAAGCCAGCGTCTCTTGACAATTTCTAGACAACGTTGATATCTGCTAGAGAAAATTTATAATTTCTTAAAATCTAGATAACTTCTTAAGAACGCTGACAGTTTCCACGTAAGATCCAAAGAAACGTGCAAGTTTTTAAGTGAGGTCCATGGAGTAAAGGGTTTTTTTTCGGTGACAGAAGAACACACGTCCCACGCTCAGAAGTTTATTAATACAGGCTAATACAACTACCTCAACAATTTAGTACACCCAGAATTATGAGGGTGACAAGCGTGCTACAAAAACTTTTTACACACTCGGATATAAACCTGTCCTACACACATGAGCACAACCGACGCACCCAACTGGCCAATTGCCTCACTGTGAGTCATGAAGTGTGTGGAGAACGACTCTGCTGTGGGACTACCATTGTCGTGACACCAGACCTCATAAACCATTGAGAGCCACAATTACCAGGTAGTAAACAACCGCCACGATATATCCTCACCCTGGATGCTTGATTTAATTCCTACTTGATATATATACTGGCAGGCACAGCCTGGCAGTATATACTTTACTGCTTATAGTACACTCACAACACCAAGCTTCACGTGCAACACTCACAACACCAAGCTTCACGTGCAACACTCACAACACCAAGCTTCACGTGCAACACTCACAACACAAAGTCTTCACGTACAACACTCTCAACACCAAGCTTCGCGTACAAACAATCAAAACACCAAGCGTCACTGTCAACACTCACAACACCAAGCTTCACGTGCAACACTCACACACCAAGCATCACGCGGCAACACTCACAACACCAAGCTTCACGTGCAACACTCACAACACCAAGCTTCACGTGCAACACTCACAACACCAAGCTTCACGTGCAACACTCACAACACCAAGCTTCACGTACAACACTCACAACACCAAGCTTCACGTGCAACACTCACAACACCAAGCTTCACGTGCAACACTCACAACACCAAGCTTCACGTACAACACTCACAACACCAAGCTTCACGTGCAACACTCACAACACCAAGCTTCACGTGCAACACTCACAACACCAAGCTTCACGTGCAACACTCACAACACCAAAGCTTCAAAAAGCATCACGTACAAACACTCACAACACCAAGCTCACGTGCAACACTCACCAACACCAAGCTTCACGTTCAACACTTCACAACCACCACGCCTTCACGTGCAACACTCACAACACCAAGCTTCACGTACAACACTCACAACACCAAGCTTCACGTACAACACATCACAACACCAAGCTTCACGTGCAACACTCACAACACCAAGCTTCACGTGCAACACTCACAACACCAAGCTTCACGTGCAACACTCACAACACCAAGCTTCACGTGCAACACTCACAACACCAAGCTTCACGTACAACACTCACAACACCAAGCTTCACGTGCAAACACTCACCAACCACCCAAGCTTCACGTACAACACACACAACCACCAAGCTTCACGTGCAACACTCACAACACCAAAGCTTCACGTGCAACACTACACAACACCAAGCTCTCAGCGTACAACACTCACAACACCATGCTTTCCCGTTGCAACACTCACAACACCATGCTTCACGTGCAACACTCACAACACCAAGCTTCATGCGTACAACACTCACAACACTAACCTCACACGTGCAACACTTCACAACACCAGCCTCACATACAACACTCACAAGCACCAACTTCACGTGCAACACTCACAACACTAAGCCTCACGTGCAACACTCACAACACCAAGCCTCACGTGCAACACTCACAACACTAAGCCTCACGTGCAACACTACACAACACCAAGCCACACATACAACACTCCACATCACCAAGTCTCTCGTGCAACACTATGCCCATATACAACATTCTAAACCAAGACAGATGAACAGGGAGACATTAAGCGACATACAAAATAACTGCGTGGAACAGAAAGTGGACAGAGGACAGATGTTCCCAGAGAGGGGGAAAACATAAACAAGGGGTCACAATTGAAGCTGAAACTCAGACGAGTCACAAGGAGGTTTGTAGAATGAATGGTTTAAGAGAACATACATGTTGATAAATTAGACACATGTGCAACTCTTGGGTATACATTATTTGAGGAAGACGAATTCGTCCGCCCACAGTGGCTCATCATTCCATACGTAGGAGAAACTTGAAGAACGGGAGGAGAAATGAGGTAATCAGTCCCTTCATTTCGCTGACTAATTCATGGCACACCCTACTTCCACATTGAACAAATGTGACACCACCTATGACTGCTGCACCTCTCCTGCATACGTTTATAAGCTGCATCTTCACCGCTCATCATCTGCCGTATTTAACTCACGATTGATGGTACTGAACACCATCGACTCAAGGTGAGGGACTGATTACCTCATTCTCCCTCCTGTTCTTCAGGTCTCCTATGTATGACTGATGAAGCCAACTGTGGTGGCGAAACGTTTTCCTCAATAGAGATACCCAAGAGTTGCACATGTGTCTAATTTAACCACAGAGATGTTAGAAAGTATTTCTTAAGAAGTCACAGAGTCGTCATAAGTGAAAACATGTCTAGGCAAGTGATGTAGTGAGGCAGAACCATACATAGCCTTAAGACGAGTATGACAAAGCTTCATGAAGCAGAGGAAGAGAGACCTAGTACGATCAGTGAAAGAGGCGGGACTAGAGCTAAAGTCTCGACCCCTGCAACCACAATTAGGTGAGTACAACACACATACAACACACACAACATCACACAAACACACACACACACACACACACGCACACATATACACACACACACACACACACACGCAACACACACACACACACCACTATACACACATACACCACACACACACACACATACATAACACACACACACACGACACACACAACACACACACACACCCAGACACACACACACACACACACACACCACACCACACACACACACACATACACACACCACACACACATAATAACACACTACACTTCCACACACACACACATACATACACACACACACACCACAAACAAACACACACACACACACACCACACACACACACACACACCACACACACTCACACACACACGACACACAGCACACGACACACACACACATTTCACCACACCACACCACACTCACACACATCACACTCAGTACACACAAACACACACACACATACACACGCTATGGTGTACCCCTAACAACAATATTGAATACATCTATCGAACAGAGGGAGATTGCCTGAGGCATGGAAGGACAGCAAATGTAGTCTCCAATCTTTAAAAAAGGAGACAGACATAAGAATTAAACTACAGACCAGTGTCACTGACCATGTCTAAATATGCAAAATCAGGAAGAAGAATTATCACGAGAAGAGTGGTGAGAAACACCTAGAAAGGAACATCCTCATCAACACAGCCAACATGTTTCGAGGGACGGGAAATCCTTTGTCACAAAACTACTGTGGAGATTCTATGACATGGTGACAGCAGTAAGACAAGAGAGAAGGGGTGGCCGTGGATTTCATTATTCTTGGACTGCAAGAAGGCGTTTGACACAGTTCACACAAGAGATTTGGTGCAAAACTGGAGGACCAAGCAGGGATAACAGGAATGTGCACTACAATGGATCAGGGAAAACTTGTCAGGAAGACCAGAGCAGCGAGTCATGGTACTGGCGAGGTTTCAGAGTGGGGGCACCTGTGACCAGCGGGGTCCCAGCAGGGGTCAGTCCTAGGACCAAGTGCTGTTATAGGTATTTGTGAAAGACATGACGGAAAGGAATAGACTCTGAGGTGTCCCAGTTTGCAGATGACGTGAAGTTGATGAAAGCAATCACTCAATCGAAGACCAGCAGACTACAAAGGGAAATTCGGACAGGCTGCAGACCGGTCCACAATTGGCTTCCTGGAGTTCAATCCCACCAATAGCAAAGTCATATAAGATTGGGGAAGGGACAAGAAGGGCCCAGACTGAGTCAGTCCTAGGGGGTCAGAGACTACAAAACCTTCACTCAAGGAAAAAAGATCTTGGGGTGAGTATGAACACCAGGCACATCTCCTGAAGCGCACATCAACCAAATAACTGCTGCAGCATATGGGCGCCTAGCAAACCTCAAACAGCAATCCGACATCTTAATAAGGAAATCATTCAGAACCTGTAACACCGTGTACGTTTAGGCCCATATTGGGAGTATGCCGGCACCAGTTTGGAACTCCCACCTAGCCAAGCACGTGAAGAAACTAGCGAAAGTTGGCAAAGGTTTCAACAAGACTAGTCCCAGAATAAGAGGTATGTCCCTAACGAGGAGAGGTTAAGGAAATCAACGCTGAACGACACTGGAGGACAGGAGAGATAGGGGGTGACATGATAACGACATACAAAAATACTGAGAGGAATTGACAAGGTGGACAACGACTAGATTTCCAGAGATTTGGAATGCACACAGTAACAAGGGGACACAGTTTGGAAGCTGAAGACACAGATGAATCACAGGGATGTTTAGGAAGTATTTCTTCAGCCACAAGTAGTCAGTAAGTGGAATATTTGGTAAGCGGAAGTAGTGGAGGCAGGATCCAACATAGCTTTAAGCAGAGGTATGATAAAGCCTCAACGGCTCAGGGAGAGTGACCTAGTACGATCATTGAAGAGCGGGGGCCAGGTAGCTCCGGACTGGTCGACCCCCGCAAACCACAAAACTAGGTGAGAACTAGTGAGTACACACACACACACACACACACACAACAACACACACACACACACACTCACCACACACACACATACATACACACACACACACACACACACACAACACACACACACACACACACACACACACACGCACACAACAACCACACACAACACATACACACACACACACAGACCACACACACACACACACCTACATACACACACACACACACACACACACACACCACGACACACACATACACACACACACAGACACACACACACACATCACAACATACACACACACACACACACATAGAAGTTGTCCAGCAAAGTGGAATAGCCTAGCAAGTGAAGTAGTAGGAGGCGAACCATACATAGTTTTAAGAAGAGGTATGACAAAGCACAGGAAGCAATGAGAGAGAGATCCAGAACGATCAGTGAAGAGGCGGGGCCAGGAGCTGAGTCTCGACCCCTGCAACCACAATTAGTGAGTACAATTAGGTGAGTACACATACACACACATACTCACACACACGACACACACACATACACGCACACACACACACACACAACACACCCACACACACACACACACACACACACACCTACACATACACACACACGACACTAGACACACACACACACACACACATACACACATACACACACACACACACACACATACATCACACACACATACACCTACACACACCACACACAGGACACTAGGCACACACACACACACACACACACACACTAAACACACACACACACACACCAGACACACACACACACACACACACACACACACACACATACACACACACACACACACACACACATACACACACACACACACACACAACAACACATACACATAGGCAACACCACACACACCTAGACACACACACACACACACACACACACACACACTACACACACACACACACACACATACACACACAAATAACACATACACACAAAACACACACATACACACACACACACACACAGCACACACACACACACACCCAACATGCACACACACACACACACACACACACACAAATACACAACACACACACACACACCACAAACACACAACACATCCACACACACACACACACACACACACACACACAACACACCACACACACACACACACACACAACACACCAAACACACACACACTACCCCAAAACCAACCTGCAAACTACAGTAATAATAATTAATAATATAGCAACTATTAATAACTGTTATATATACATATATATATTAGATGATTGTAAAAAAAACATTATAACAACGTTAAATATATTAACAGTTAATTATGATGTTTAATAAATGTTAAGAAGTTATATAAACAACACTCCCACACCTGTCCCCCCCTACCTGTCCCCCACACCAGACACACACAACCTGTCCCCCGACACCTGTCCCCCCACGCTGTCCACCCACACCTGTCTCCCCCACACACACCTGTCCCCACAAACCTGTCCCCCCACACCCGTCCCCCACGACCTGTCCCCCCACAACTGTCCACCCACACTCTGTCCCCCACACCTTCCCCCCACACCTGTCCCCCACAACTGTCCCCCCACAACCTGTCCCCCACACCTGGTCCTCCCACACCTTCTGTCCCCCCACACCTGTCCCCCACACCTGTCCCCCCACTAGCCGTCACACACACCACCTGTCAACCCACACCTGTCCCCCCACACAATGTCCCCCACACCTGTCACCCACACCTGTCCCCCACACCTGGCCCCCACACTGTCCCCCACAGCCCTGTCCCCCACACCTTCCCCCACACACCTGTCCCCCAACACCTGTGCCCCCTACACCTGTCCCCCCCCCCACACCTGTCCCCCACACCTGTCCCCCACACCAGTCACCCCACACCTTCCCCCCACATACCAGTCCCCCATAACCCTGTTCCCCAAACACCTGTCCCCCCACATCTGTCCCCCCACACCTGTCCCCTAACACCTGTCCCCCCACTCCTGTGCCCGCCACACCTTCCCCCCACAACTGTCACCCACACCTGTCCCCAATCACCTGTCCCGCCCCTGTCCCCACACTCCTGTCCCCCACACCTTCCCCCACACTTGTCCCCCCCACACCTGTCCCCCACACCTGTCCACCACACCTGTCCTCCCACACCTGTCCCCTGCACACCTGTCCCCCACACCTGTCCATAACACCTGTCCCACCCTGTTCCCCCACACCTGTCCCCCACACCTGTCCCCCCACACCTTCATCCCACACCTGTCACCCACACCAGTCCCCCACACCTGTCCCCCACACCTGTCACCTCGACACCTTCCCCTCACACCTGGGCCCCCACGCCTGTCCTCCCACACCTTCCCCCCACACCTGTCACCCACACCTGTCACCCCACACCTGTCCCCCACACCTGTCCTCCCACACCTGTCCCCCCACATCTTCCACCCACACCTGTCACCCCACAGCCTGTTCCCCACACACACCTCCCCCACACCCACACCTCCCCCACACCCACACCTCCCCCACACTCACACCTCCCCCACACCCACAACTCCCCCCACATCCACACCTCCCCCACACTCACAACCTCCCCACACCAACCCCTCCCCCACACTCACAACCTCCCCACACCCACAACACCCCCACATCCACACCTCACCTAGACTAACCCTCCCCTACACCCACACCTCCCCACACCCCACACCCCCCCACACTCACATCACACACTCCCCCACACCCACAACTCCCCCACATCCACACCTCCCCTAGACTAACACCTCCCCTACACCCACACCTCCCCAATCCACACCTCCCCCCAGACCCAACCTCCCCAGAACCCCCCCCTCTCTCCACACCCACACCTCCCCCACACACCGCACACCGTCCCCCACACCACACCTGCCCCCACCATCCACACCTCAACTAGAGCTAACACCTCCCCACACCCACACCTGCCTCCCCAGACAATATCCCAACTTACTCCCACATACACAACCTCCCCCAGACCCACACCTCTCCCTCACCCACCCTCCCCTACACCACAACCTCCCCACACCCACACATCCCCACCATCCACACCTCACCTAGACTAACACCTCCCCCACACCCACACCTCCCCCACACACCACATGCCTCCCCCAACCCTCACAAAACCTCCCCCACACCCACACGTCTCCCGCACATCCACACCTCACCTAGACTAATACCTCCCCCACACCCACACCTCCCCACCTCCACAACCTCCCCCAGACCCACACCTTTCCCACACCCCACCTCCCCCACACCAACACCTACCCTACACCCACACCTCCCCCACATCACACCTCACCTAGACTAACACTCTCCCCCACACACACACGTCCACCACATCACACCTCTCCCAGACCCACACCTCCCCCAGACCCACACCACTCCCACAACCCACACCTCCCAACACACACACACAACTCCCCACCGGGACCCACACCTCCCCCAGACATACACTTCCCCCAGACCCTACAACCTTCCCCCACACCCACACCTCCCCACACCCCCCACACCTCCCCACACATACAACCTCCCCACACCCACACACCTCCCCCACACCCACACCTCCCACAACACACACCACTTCCCCACAGCCCACACCTCCCCCACACATACACCTCCCCCGCACCCACACTTCCCCCACACCCACACTTCCCCCACACATACACCCCCCCCCACACCCACACCTCCCACACACACACTTCCCCACACCCACACCCCCACACAAACACCCACCCACACCCACACCTCCCCCTCACATCCCACACCTCCCACACACATACACTTCCCCTACAACCCTCCCCCACACATAACACCTCCCCACACCCACACCTCAACCCCCACACACCACACCACCCCAACACACACATCCCCCACACCCACAACCCCCACACATACACCTCCCCACAACCCACACCTCCCCCCACACACACCACACCTCCCACACACAACACTTCCGTCCCCACACCCACACCCCCACACATACACCTCCCCACACCCACCACTACCTCCCCCCCCCAGCATCCACACCTCCCACACACAACTCTTCCCTACACCTCCCCCACACATACACCTCCCCTCACACCCACACCTCCCCCCCCATCCACACCTCCCACACACACACTTCCCCCCCACACCTCCGCTCACACAACCCCTCCCCTCACCCACACCTCCCCCCACACAACAACACTTGCATCAGGGACAACACTGCATAGTAATGGTCACCCATAAGAACGTTAGGTGACAATAACCCATATAGGGATCTTCCAGCTCACCCTCGCACACTTCCCCCCCCCCACCCCAACAAATTAACCTCTTTCCCCCTTCCCAACATTAACTGCTGTTCTTTCATCTGGTACATGAAATGAGGCAAATTGGTGGTGAATCGTTGGTTTCTTCTCTTTCCCACCTCACCACATCACAATCTTAGCTACTACTGCTTACCCAGTCTTTGCTGAACCCTCCCTCTCTCATCTCTCTCTCTCTAATGTGTTTTTCTCTCGGTAAATGCCTAGCAAAATATAGCAAGATTATTGATTTATTAGTTGTCAAGTGGTTATCACATTTGTTGTCAATAAGTTATCGAAGTGTTGTCAGTGGGTTTGTCACGGTGCTGCCACATTGTTGTCACAAGTTGAAAAGTAAACTAAAGTAACTGGGAACGTGAACTCCCTAGATTTGTATTCCTTGGAACGCAGGCGAGAAAGATATCCTAGAAGGGATTAGCACTAAATTTGGACACGCAAAATCATTCCCTACGAAAGCAAAAGACGTCGGCAAGACGAATTCAGTGAAAACATGGCGCCACTAGCACAATAAGTGTCAGGGCCCAAGACTGTTTCAACTACCACCAGCATACGACAAAGGGGAATAAACAATTGACCCCTGGCTGTCTTTAGGGAAGGCACTGGACAGGCACCTAAAGTTAGTAACCTTACCAGCCCAGGCTGGGGTTCGTACACGGTTACGTGCGGAGGCCAGAAGTGTGTTTAGGGGAAGTTTCCCTACCCCTTCCCCCCTCCCTATAACAAGCCATGTGTTCCTCTCTATGACAGAAATTTTCCCTACTCATGATTTATATTAATAAAAGTAGGTATCAAGGAGTGTAAAGGCACGGGTGGGCGTTGGGCCTGTGACCCCAGATATGGGCGGGGGCGGTGATCCCTGAATCAACCTCCAGGTCGGCACTGCGTCTTTGGACTGACACCAATCTTATCACTCCTAAATGTCTTTTGTGAGTGTGTGTGTGTGTGGTGTGTGTGGTGTGTGTGTGTGTGTTGTGGGTGTGATGTGTGTGTGTGTGTGTGTGCAACACCTACGGTCAACCAATACTTCAGAGCCAACACAACACAACACAACAGTCTCTCCAGGCGGACGAGTTATCGTCAGGAGGAAGACAATAATGTTGGAATCCTAACTATGGTGTGACAACGATTTTCTCTACCCTGGCCAGATCAAAGACGAAGATCCTGCCAGCGTCAGGACTGTTGTTGCTGCTGCTGCTGTTGCTGCAGCTGTGTCGATGCTGCAGCTGCTGCTACACTTGCTCCTCTCTAACACAGGCGATACATAACCATCAACAGGTACAGAGCTAAATTCACTGAATACAAACGATAATCAAAGTCTGGCAAGCGCTGAACACCTGAGAGTTCCAAGGAACTTCCAGTCTTCCCAAGCTCGCTGCTGAACTTATCCAGCGACTGATACATCTTGGTTATCAAGCTGTTATCATATTGCAGTTTTTGGCTGCTGCCTACCTGTTATTATGGCACCCAGAGTCCCCAAGGTCTCAGGCTGACTGCCTGATCAATCAGACTGTTGGTGCCTGGCGGAACACAAGACCAACGTAAGTACCCACAGCCTGGTTGATTCAACAAACAACAGTTTGTAGGAACATGGTACGATTAGAGATCTAGGTTGCAAAACTCGCAGATGTTGCAAGAGCGAGTTGTTGAAGAGTCTTGGTTCCCCTTTAACACCACCGGAAATAGCTCATGATTCATACACATGGCTGTAACATAACACATTGTGTGTTATCATACACATAGTGTGGTATCATACACATGGTGGTATCATACACATGGTGGTATCATACACATGGTGGAATCATACACATGGCTGTATCATACACATGGTGGTATCATACACATGGTGGTATCATACACATGGTGGTATCATACACATGGTGGTAATCTACACATGGTGGTATCATACACATGGTGGTATCATACACATGGTGTGTATCGATACTCATGGAGGTATCAAAACACAGGTGTAATCATACACATGCCTGTATCATACACATGTGGTGATCATACACAGTGGTGGTATCATACACATGTGTTGGTATCATACACATGGTGTGTATCATACCATGATGGGTGGATCATAACACATGGCTGTATCATACCACACATGGAGGTATCATACACATGGTGGTAATCATAAGCACATGTTGGCATCATAGCACCCAAAGGCTGTATCATACACCCATAGGTGGTATCATACACATGGATGGAATCAAAACACATGTGGAATCAACACCATGGCTGTATCATACACATGGAGGCATCATACACATGGTGGTATCGATACACATGTGGCATCAACACAATGGTGGAATAATACCACATGGCTGTATCATACACAGGTTGGTAACATAACACATGGTGTATCATACACCTGGTGGCATCATAACACATGGTGGAATCATACACATGGTTTTTATCATACACATGGCTGTAATCATACACATGTGTATCATACACAAGGTGGTATCATAACACATGGTGGCATCATAGACACATGGTTTTATCAAACACATGTGGCATCATACACATGACTATCATACATATGGGTATCATTAGAAGGGGGGGGTGGTGGTAATCATACACTGGTATCATACACAGGTGGTATCAAACACATGGTGGTATCCATACACATGGGTGGTATCATACACATGGTGGGAATCCATACACATGGTGGAATATACACATATGGTGGAATCATACACCTGGCCGTATCATACACATGGCTGTAACATACACATGGCAATATCTACACGTGGCTGGTACAATACACATTCACTGGATGAGATCCAAGTTAGAAAACAACACAAGAGAAAGGCTTCCATACCCAGATTATTATACCTCTGAGGATTGAAGTGTATCCGAGCCATCACTGCAGAAGCTACAGAAGTCTAAGATACTGATATACTGCCGCTGATGTTATCGCTTATGATTTCTAACTACCTGTCTTTGCATTCAGCAAGAAATCCTAGCATCTACAATCAAACTGGGAACCACAGAACCGTACCCTGTAAAAAGACACTTACATCCCTTGCAGACTTTGTTGACTGACATCACATATATCATGAAACAAGAGGTTACGTGTTGTGTGTGTGTATGTCGTCATGATGACTGAGACACATTGCCAGTTTCATGAACTGGTACCTAAACATAAAATGCTGAAACTAATATTGTACCGTTGTTTTGAATAAATTAGAACCAATTATACCCGCAAGAGGCAGCACAAAACAGTAGACATTGAGAGAGGAGGGAGGAGTTTGCCTGTTCCTCCCTCCTTGCTCCTCCTCCCTCCCATCTCCTTCCTCTACCTCCCTGGGGAGAGTAAGAAGATTCAATACATCAGAGTGAGGAGAGTGTGAGTCACTGGTAACCAGAAGCAATTAAATTTATATTTTCTCTCTGGCTCCTCTACCTCTATTGTGCCAGTCAGACCAGATATCTCATTGTGTATGTAGGCCCTCCCCTCCTTCCCCTCCCCTCCATCATTACCGCCCCCACACTCCTCCTTCCCTTCCCCTCTGTCACATCGCCACGTCCCACTCTCTTACCTCCTACCCTTCCTCACCATATCCCCTCTTTAACCCCCTCCATCCCCCACCTCACTAAGCCTTCCCCTTCCCCCCAGTCCTCCTTGTCCTCCCTCCTCATAGGTGCACATTACACACATAACGAGGTACACCAGAAATGTCATTAGTAAAGGTGCTATGAATCAAAACCTGGAGAGAAACCTTTTTACACCTACCACGGGGAAAAAAAAAAACCCCCCATCACCCTCCCCACGCCCCTTCAGGCAGTGAGAACAGGGGAGGCAGCAGAGAAAGAGGAGTCAGAGTGGGGAAGGTCAGAGATGTTAGTGGAAGGGGATGACACACCTTTGATGTACCACTGATGGGCTTCGAGAGTTCTTCTTCTCCCGGAGTCCAGCCCTGGACCAAGCTTGTCTGGTGTTTGCCTGGTCAATCAGTTTGTTGCTGCTGCTGGTCCGCTGGTCCACATACCCATCACAGACTGGTTGATCTGGCACTTGGCGGAGATACTTGTCCATTTTCACCTTGAAGACTTGTACATTTGTCGAAGCAGTGTCGCTGATATCTTCTAATAACATATTAAATAGTCTGGGACTATGGATGTTGATACAATGTTCTCTTATACTCCCACGCAACCCATGCATTTGCCATGCGCTTATTTTACACTACTCAATATCCTCCTTGTTAATTCAGTATGATGTTATGTAGTGTGTAGATTTGGGAACAGACCTTTATGAATCTTCCAGGTATATATTACCATGTGCATCTCTCTCCTCTGCTCAAGTGCACATATTTAGGAATTTGATACGTTCCCAGTAATTTAAATATTTTATTGACTATGTGGGCAGTAATTGATCTTTGTAACTTTTCCAGCTATTATCTCTCCTGCCCTGGACGGAACCGTCAACACCGAACAATATTTTAAGCAAGACGGAACCGTCATCACCGAACAATATTTTAAGCAAGACGGAACCGTTATCACCGAACAATATCTAAGCAAGACGGAACCGTCCAACACCGAACAATAATTCTTAGCAAGACGAACCGTCCAACGACCGAACAAATTTCAAGCAAGACGGAACCGTCCCACAAACCGAACAATATTCTAAGCAAGACGGAACCGTCAACACCGAACAATATTCTAAGCAAGACGGAACCGTCAACACCGAACAATATTCTAAGCAAGACGGAACCGTCAACACCGAACAATATTCTAAGCAAGACGGAACCGTCAACACCGAACCATATTCTAAGGCAAGAACGGAACCGTCCAACACCGACAATATCTATAATCAAGAGAGACCAAATGATTTGGAATAGCATCATTCACAGAAGCACTATATCCCCGATTGAAAGTTCTCATTAACCACTCCCGTCATTTGCCTACATTTGTGATATTGCTTTATTGGGTCTTTAATTAAAAGATAGGTCATAGCTGACAGTGTTACTGTCCGTGCTTGCAGACGTCCATCGTTCTACTGAGTTTTTGTATACAGTGTCCCTTGTGAGGTCTTCACTCTTCCTTACCTAAGCACGCAACTTTGACCCCAATGAACGTAATGGATGTTCTCCACTCCAACTGAACAATTTACTGTACCTTCTTGTAATTTTTTCGTGTCTTCTACGAGAGGATTTCCATGTAAAAGTTGAGGAGGAGATGGTAAGTGGGGAAGTAGAGACCAGTAAGGAACCACGAGGGAAGGTTTATGAAGGGAGGAACACGAGGGAAGGTTATGAAAGGAGACCTATGGAAGGTTATGAAGGAGACCACGAGGTAAGGTTTATGAAAGGAGACCACGAGGGAAGGTTTGAAGGAGACCACGGGAAGGATTAGAAAGGAGACCACGAGAAGGTTTATGAAGGAGACCACGCGGGAAGGTTAATGAAGGAGACCACGAGGGATAGTTATGAAGGGAGACCACGAGGGAAGGTTATGAAGGAGACCATGAGGGAAGGTTATGAAGGAGACCACGAAGGAAGGTTATGAAGGAGACCACGAGGGAAGGTTATGAAGGAGACCACGAGGGAAGGTTATGAAGGAGACCACGAGGGAAGGTTATGAAGGAGACCACGAGGGAAGGTTATGAAGGAGACCACGAGGGAAGGTTATGAAGGAGACCACGAGGGAAGGTTATGAGTATACCACGAGGGGAAGTTAATGAAGGATACCATGAGTGAAGGTTAAGAAGGAGACCACAGGGAAGGTTATTGAAGGAGACCACGAGGAAGGTTATGAAGGAGACCACGAGGGAAGGTTTATGAAGGGAAAAAGACCAACGAGGGAAGGTTATGAAGGAGACCACGAGGGAAGGTTATAGAAGAGACCACGATGGAAGGTTATGAAGGAACCGACGCTGGAAGGTTAAGTAAGGAGACCACGAGGGAAAGGTTATGAAGGAGAACCACGAGGGAAAGTTTAGAAGGAGACCACGAGGGAAGGTTATGAAGGAGACCACGAGGAAGTTATGAAGGATACCACTAGGGAAGTTATGAAGGGAGACCACGAGGGAAGGTTATGAAGGAGACCGACGAGGGAAGGTTATGAAGGGACACGAGGAATTTATGAAGGAGAACACGAGGGAGGATTATGAAAGGAACCACGAGGGGAAGGTTATGAAGGAGACCACGAGGGGAAGGTTATGAAGTGGAGACCACGAGGAAGTTATGAGGATACCACGAGGGAAGGTTAAGAAGAAACCACGAGGGAATGTTATGAAGTGACCACGAGGGTAAAGGTTATGAAGGATAACCACGAGGGAAGGTTATGAAGGAGACCACGAGGAAGGTTATTGAAGGAGACCACGAGGAAGGTTATGAAGGAGACCACTAGGGAAGGTTATGAGGAACCCATGAGAAAGGTTATGAAGGAGATCCACGAGGAAGGTTATGAAGGAGACCATGAGGAAGTGTTTTGAAGAACCACGAGGGAAAGGTTATGAATGAGACCACTAGGGAAGGTTATGAGGAGACCACGAGGGAAGTAATGAAGGAGACCACGAGGGAAGGTTATGAAGAGACCACGAGGAAGGTTAATGGAAGGAGAACCATGAAGGAACCATGAAGGGGAACCATGAAGGGACCAAGAAAGGGAAACCATGAAGGGGACCATGAAAGGGGACCATGAAGGGGACCATGAAGAACCACGAAATGAACATGAAGGGACCATAAGGACCATGAAGGGGGACTATTGAAGGAGTAGTCGACGAAAAGCTGCCTCCCTCTCAACCCTCCGTGGTTGGCCCTCCATCACAGCCTCTGACCTGCCCTCCGGCACTTCCCTCACCCCCACCCTCACGTGAGGAGCAGGAAAGGTAAGGTGTTTCCGAGTGCTGAGTGAGGGAGGGGAGGGGGAGGGGGGAGGGGAGGGGAGGGGAGGAGGGACGGGAGGGAGGGAAGGGAGGGGATGCTGGGCAGACAGAGGGGAGGATTTGTTTGACTTACAAATCACAAGAATTGTTTGCTTGTTTACTTGTTTACCCTGTTTAAAAGCACATCTGTGAACACATGAGTTACAGACCAGCATTACACTTGTTACTACATGGCCTTGCTCCTGACGTCATTACCAGCTTACCAATATCGTGACTATTGACTATTACATTACAGAAACTCTCTGCACACAAGACAGAAACTAACCACAAAGTTTCGCTCGAACTTGGACCATTTACAAGTAAGGAAAATTACCCAGAGTTAATTATTTATCCCAAAAAAACAAATACCTATAAATCACTGAAAATCCCTGAGCATAAATTTAAAATAAAGGGAAAATATCTCCCTCATTTATGCCGAAAGTGATTTACAAGCCAGCGTCTCTTGACAATTTCTAGACAACGTTGATAATCTCTAGAGAAAATTTATAATTTCTTAAAAAATCTAGATAACTTCTTAAGAACGCTGACAGTTTCCACGGAAGATCCAAAGAAACGTGCAAGTTTTTAAGTGAGGTCCATGGAGTAAAGGGTTTTTTTTCGGTGACAGAAGAACACACGTCCCACGCTCAGAAGTTTATTAATACAGCTAATACAACTACCTCAACAATTTATGTACGACCCAGAATTATGAGGGTGAGCAAGCGTGCTACAAAAACTTTTTACACACTCGGATATAAACCTGTCCTACACACATGAGCACAACCGACGCACCCAACTGGCCAATTGCCTCACTGTGAGTCATGAAGTGTGTGGAGTAACGACTCTGGGGACTACCATTGTCGTGACACCTAGACCTCATAAACCATGAGAGCCACAATTACCAGGTAGTAAACACCACGATAATAGCCTCACCCTGTATGCTTGATTTAATTCCTACTTGATATATATACTGGCAGGCACAGCCTGGCAGTATATACTTTACTGCTTATAGTACACTCACAACACCAAGCTTCACGTGCAACACTCACAACACCAAGCTTCACGTGCAACACTCACAACACCAAGCTTCACGTGCAACACTCACAACACAAAGTCTTCACGTACAACACTCTCAACACCAAGCTTCGCGTACAAACAATCAAAACACCAAGCGTCACTGTCAACACTCACAACACCAAGCTTCACGTGCAACACTCACACACCAAGCATCACGCGGCAACACTCACAACACCAAGCTTCACGTGCAACACTCACAACACCAAGCTTCACGTGCAACACTCACAACACCAAGCTTCACGTGCAACACTCACAACACCAAGCTTCACGTACAACACTCACAACACCAAGCTTCACGTGCAACACTCACAACACCAAGCTTCACGTGCAACACTCACAACACCAAGCTTCACGTACAACACTCACAACACCAAGCTTCACGTGCAACACTCACAACACCAAGCTTCACGTGCAACACTCACAACACCAAGCTTCACGTGCAACACTCACAACACCAAAGCTTCAAAAAGCATCACGTACAAACACTCACAACACCAAGCTCACGTGCAACACTCACCAACACCAAGCTTCACGTTCAACACTTCACAACCACCACGCCTTCACGTGCAACACTCACAACACCAAGCTTCACGTACAACACTCACAACACCAAGCTTCACGTACAACACTCACAACACCAAGCTTCACGTGCAACACTCACAACACCAAGCTTCACGTGCAACACTCACAACACCAAGCTTCACGTGCAACACTCACAACACCAAGCTTCACGTGCAACACTCACAACACCAAGCTTCACGTACAACACTCACAACACCAAGCTTCACGTGCAAACACTCACCAACCACCCAAGCTTCACGTACAACACACACAACCACCAAGCTTCACGTGCAACACTCACAACACCAAAGCTTCACGTGCAACACTACACAACACCAAGCTCTCAGCGTACAACACTCACAACACCATGCTTTCCCGTTGCAACACTCACAACACCATGCTTCACGTGCAACACTCACAACACCAAGCTTCATGCGTACAACACTCACAACACTAACCTCACACGTGCAACACTTCACAACACCAGCCTCACATACAACACTCACAAGCACCAACTTCACGTGCAACACTCACAACACTAAGCCTCACGTGCAACACTCACAACACCAAGCCTCACGTGCAACACTCACAACACTAAGCCTCACGTGCAACACTCACAACACCAAGCCTCACATACAACACTCACAACACCAAGTCTCGCGTGCAACACTATGCCCCATATACAACATTCTAAACCAAGACAGATGAACAGGGAGACATTAAGCGACATACAAAATAACTGCGTGGAACAGAAAGTGGACAGAGACAGGATGTTCCAGAGAGGGGAAACAGAAACAAGGGGTCACAATTGGAAGCTGAAGACTCAGACGAGTCACAAGGAGGTTTGTAGATGAATGGTTCAGAGAACAGACATGTTGATAAATTAGACACATGTGCAACTCTTGGGTATCTTTATTTGAGGAAGACGAATTCGTCCGCCCACAGTGGCTCATCATTCCATACGTAGGAGAAACTTGAAGAACGGGAGGAGAAATGAGGTAATCAGTCCCTTCTTCGCTTGCCTAATTCTTGGGCACAACCTACTTCCACATTGAACAAATGTGACACCACCTATGACTGCTGCACCTCTCCTGCCATACGGTTTATAAGCTGCATCTTCACCGCTCATCATCTGCCGTATTTAACTCACGATTGATGGTACTGAACACCATCGACTCAAGGTGAGGGACTGATTACCTCATTCTCCCTCCTGTTCTTCAGGTCTCCTATGTATGACTGATGAAGCCAACTGTGGTGGCGAAACGTTTTCCTCAATAGAGATACCCAAGAGTTGCACATGTGTCTAATTTAACCACAGAGATGTTAGAAAGTATTTCTTAAGAAGTCACAGAGTCGTCATAAGTGAAAACATGTCTAGGCAAGTGATGTAGTGAGGCAGAACCATACATAGCCTTAAGACGAGTATGACAAAGCTTCATGAAGCAGAGGAAGAGAGACCTAGTACGATCAGTGAAAGAGGCGGGACTAGAGCTAAAGTCTCGACCCCTGCAACCACAATTAGGTGAGTACAACACACATACAACACACACAACATCACACAAACACACACACACACACACACACGCACACATATACACACACACACACACACACACGCAACACACACACACACACCACTATACACACATACACCACACACACACACACATACATAACACACACACACACGACACACACAACACACACACACACCCAGACACACACACACACACACACACACCACACCACACACACACACACATACACACACCACACACACATAATAACACACTACACTTCCACACACACACACATACATACACACACACACACCACAAACAAACACACACACACACACACCACACACACACACACACACCACACACACTCACACACACACGACACACAGCACACGACACACACACACATTTCACCACACCACACCACACTCACACACATCACACTCAGTACACACAAACACACACACACATACACACGCTATGGTGTACCCCTAACAACAATATTGAATACATCTATCGAACAGAGGGAGATTGCCTGAGGCATGGAAGGACAGCAAATGTAGTCTCCAATCTTTAAAAAAGGAGACAGACATAAGAATTAAACTACAGACCAGTGTCACTGACCATGTCTAAATATGCAAAATCAGGAAGAAGAATTATCACGAGAAGAGTGGTGAGAAACACCTAGAAAGGAACATCCTCATCAACACAGCCAACATGTTTCGAGGGACGGGAAATCCTTTGTCACAAAACTACTGTGGAGATTCTATGACATGGTGACAGCAGTAAGACAAGAGAGAAGGGGTGGCCGTGGATTTCATTATTCTTGGACTGCAAGAAGGCGTTTGACACAGTTCACACAAGAGATTTGGTGCAAAACTGGAGGACCAAGCAGGGATAACAGGAATGTGCACTACAATGGATCAGGGAAAACTTGTCAGGAAGACCAGAGCAGCGAGTCATGGTACTGGCGAGGTTTCAGAGTGGGGGCACCTGTGACCAGCGGGGTCCCAGCAGGGGTCAGTCCTAGGACCAAGTGCTGTTATAGGTATTTGTGAAAGACATGACGGAAAGGAATAGACTCTGAGGTGTCCCAGTTTGCAGATGACGTGAAGTTGATGAAAGCAATCACTCAATCGAAGACCAGCAGACTACAAAGGGAAATTCGGACAGGCTGCAGACCGGTCCACAATTGGCTTCCTGGAGTTCAATCCCACCAATAGCAAAGTCATATAAGATTGGGGAAGGGACAAGAAGGGCCCAGACTGAGTCAGTCCTAGGGGGTCAGAGACTACAAAACCTTCACTCAAGGAAAAAAGATCTTGGGGTGAGTATGAACACCAGGCACATCTCCTGAAGCGCACATCAACCAAATAACTGCTGCAGCATATGGGCGCCTAGCAAACCTCAAACAGCAATCCGACATCTTAATAAGGAAATCATTCAGAACCTGTAACACCGTGTACGTTTAGGCCCATATTGGGAGTATGCCGGCACCAGTTTGGAACTCCCACCTAGCCAAGCACGTGAAGAAACTAGCGAAAGTTGGCAAAGGTTTCAACAAGACTAGTCCCAGAATAAGAGGTATGTCCCTAACGAGGAGAGGTTAAGGAAATCAACGCTGAACGACACTGGAGGACAGGAGAGATAGGGGGTGACATGATAACGACATACAAAAATACTGAGAGGAATTGACAAGGTGGACAACGACTAGATTTCCAGAGATTTGGAATGCACACAGTAACAAGGGGACACAGTTTGGAAGCTGAAGACACAGATGAATCACAGGGATGTTTAGGAAGTATTTCTTCAGCCACAAGTAGTCAGTAAGTGGAATATTTGGTAAGCGGAAGTAGTGGAGGCAGGATCCAACATAGCTTTAAGCAGAGGTATGATAAAGCCTCAACGGCTCAGGGAGAGTGACCTAGTACGATCATTGAAGAGCGGGGGCCAGGTAGCTCCGGACTGGTCGACCCCCGCAAACCACAAAACTAGGTGAGAACTAGTGAGTACACACACACACACACACACACACAACAACACACACACACACACACTCACCACACACACACATACATACACACACACACACACACACACACAACACACACACACACACACACACACACACACGCACACAACAACCACACACAACACATACACACACACACACAGACCACACACACACACACACCTACATACACACACACACACACACACACACACACCACGACACACACATACACACACACACAGACACACACACACACATCACAACATACACACACACACACACACATAGAAGTTGTCCAGCAAAGTGGAATAGCCTAGCAAGTGAAGTAGTAGGAGGCGAACCATACATAGTTTTAAGAAGAGGTATGACAAAGCACAGGAAGCAATGAGAGAGAGATCCAGAACGATCAGTGAAGAGGCGGGGCCAGGAGCTGAGTCTCGACCCCTGCAACCACAATTAGTGAGTACAATTAGGTGAGTACACATACACACACATACTCACACACACGACACACACACATACACGCACACACACACACACACAACACACCCACACACACACACACACACACACACACCTACACATACACACACACGACACTAGACACACACACACACACACACATACACACATACACACACACACACACACACATACATCACACACACATACACCTACACACACCACACACAGGACACTAGGCACACACACACACACACACACACACACTAAACACACACACACACACACCAGACACACACACACACACACACACACACACACACACATACACACACACACACACACACACACATACACACACACACACACACACAACAACACATACACATAGGCAACACCACACACACCTAGACACACACACACACACACACACACACACACACTACACACACACACACACACACATACACACACAAATAACACATACACACAAAACACACACATACACACACACACACACACAGCACACACACACACACACCCAACATGCACACACACACACACACACACACACACAAATACACAACACACACACACACACCACAAACACACAACACATCCACACACACACACACACACACACACACACACAACACACCACACACACACACACACACACAACACACCAAACACACACACACTACCCCAAAACCAACCTGCAAACTACAGTAATAATAATTAATAATATAGCAACTATTAATAACTGTTATATATACATATATATATTAGATGATTGTAAAAAAAACATTATAACAACGTTAAATATATTAACAGTTAATTATGATGTTTAATAAATGTTAAGAAGTTATATAAACAACACTCCCACACCTGTCCCCCCCTACCTGTCCCCCACACCAGACACACACAACCTGTCCCCCGACACCTGTCCCCCCACGCTGTCCACCCACACCTGTCTCCCCCACACACACCTGTCCCCACAAACCTGTCCCCCCACACCCGTCCCCCACGACCTGTCCCCCCACAACTGTCCACCCACACTCTGTCCCCCACACCTTCCCCCCACACCTGTCCCCCACAACTGTCCCCCCACAACCTGTCCCCCACACCTGGTCCTCCCACACCTTCTGTCCCCCCACACCTGTCCCCCACACCTGTCCCCCCACTAGCCGTCACACACACCACCTGTCAACCCACACCTGTCCCCCCACACAATGTCCCCCACACCTGTCACCCACACCTGTCCCCCACACCTGGCCCCCACACTGTCCCCCACAGCCCTGTCCCCCACACCTTCCCCCACACACCTGTCCCCCAACACCTGTGCCCCCTACACCTGTCCCCCCCCCCACACCTGTCCCCCACACCTGTCCCCCACACCAGTCACCCCACACCTTCCCCCCACATACCAGTCCCCCATAACCCTGTTCCCCAAACACCTGTCCCCCCACATCTGTCCCCCCACACCTGTCCCCTAACACCTGTCCCCCCACTCCTGTGCCCGCCACACCTTCCCCCCACAACTGTCACCCACACCTGTCCCCAATCACCTGTCCCGCCCCTGTCCCCACACTCCTGTCCCCCACACCTTCCCCCACACTTGTCCCCCCCACACCTGTCCCCCACACCTGTCCACCACACCTGTCCTCCCACACCTGTCCCCTGCACACCTGTCCCCCACACCTGTCCATAACACCTGTCCCACCCTGTTCCCCCACACCTGTCCCCCACACCTGTCCCCCCACACCTTCATCCCACACCTGTCACCCACACCAGTCCCCCACACCTGTCCCCCACACCTGTCACCTCGACACCTTCCCCTCACACCTGGGCCCCCACGCCTGTCCTCCCACACCTTCCCCCCACACCTGTCACCCACACCTGTCACCCCACACCTGTCCCCCACACCTGTCCTCCCACACCTGTCCCCCCACATCTTCCACCCACACCTGTCACCCCACAGCCTGTTCCCCACACACACCTCCCCCACACCCACACCTCCCCCACACCCACACCTCCCCCACACTCACACCTCCCCCACACCCACAACTCCCCCCACATCCACACCTCCCCCACACTCACAACCTCCCCACACCAACCCCTCCCCCACACTCACAACCTCCCCACACCCACAACACCCCCACATCCACACCTCACCTAGACTAACCCTCCCCTACACCCACACCTCCCCACACCCCACACCCCCCCACACTCACATCACACACTCCCCCACACCCACAACTCCCCCACATCCACACCTCCCCTAGACTAACACCTCCCCTACACCCACACCTCCCCAATCCACACCTCCCCCCAGACCCAACCTCCCCAGAACCCCCCCCTCTCTCCACACCCACACCTCCCCCACACACCGCACACCGTCCCCCACACCACACCTGCCCCCACCATCCACACCTCAACTAGAGCTAACACCTCCCCACACCCACACCTGCCTCCCCAGACAATATCCCAACTTACTCCCACATACACAACCTCCCCCAGACCCACACCTCTCCCTCACCCACCCTCCCCTACACCACAACCTCCCCACACCCACACATCCCCACCATCCACACCTCACCTAGACTAACACCTCCCCCACACCCACACCTCCCCCACACACCACATGCCTCCCCCAACCCTCACAAAACCTCCCCCACACCCACACGTCTCCCGCACATCCACACCTCACCTAGACTAATACCTCCCCCACACCCACACCTCCCCACCTCCACAACCTCCCCCAGACCCACACCTTTCCCACACCCCACCTCCCCCACACCAACACCTACCCTACACCCACACCTCCCCCACATCACACCTCACCTAGACTAACACTCTCCCCCACACACACACGTCCACCACATCACACCTCTCCCAGACCCACACCTCCCCCAGACCCACACCACTCCCACAACCCACACCTCCCAACACACACACACAACTCCCCACCGGGACCCACACCTCCCCCAGACATACACTTCCCCCAGACCCTACAACCTTCCCCCACACCCACACCTCCCCACACCCCCCACACCTCCCCACACATACAACCTCCCCACACCCACACACCTCCCCCACACCCACACCTCCCACAACACACACCACTTCCCCACAGCCCACACCTCCCCCACACATACACCTCCCCCGCACCCACACTTCCCCCACACCCACACTTCCCCCACACATACACCCCCCCCCACACCCACACCTCCCACACACACACTTCCCCACACCCACACCCCCACACAAACACCCACCCACACCCACACCTCCCCCTCACATCCCACACCTCCCACACACATACACTTCCCCTACAACCCTCCCCCACACATAACACCTCCCCACACCCACACCTCAACCCCCACACACCACACCACCCCAACACACACATCCCCCACACCCACAACCCCCACACATACACCTCCCCACAACCCACACCTCCCCCCACACACACCACACCTCCCACACACAACACTTCCGTCCCCACACCCACACCCCCACACATACACCTCCCCACACCCACCACTACCTCCCCCCCCCAGCATCCACACCTCCCACACACAACTCTTCCCTACACCTCCCCCACACATACACCTCCCCTCACACCCACACCTCCCCCCCCATCCACACCTCCCACACACACACTTCCCCCCCACACCTCCGCTCACACAACCCCTCCCCTCACCCACACCTCCCCCCACACAACAACACTTGCATCAGGGACAACACTGCATAGTAATGGTCACCCATAAGAACGTTAGGTGACAATAACCCATATAGGGATCTTCCAGCTCACCCTCGCACACTTCCCCCCCCCCACCCCAACAAATTAACCTCTTTCCCCCTTCCCAACATTAACTGCTGTTCTTTCATCTGGTACATGAAATGAGGCAAATTGGTGGTGAATCGTTGGTTTCTTCTCTTTCCCACCTCACCACATCACAATCTTAGCTACTACTGCTTACCCAGTCTTTGCTGAACCCTCCCTCTCTCATCTCTCTCTCTCTAATGTGTTTTTCTCTCGGTAAATGCCTAGCAAAATATAGCAAGATTATTGATTTATTAGTTGTCAAGTGGTTATCACATTTGTTGTCAATAAGTTATCGAAGTGTTGTCAGTGGGTTTGTCACGGTGCTGCCACATTGTTGTCACAAGTTGAAAAGTAAACTAAAGTAACTGGGAACGTGAACTCCCTAGATTTGTATTCCTTGGAACGCAGGCGAGAAAGATATCCTAGAAGGGATTAGCACTAAATTTGGACACGCAAAATCATTCCCTACGAAAGCAAAAGACGTCGGCAAGACGAATTCAGTGAAAACATGGCGCCACTAGCACAATAAGTGTCAGGGCCCAAGACTGTTTCAACTACCACCAGCATACGACAAAGGGGAATAAACAATTGACCCCTGGCTGTCTTTAGGGAAGGCACTGGACAGGCACCTAAAGTTAGTAACCTTACCAGCCCAGGCTGGGGTTCGTACACGGTTACGTGCGGAGGCCAGAAGTGTGTTTAGGGGAAGTTTCCCTACCCCTTCCCCCCTCCCTATAACAAGCCATGTGTTCCTCTCTATGACAGAAATTTTCCCTACTCATGATTTATATTAATAAAAGTAGGTATCAAGAAGTGTAAAGGCACGGGTGGGCGGGGGGCTGTGACCCCAGATATGGGCGGGGGCGGTGATCCCTGAATCAACCTCCAGGTCGGCACTGCGTCTTGACTGACACAATCTTATCTCTCTAAATGTCTTTTGTGAGTGTGTGTGTGTGTGTGTGTGTGTGTGTGTGTGTGTGTGTGTGTGTGTGTATGTGTGTGTGTGTGTGTGTGCAACACCTACGTCACCAATACTTCAGAGCAACACAACACAACACAACAGTCTCCAGGCGGAGGAGTTATCGGCAGGAGGAAGAAATAATGTTGGAATCCTAACAATGGTGTGACAACGATTTTCTCTACCCTGGCCAGATCAAAGACGAAGATCCTGCCAGCGTCAGGACTGTTGTTGCTGCTGCTGCTGTTGCTGCTGCTGTTGTCGATGCTGCAGCTGCTGCTACACTTGCTCTCTCTCTAACACACACACCATCAACAGGTACAGCTAAATTCACTGAATACAAACTATAATCAAAGTCTGGCAGCGCGGAACACCTGAGAGTTCCAAGGAACGTCTGTATTCCCACGCTCGCTGCTGAACTTATCCAGCGACTGATACATCTTGTTATCTAAGCTGTTATCATATTGCAGTTTTTGGCTGCTGCCTACCTGTTATTATGGCACCCAGAGTCCCCAAGGTCTCAGGCTGACTGCCTGATCAATCAGACTGTTGGTGCCTGGCGGAACACAAGACCAACGTAAGTACCCACAGCCTGGTTGATTCAACAAACAACAGTTTGTAGGAACATGGTACGATTAGAGATCTAGGTTGCAAAACTCGCAGATGTTGCAAGAGCGAGTTGTTGAAGAGTCTTGGTTCCCCTTTAACACCACCGGAAATAGCTCATGATTCATACACATGGCTGTAACATAACACATTGTGTGTTATCATACACATGGTGGTATCATACACATGGTGGTATCATACACATGGTGGTATCATACACATGGTGGAATCATACACATGGCTGTATCATACACATGGTGGTATCATACACATGGTGGTATCATACACATGGTGGTATCATACACATGGTGGTAATCTACACATGGTTGTATCATACACATGGTGGTATCATACACATGGTGTGTATCGATACTCATGGAGGTATCAAAACACAGGTGTAATCATACACATGCCTGTATCATACACATGTGGTGATCATACACAGTGGTGGTATCATACACATGTGTTGGTATCATACACATGGTGTGTATCATACCATGATGGGTGGATCATAACACATGGCTGTATCATACCACACATGGAGGTATCATACACATGGTGGTAATCATAAGCACATGTTGGCATCATAGCACCCAAAGGCTGTATCATACACCCATAGGTGGTATCATACACATGGATGGAATCAAAACACATGTGGAATCAACACCATGGCTGTATCATACACATGGAGGCATCATACACATGGTGGTATCGATACACATGTGGCATCAACACAATGGTGGAATAATACCACATGGCTGTATCATACACAGGTTGGTAACATAACACATGGTGTATCATACACCTGGTGGCATCATAACACATGGTGGAATCATACACATGGTTTTTATCATACACATGGCTGTAATCATACACATGTGTATCATACACAAGGTGGTATCATAACACATGGTGGCATCATAGACACATGGTTTTATCAAACACATGTGGCATCATACACATGACTATCATACATATGGGTATCATTAGAAGGGGGGGGTGGTGGTAATCATACACTGGTATCATACACAGGTGGTATCAAACACATGGTGGTATCCATACACATGGGTGGTATCATACACATGGTGGGAATCCATACACATGGTGGAATATACACATATGGTGGAATCATACACCTGGCCGTATCATACACATGGCTGTAACATACACATGGCAATATCTACACGTGGCTGGTACACCTCCACCCCACATTCTCCTCCCCCCCCCCTCCCCCCCCCCTCCTCCTTTCCCTCTCTCTCTCTCTCTCTCCCCCTCTCTCTCCCCCTCTCCCCCCTCTTTCCCCCCGCTTTTCTAAATGTAATTATAATTTAACTTACTGATAATGATAACGAAATTTGTACTGTCAACATTTGTTTTAGTTTCTTTTAAAGTAAGTAAATACAATGAAAATACCAAAATTAAAATGATGAAGGTGAACACCAATTGTGCAAGATCAGTCACTACTGACAGTCATCAGTGACAGTCACTAGTAACATCACTAGCAGCAGTCACTAGTAACAGTCCCCTAGCACAGTCACTAGTAACAGTCACCACAGCAGTCACTAGTAACAGTCACCAGCAGCAGTCACTAGTAAGTCACTAGCAGCAGTCACTAGTAACAGTCACTAGCAGCAGTCACTAGTAACAGTCACTAGCAGCAGTCACTAGAACAGTCACTAGCAGCAGTCACTAGTAACAGTCACTAGCAGCAGTCACTAGTAACAGTCACTACAGCAGTCACTAGTAACAGTCACTAGCAGCAGTCACTAGTAACAGTCACTAGCAGCAGTCACTAGTAACAGTCACTAGCAGCAGTCACTAGTAACAGTCACTAGCAGCAGTCACTAGTAACCCGTCCCTAACAGCAGTCACTATAACAGTCACTAGCAGCAGTTACTAGTAACAGTCACTAGCAGCAGTCACAGTAACAGTCACTAGCACATCCCCTAGTAACAGTCACTAACAGCAGTCACTAGTACAGTCACTAACAGCAGTCACTAGTAACAGTCACTAGCAGCAGTACTATTAACATCACTAGCAGCATCACTAGTAACAGCACTAGCAGCATCACTAGTAACAGTCACTAGCAGCAGTCACTAAGTAACAGTCACTAACAGCAGTCACTAGTAACAGTCACTAGCAGCAGTTACTAGTAACAGTCACCACAGCAGTCACTAGTAAGTCACTAGCAGCAGTCACTAGTAACAGTCACTAGCAGCAGTCACTAGTAACAGTCCATAGCAGCAGTCACTAGTAACAGCCACTAACAGCAGTCACAGTAACAGTCACTAACAGCAGCACAAATAACAGTCCACTAACAGCAGTCACAAGTAACAGTCACTGACAGCATTCACTAGTAACAGTTTACTATCACATCACTAGTAACAGTCACTAGCAGCAGTCACTAGTAACAGTCACTAGCAGCAGTCACTAGTAACAGTCACTAGAAGCAGTCACTAGTAAAAGTCCCCTAACACAGTCACTAGTAACAGTCACTAGAAGCAGTCAATATAACAGTCACTTAGCAGCAGTCACTATAACAGTCACTAGCAGCAGTCACTAGTAACAGTCACTAGCAGCAGTCCACTAGTAATAGTCACTAGCAGCAGTCACTAGTAACAGTCACTAAACAGCAGTCCACTAGTAACAGTCACTAGCAGCAGGGCACTAGTAACATCACT
This sequence comes from Cherax quadricarinatus, assembly GCF_026875155.1. Lineage (NCBI taxonomy): Eukaryota > Metazoa > Arthropoda > Malacostraca > Decapoda > Parastacidae > Cherax > Cherax quadricarinatus. The sequence continues at coordinate 54,504,548 of NC_069408.1, read as the reverse complement.
AGCAGCAGTCACAGTAACAGTCACTAACAGCAGTCACTAGTAACAGTCACTAACAGCAGTCACTAGTAACAGTCACTAACAGCAGTCACTAAATAACAGGGCACTGACAGCAGTCACTAGTAAAAATCACTAGCAGCAGTCACTAGTTTAAAAGTCCACTAGCAGCAGTCACTGTAACATCACTAACAGCAGTCACTAGTAAAAGCCACTAGCAGCATTACTAGTAAAAGTCACTAGCAGCAGTCACTAGTAAGTCACTAGCACATCCCCTAGCAGAAAAGTCACTAGCAGCAGTCACTAGTAACAGTCACTAGCAGCAGTCACTAGTAAGTCACTACAGCAGTCACTAGTAAAACTCACTAGCACATCACTATTTAAAAGTCACTAGCAGCAGTCACTAGTAAAAGTCACTAGCAACAGTCACCTAGTAACAGTCACTACAGCAGTCACTAGTAAGTCACTAGCAGCAGTCACTAGTAACAGTCAATAGCAAAACAGTCACTAGTAACAGTCACTAGCAGCAGTCACTAGTAAGTCACTAGCAGCATCACTAGTAACACCCACTAGCAGCAGTCACTAGTAACAGTCACTAGCAGCAGTCACTAGTAACAGCACTAGCAGCAGTCACAGTAAGTCACTAGCAGGGAGTCACTAGCAACAGTCACTAGCAGCAGTCACTAGTAAAAGTCCTAGCAACAGTCACTAGTAACAGTCACTACAGCAGTCACTAGTAACAGTCCTAGCAGCAGTCACTAGTAACAGTCACAGCAGCAGTCACTAGTAACATCCTAGCAGCAAGTCACTAGTAACAGTCACTAGCAGCAGTCACTAGTAACAGTCCCCTAACAGCAGTCAACTAGTAACAGTCACTAGCAGCAGTCACTAGTAAGTCCCCTAGCAGCAGTCACTAGTAAAACTCACTAGCAGCAGTCACTAGTAACAGTCACTAGCAGCAGTCACTAGTAAAAGTCACTAGCAGCAGTCACTAGTAACAGTCACAGCAGCAGTCACTAGTTTAAAAATCACTACAGCAGTCACTAGTAACAGTCACTAGCAACAGTCACTAGTAAAAGTCACTAGCAGCAGGTCCACTAGTAACGAGTCATCTAGCAGCAGTCACTAGTAAAAGTTCACTAGCAGCATCACTATAACAGTCCACAGCAACGAGTCACTAGTAAAAGTCACAGCAGCATCACTAGTACAGTCACTAGCAGAGTCACTAGTAAACAGTCACTAGCAGCAGTCACTATGTACAAGTTCACTAGCACAGCCACTAGTACCGAGTCACTAACAGCATCCTAGTAACAGTCACTAACAGCATCACTAGTAACAGACACTAACAGAAAGAGAGAGAAATATAAGATTCGTTCGGATTTTTAAACCCCGGAGGGGTGGTTAGCCACCAGGATAACCCAAGAAAGTCATGCGCATCGAGGACTGTCTAACTTATTTCTCATTGGGTCTCTTAATCTTGTCCCCCAGGGAGTGCGAACCCACAGCAGTTCGACTAACACCCAGGTACCTATTTCTGCTAGGTGAACAATGTAAGGAAACGTGTCAAATGTCTCCACCCGCCGGGAATCGAACCCGGGCCCTCCGTTGTGAAGCGGGAGCTTAGCCACCAGGCACCGCGGCCACCTGCAGCAGTCACTAGTGGCCAGTTCTTTTCCGACAGACAGGTCGTGGTCAGTGAATGTTAAGGTACGGCCACACCAGAGAGAAGACCACAAGCCACACAAGAGAAGACCACGCCACATCCATAGAGAAGACCACAAGCCACACCAGAGAGAAGACCACAGCCACACCAAGAAAGACCACAGCCACACCAGAGAGAAGACCACAGAGCCACACCAGAGGAAAGACCACAGCCACACAAGAGGGAAGACCACACAGCCCACACCAGAGGAACGACCACAGCCACACCAGAGGGAAGACCACAGCCGACACCAGGAGGAAGACCACAGCTGCACCATATGGGAAAGACCCACAGCCACACCAGAGGGAAGACCACAGCTGCACAGAGGGGAAGACCACAGTCACACCACCAGAGGGAAGACCACAGCCACACCAGAGGGAAGAACTCACAGCCACACCAGAGGGAAGACCACAGCCACACCAGAGGAAGACCACAGCCACACCAGAGAGAAACACAGCCACACCAGAGGGAATGACAACAGAGCCACACAGAGGGAAGACCACAGCCACACCAGAGGGAAGACCCCAGCCACACCATAGAGAAGACCACAGACACACCAGAGGGAAGATCCACAGCCACACAAGGAAGAACCACAGCCACACCAGAGGAAAGACCACAGCCCACAACCAAGGGAAGACCACAGCCAACCCAAGAGAAGGCCACAGCCACAACAGAGAGAAGACCACAGCACACACCAGAGGAAAGACCACAGCTGCACCAGAGGGAAGACACAGCCACAAACAGAGGGAAGACCACAGCCACACCAAAGGGGAAGACCACAGCCACACCATAGGGAAACCACAGCCACACCAGAGGAAGACCACAGCCACACCAGAGGGAAGTCCACAGCCACACGCAAGGAAAGCCCACAGCCACCACCAGAAGGGAAGACCACAGCCACACCAGAGAGAAGACCACAGCCACACAGAGAGAAGACTCACAGCCACACCAAGGAAAGACCACAGCCACAGCCAGAGGGAAGACCACAGCCACACAGAGGAAAGACCACAGCCACACCAAGGGAAAGACCACAAGCCATCAGCCAGAGAGAAGACCACAGCCACACCAGAGAGAAGACCAAACCACACCAGAGAAAGATAGACCAAGCTGCACCAGAGTAAGACCACAGCCACACCAGAGGGAAGACCACACCACACCAAAGGGAAGGACCACAGCCACACAAGGAAGACCACAGCCACACCAGAGGGAAGACCACAGCCCCACCAGAGGGAAACGACAAACCACTACCAGAGGAAGACCACAGCCACACCAAGGGAAGACCACAGCCACCCCAGAGGAAGACCACAGGCCATCACAAGAGGGAAGACCAACAGCCAAACCCAAGGGAAGTCCACACCACACCTAGAGGGAAGACCACAGCCACACCAGAAGGAAGACCACACAGCCACAAACCAGAGGGAAGACCACAGCCACACCAGAGGGAAGACCACAGCCACACGCAGAGTGGAAGACCACAGCGGCACACCAGAGGAAGACCACAGCCACACCAGAGGGAAGACCCCCACCCAAAGCCACACCTGAGGGAAGACCTCAGCTCACACCAGAGGGAAGCCACGCCGCACCAGAGGGAAGACGCCACGGAGGCCACAAACCAGAGGGAAGACCACAGCCACACCAGAGGGAAGACCACACCACACCAGAGGGAATACCAAGCCACACCAGAGGGAAGACGTCAACCGAAGACTAGAATGAAACTGAAGAAAAACGAAGATTTAACCAGAAAAACGAAATAACAAGAATGAGGAAGAAGAGCAGAGAACTGAAGACTATCTAGAGAGACGCAAATGATAGGGTTCGTTTTAAATGTTCGTGAATGTATGAGTTGACCTAACTAATACGGAGGAAGTGGAGGACAACTCCACCCAGTATGTGGAGGAAAAAAACAGCGCAGTGACCCCCATTAAACAGAATGCCGTTTTACGAAACCCTCCCCTCCATAAAACACACCATTTTAGATGGACCCTGATACAATCAAAATCATTTAATAACAAACAATTTAAACAGATCGCTCTAACAAACTTAATACACAATATCATCTAAAAGCTCATTGAAGATCTTATATAATAATCCCATTAAACAAGTCCATCAAATACAGCCCATTTTATCCCATTGAAAAGCCTGTTAAACCCGTTAAAACATAGCCCCTTTAAACAAAGCCCAATAAAACGAAGACCATTACAGGAGTAATATTAAACGAAGACCATTACAAGAGTATATTAAAACGCACACCATTACAGAGGATATTAAACGCAGACCAATACAGAGTGTATTAAACGCAGACCTTACATGAGTATAGTTAAAACGCACACCCATTACAGAGTATATTATAAATCGCAGACCATTACAGATGTATTAAACGCAGAACCATTACAGAGTGTATTAAACGAGCCCATTAGCAGGAGTATAAAACGCAGAACCATTACAGAGTGTATTAAAACGCAGACCATTACAAGTATAAATTTAGAAAAAAACGCAGACCATTACAGAGTAATATTAAACGCAGACCATTACCGAGTATATTTAACGCAGACCATAACAGAGTATATTAAACGCAGACCAATAGAGATGTATTAAAGAGAGACCATTACAGAGGCGTCATAAAGCGCAAGAGAGAGAGAGAGACGAGAGAGAGAGGAGAGAGAGAGAGAGAGAGAGAGAGATAGAAGGAGAAGAGAGAGAGAGAGAGAGAGTGAGAGAGAGACAGAGAGAGAGAGAGAGAGAGAGAGAGGAGAGAGAGAAGAGACAGAGAGAGAGAGAGAGAGAGACAGAGAGAGAGATAGGAGAAGAGAGAGAGAGAGAGAGAGAGAGATAGAGAGAGAGAGAGAGAGAGAGAGAGAAGAGAGAGTACAGATGGTGGCTCCCGTGTGACCACTCATCCCGAAAAAGATTGCACTCACAAGCAAGAAGACAAAAAAACATTACAAAAAAAACGAGATTAACAAAGAAAACGAGCAAGAATCAATAGTTGGAGAATGACAAAGACAACAACAATGTTGACACAGCTTTTCCACTTGTTTGTGAGTGATGCTGCGAGTAACTAGAACAAACACACCAGAGATGAGTGTGTTTGTGAGTGATGCTGAGAGTAACAAGAACAAACAAACACACTAGAGATGAGTGTGTTTGTGAGTGATCTGAGAGTAACAAGAACAAACACACTAGAGATAGAAGTGTGTTTGTGAGTGAAGCAGAGGAGTAACAAGACAAACACACAAGAGATGCGTGTGTTTGTTAGTAGATTTTTGCTGAGAGTTACAGAACAAACACACGCGAGATGAGTGTGTTTGTGAGTGATGCTGAGAAGTAACAAGAACAAACACCCCAGAAGATGAGAGTGTTTGTGATTGATGCGTGAGAGTAACAAGAACAAACCACCAGAGATGAGTGTGTTTGTGAGTGAAGCAGAGAGTAACACGAACAAACACACCAGAATGAGTGTGATTGTGAGGTGCGATGCTGAGAGTAACAAGAACAAACCACCCCAGAGATGAGTGTGTATGTGAGTGATGCTGAGAGTATCAAGAACAAACACACCAGAGATGGAGTGTGTTTTGTGATGATGCAGAAGTAACAAGAACAAACACACCAGAGATGATTGTGAAGTGAGTAATGAGGTAAATGTTCTAGATGTGGTGTGAGAGGAACAAGTAGAATAACTATTGGAGGCAGGAAGCTAGGCAGAAGAATAAGGAGGCTAGGAGAAGGAAGAGAAGGAGGCCAAGAAGAAGGAAGAGAGAGGCCAGGGAAGAAGGAAGAGAGGAGCCAATAAGAAGAAGAGAGGAAGGCCAGGAAGAAGGAAGAGAGGAGGCTAGGAAGCAGGAAGAGAGGAGGGCCAGGAAAAGGAAGAGAGGATGCCAGAAAGGAAGAGCGGATGCCCAGGAAGACGGAAGAAGGAGGCCAGGAAGAATAAGAGAGGAGCGAGGAAGAAGGAAGGAGAGGAGGCAGGAAGAAGGAAGAGAGGAGCCAGGAAGAAGGAAGAGAGGAGGTCCACGAAGAAGGAAGAGAGGAGGCCAGAAGAAGGAAGAGAGGAGGCTAGGAAGAAGGAAGAGAGAGAGGCCAGGAGAAGGAAGAGAGAGGCTAGGAAGAAGGAAGAGAGAGGCAAGAAGCAGAAGAGAGGAGGCCAGGAAGAATGAAGAGAGGAGCTAGGAAGAAGGAAGAAGGAGGCCAGGAAGAAGGAAAGAGGAGGCCAGGAAAAGGAAAGAGAGGAGGCCAGAAGAAGGAAGAGAGAGGCCAGGAGAATGAATAGAGAGGCCAGGAAGAAGAAGAGAGGAGGCAGGAAGAAGAGAGAGGAGGCCACGAAGAAGAAGGAGAGGAGGCCAGAAGAAAGAAGAGAAGGAGGCCGAGGAAGAAGGAAGAGAGGAGGCCACGAAGAAGGAAGAGAGGAGGCCAGGAAGAATAAGTAGAGGAGGCCACGAAGAATGAATAGAGGAGCAGGAAGAAGGAAGAAGAGGAGGCCAGGAAGTAAGGAAGAGAGGAGGCCAGGAAGAAAGGAAGGAGAGGAGGCCAGGGAGAAGGAAGAGAGGAGGCTAGAAGAAGGAAAGAGGAGGCCCAGGAAGGAAGGAGAGAGGGAGGCCAGGAAGAAGGAAGAGAGGGAGGCCACGAGAAGGAAGAGAGGAGGCCAGGAAGAAGGAAGAGAGAGGCTAAGGAGAGAAGGGAAGAAGAGGAGGCCAGGAAAGAAGGAAGAGAGGAGGCCAGAAGAAAGGAAGAGAGAGTGCACGAGAGAGGAAGAGAGGAGGCCACCAAGGAAGAAGAAGAGAGGAGCCACGAAGAAGGAAGAGATGGAGCCAGGAAGAAGGAAGAAGGAGGCCAGGAGAAGGAAGAGAGGACCAGAAGAAGGAAGAGAGGAGGCCAGGAAGAAGAAGAGAGGTGGCTGGAAAGAAGGAAGAGAGGAGGCCAGGAAGAAGGAAGAGAGGAGGCCAAGGAAGAAGGAAGAGAGTAGGCCCCGAAGAAGGGAAAAGAGAGGAGGCCAGGAAAGGAAGAGAGGAAGGCTAGGAAGAAGGAAGCAAGAGGAGGCCAGGAAGAAGAAGAGAGGAGGCCAGGAAGAAGGAAGAGAGGAGCCACGAAGAAGGAAGAGAGGAGGCCAGGAAGAAGGAAGAGAGAGGCCACGAAGAAGGAGAGAGGCGGCCAGAAAAGGAAGAGAGTAGGCCAGGAAGAAGGAAGAGAGGAGGCCAGGAAGAAGGAAAGAGGAAGGCCAGAAGAGGAAGAGAGAGGGCTAGAAGAAGGAAGAGAGGAGGGGCCAGGAAGAAGGAAAGAGAGGAGGGCCAGGAAGAAGGAAGAGAGAGGCCTGGAAGAAGAAGAGAGAGGCCAGGAAGAAGGAAGAGAGGAAGGCCACGAGAAGGAAGATAGGAGGCCAGGAAGAGAAGGAAAGAAGGAGCCAGGAAGAAGGAAAGAGAGGCCCAGGAAGAAGTGAAAGAGAGGTAGGCCACGAAAAGGAAGAGAGAGGCCATAAGAGGAAGAGAGGAGGCCAGGAAGAAGAAGAGAGGAGCCAGGAAGAAGGAAGAGATGGAGGGTAGGAAGAAGGTAAGTAGAGGAGGCCAGAAAGAAGGAAGAGAGGAGGCCAGGAAGAAGGAAGAGAAGAGGCCAGGAAGGAGGAAGAGAGGAGGCCAGGAAGAAGGAGAGAGGAGCCAAGAAAAGGAAGAGAGGAGGCCAGGAAGAAGAATAGAGGAGGCCAGAAAAGGAAGAGAGAGGCCAGGAAGAAGGAAGAAGGAGGCCAGGACGAAGGAAGATAGGAGGCTAGGAAGAAAGAAGAGAGGAGGCCAGGAGAAGGAATAGAGGAGGCCAGGAAGAGAAGAGAGAGAGGCCAGAAGAAGGAAGAGAGGAGCCAGGAAGAAGGAATAAGGAGCCACGCAGAAGGAAGAGAGGAGCCAGGAAGAAGGAAGAGGAGGCCAGGAAGAAGAAGAAGAGAGGCCAGGAAAAGGAAGAGAGGAGGCCAGGAAGAAGGAAGAGAGGAGGCCAGGAAGAAGGAAGAGAGGAGGCTATAGGAAAGAGAGTAAGGAAGAGGCCAGGAAAGAAGGAAGCGAGAGGCCAGGAAGAAGGAAGAGAGAGGCCAGGATGAAGGAAGAGAGGATGCCAGGAAGAAGGAAGAGAGGAGGAGATGAAGAAGGAAGAGAGAGGCCAGTGAAGAAAGGAAGAAGGAGGCCAGGAGAAGGAAGAGAGGAGGCTAGGAAGATGAAGAAGGAAGGAGGCCAGGAAAAGGAAGAGAGGAGGCCAGGAAGAAGGAACAGAGGAGGCCAAGAGAAGGAAGAGAGGAGGCCAGGAAGAAGGGAAGAGAGGAGCCAGGAAGAAGGAAGAGAGGAGGCCAGGAAGAAGGAAGAGAGGAGGCCAGGAAGAAGGAAGAAGAGGAAGGCCAGGAGAAGGAAGAGAGGAGGCCAGGAAGAGGAAGAGAGGAGGCCCGAAGAAAGGAGAGAGGAGGCCAGGAAGAAAGGAAGAGAGAGGCTAGGAGAGGAGGAAGAGGCCAGGAAGAAGGAAGAAGGAGGCCAGTAAAAGGACAGAGGAGGCCATCAGAAGGAAGAGAGTGAGGCCAGGAAGAAGGAAAGGGAGGCCAGGAAGGAAGGAAGAGAGAGGCCCGGAAGAAGGAAAGAGAGGAAGCCAGGAAGAAGGAACAGATGAGGCCAAGAAGAAGGAAGAGAGGAGGCCAGGAAGAAGGAAGAGAGAGGGACCAGGAAGAAGGAAAGAGGAGGCCAGGAAGAAGGAAGAGAGGAAGAGCCAGGAAGATGGAACAGAGGAGGCCAAGAAAGAAGGAAGAGAGGAAGCCGGAAGAAGGGAAGAGAGTGAGGGCCATGAAGAGGAAGAGAAGGAGGCCAGGAGAAGGAACAGAGAGGGCCAAGAAGAAGGAAGATGGAGGCCAGAAGAAGGAAGAGAGGAAGGCCAGAAGAAGGAAGAGAGGAGGCTAGGAAGAAGGAAAGAAGGGGCAGGAAGAAGGAAGAGAGGACCAGGAAGAAGTGAAGGGAGAGGCCAGGAAGAAGGAAAGAGGAGAGGCCAGGGAAGAAGGAAGAGAGGAAGGCCCAAGAAGAAGGAACAGAGGATGGCCAGGAAGACGTAAGGGAGGTGGCCAGGAAGAAGGAAGGGAGGAGGCCAGAAGAAGGAAGGAGAGGAGGCCAGAAGAAGGAAGAGAAGGATGCCAGAAAAAGAAAGGAAGAGAGAGGCCAGGAAAAGGAAAGAGGAGGCTGAGAAAGAAGGAAACGAGGAGGCCAGGAAAAGAAGGAAGAGAGTAGGCTAGAAAGAAGGAAGAGAGGAGGCCAGGAAGAAGGGAGAGGCCAGAAAGAAGGAAGAGAGGAGGCCAGGAAAAGGAAGAGAGGAGCTAGAAGAAGGAAGAGAGGAGGCCAGGAAGAAGAAGAGAGGAGGCTTAGGAAGAAGTAAGGGAGGAGGCCAGGGAAGAAGGAGGGGGAGGCCAGGGAAGAAGGAAAGAGATGAGGCTGGAAGAAGGAAGAGAGGAGCCAGGAAGAAGGAAGGAGGAGGCCCAGGAAGAAGGAAGGAGGAGCAAGGCAAGAAGGAAGGAGTAGGCCAGGAAGAAGGAAGGGAGGAGCCAGGAAGAAAGGAAGGGAAGGGAGGTCCAGAAGAAGGAAGAGAGGAGGCCAGGAAGAAGGAAGGGAGGAAGCCAGGAATAAGGAAGAGATTGAGGCCAGAAGAAGGAAGAGAGGAGTGCACAGGAAGAATGAAGGGAGAGACCATGAAGAAGGAAGAGAGGAGGCCAGGAAGAAGGGAGAGAGAGGCCCAGGAAGAAGGAGGGAGGAGGCCAGGAAGAAGGAAGGAAGGAGCCATTAAGAACGAAGGATGGAGTCCATTAAGAGGAAGGGAGGAGGCCGTTAGGAAGATGGGAGAGAGGAGGCCAGGAAGAAGGAAGGGAGGAGGCCAGGAAGAAGGGAGAGAGGAGGCCAGGAAGAAGGAAGGGAGGAGGCCAGGAAGAAGGAAGGGAGGAGGCCAGGAAGAAGGAAGAGAGAAAGGCCAGGAAGGAAGGGAAGGAGGATAGCCAGGGAAGAAGGGAGGAGGCCAGGAAGAAGGAAGGTGAGGAGGCCAGGAAGAAGGAAGAGAGGAGGTCATGAAAAGAAGGAGAGCCAGAAAGAAGAGGAAGCGAGGTCAGGAAGAAGGAAGAGAGGATGCAGGAAAAGGAAGAGAGGAGGCAAGAAGAAGGGAGAGAGGAGGCAAGAAAAAGGAAGAGAGGAGGCCAGGAAGAAGGAAGGAGGAGGGCCAGGAAGAAGAAGGGAATAGGCCAGAAAGAAGGAAGGGAGGAAGCCAGGAAGAAGGAAGAAGAAGGCCAGGAAGAAGGGAGATAGGAGGCCAGAAGGAGAAGTAACCAGGAAGAAGGAAGGGGGAAGCCAGAAAGAAGGGAGAGAGGAGGCCATGAAAAGGGTAGAGAGGGGCCAGAAGAAGGGAGAGAGGCAAGAAGGGAAGGAGGAGGCCAAGAAGAAGGGAGAGTGAGGAGGCCAGGAAAGGAGAAGGGAGGAGGCCGGGAAGAAGGGAGAGAGGCGGCCAGGAAGAAGGAAGGAGAGGCCAGGAAGAAGGAAGGAGAGCCAGGAAGAAGGGAGAGAGGAGGCCATGGGAAGAAGGAAGGGAGGAGGCCAGGAAGAGGAAGGGAGGAAGCCCAGGAAGAAAGGAAAGAAGAGGAGGCCAGGAAGAAGGAAGGGAGTGATGCCAGGGAAGAAGAAGGGAGGAAGCCAGGAAGAAGGGAGAAAGAACTAATAAATAGAGAGTAAAATTGGACAAAATAGGCGTGAAACACACACACACACACATACCACAATCGACATACACAGCACACACATACACACACACACACGCCAATAAGCTTGGCGCCGCCGTCCTAACCACACACACATACACACACACACACACACACACAACACACACACACACACACATATACACACACACACACACACACTACACACACACCAACACACACACAAACACCACAGGCCAGGAGCTCGGAACGAGGCTTTAAAAACTAAAGACACGAGAAGGGGTGGGGTTGTGCGTTTTCCAAGACTGCGGGAAAGGGCCTTTGACACAGTTCCCCACAAAGATTAGTGCAGAAGCTGGAGGATCAGGCGAAATGTAACAGGGGGGAAACCTGCAATGGATCAGGGAATCCCTTAAAAGCGAGGCAGCAACGAGCATGGTACGTGAAGAGGAAATCACGGGTGGGCCCCGTACGAGGGGGGGTCCCACAGGGGTAAATTCAACCAGTGCTTTTTTGAATAGGGCGAACGACATTTTTTGGAAGGAAAAAAACCGAAGTGCCCCTCTTTTTCGAAAGATAAAGTGAAGCTGTGGGGAAAAAATTAAAACCCGGATGGGGATGAGGCAGGACTGCAAAGAGACCTGAACAGGCTGGACATGTGGTCCAGAAACGGGCTTCTCAAATTTCCCCCAATCCTGCCAAATGAAAAAGTAAAGAAGTTTTGGGAGGGGGCAAAGAAGACCGCAGCCCAGAGTATACCCTAGGTGGACAAAGACTACAGACCCCCACTGGGGAGAAAGCCCTGGGGGGTGACCATAAACCACCGAGCACGTCACCGGAGGAAACACATAAACCCAAAATAACGTTTGCAAAAATAGGGGGCGCCTGGCAAACCTGGAATAGCGTTCCGATACCTTAAAAAGGAATCTTTCCAAGCCACGTACACTGGGGTTTTTAAAGGCCCCATACTGGAAAAATCCCAAGCACCAGTTTTGGAACCCAAAACCCTGGTCAACACGCCCAAGAAGTTGAGAAAGTACAAAGGTTTGAAACAAGGCAAATTTCCGGAGCTCAGGAAATGTCGAAACAAAAAAGGTTGAGGGAAATGGGACTGCCGAAAACTGGGGGACAGGAGGGTCGGGGGGAGACATGATAACAAACATAAAAAATTTCCCCTGCGGGGAATGGTAAAGTAGACAAAGACAGGTTTTTTCCCAAGGGGGGAAACAAAAACCCAAGGGGGTCAAAAATTTGGGAAAGCTGAAGATTTTCAGACAGCCCAAGGGAAAAGTCAGGAAGTATTTCTTCTTTCTTTAAAGCTGCCCGGGAAGGGGAATAGCCAACAAGTAAGTAGTGGAGGGGAACCCTTTAACATAGTTTTAAGATGAGGTATGACAGACCCCGGAAGCAGAGAGAAGAGGACCTAGTAGGATCAGTGAAGATGGGGGGGCCAGGAGTCCCCCGACTCCTGAAAACCACAATTAGTTTAAAACCCACGCACACACACACACACACACACAAAACACACACACACACACACACACACACACACACAAAACGCACACACCCACACAACACAACACACACACACACACACACACACCCCCCTTAATACACACACACATACACACACACACATCCCACACACACACACACACACACACACACACACACACACACACACACACCCCAAAACACCCCCCACACACACCCCACACACCCACCACAAGAAAGGAAGGAGGAGAGACAACAAGAAATAAACCGTGAATTTTGTGGGGAACTCAACAAAAAGATTCAAAGAAGTGTTCACAGGGGAGACAGAAGGGCTCCCAGAAAGACGGAGAGGTGGGGCACACCACCAAGTGCTGGACACATGCACAGCAACGTGAAAGAATTGAAGAGCTTCTGATGAACTAGCTACCGATCAAGAGGCAGATGGGGCCAGATAACAAAGACATCCCGCAGGATTGTGAAAAGGCAGCGCGGGTGGTTAGCCTAGGCTCGTAGATATGAACCAGCCAAACAGAAACAAAATTGAGAGTTCCAATCCCACTCAAACGAACAGAGGAGATATGCCAAGAACGTGCCGAAGCTCCTGATGGCACCTCCGCCCCAGAATACCCCCCACATACCACCCCCGTTAGCCCGCCCATCCGGGCCACCCCGCACCCGCCAATCCCTCAGAGGCGTACCTTCCTCATGTCATCCCTTACTACTACAGCCACCATCCAGGAGAATATATATCATTAAAGATGTGGAGAACACCTAGTAAAGGAAGTGATCATCAACAACAGACCGCCCATCAAGTTTCAGGTACGGAAATCCTGTGTCACAAACTAACCGAGTTCATGACCTGTTACAGACAGTAAGATCAAGAGAGAGAGGTGTTGGTGGATATGGCTTTCTTTGGACATGCAAACTGAGCGTTTGACACAGTTCCACACAAGAAGATTTGGTTCAAAAACTGGATGACAAGCAGGGATAAACAGGGAAGGCACTACAATTTATTCAGGGAATACTGTCATGAAAGACAAGCAGCGAGTCATGGTAAGTGTCTATGTGTCAGCCGTGGGGCACCCTGTGACCACGGGGTCCCGCAGGGGTCATGACCTAGAAGGACCTTGCTGTTATGTATTTGTGAAACGTCATGACGGAAGTGAAAAGTCTCTAAGGTGTCCCTGTTTGCAGATACGTGAAGTTGATGAGAAGAATTCACTCGAATCGAAGACCATGCAGAACTACAAAGGTAACTGGACAGGCTGCAGACATGGTCCCAGCAAATGAGCTCCTGGAGTTTCAATCCCACCAAGATGCAAAGATCATGTATCGATTGGGGAAGGGCAAAGAAGGCCGCAGACGGAGTACAAGCTCCTAGGTGTCAGAGACTACAAACCTTCATCAAGGAAAAAGATTCTTGGGGTTATAATCACGACCAGAGGCACATCACCTGGAAGCGCACATCAACCAATAACTGCTGGGCTAAGCATATGGTGCGCCTAGCAACCTCAGAAACGCATTCCGACAATCTTGAATAAGGAATCATTCCAGAGACCCTATACAACCGAGGTAAGTTGGCCCATATTGGAGTATGCGGTCACATGTTCGGAACCCACACCTAGCAAGCACGTAAATGAAACTAGAGAAAGTGCAAAGTTTTGCTAACAAGACTAGTCCCCCAGAGCTAAGAGGTATGTCCCTACGAGGAGAGGTTAAGGGAAAATCAACCTGACGACACCTGGAGACAGGAGAGATAGGAGGACATGATAACGACATAACAAAATACTGAGAGGAATTGACAAGGTGGACCAAGACAGGATGTTCCATAGAATGGAGACACAGTAACAAGGGGACCACAGTTGGAAGGCTGAAGACACAGATGAATCACAGGGATGTTAGGAAAGATTACTTACAGCCACAAGTAGTCAGTAAGTGTAATAGTTTGTGGAAGCGATGTAGTGAGCAGTATCCATACATAAGCTCTTAAGCAGAGGTACGATAAACTACGGCTCAGGTGAGATTGACCTATAGCGATCAGTGAAGAGGCGGGGGCCAGGACTCGGACTCGACCCCCCGCAACCTCAACTAGGGTGAGTACAACTAGTGTTGAGTTACACATCACACACACACACACACACACACACACACGACAACTCACAACACACTACACACACACACACAACACACACACACACACACACACACACACACACTCACAACACACACATGCACAACACACGACACAACACACACAAGGGACACACGACACACACACACACACACCCACAACACACACAACCCACACACACACACACAAACACACACACACACACACACAACATCACACACACACGCACACTACACACACACCACACACAGAAACACACAGACACACACACACACACACAACACACACAACACAACACACACACAACGACACACACACACAGCACACAACACACACACACACCCACCACACACACACACACACACAAACACACAACACACACCCAACACCCACAACACCCACACACACACAACACACACAACAGCACACACACACATACCACACACAGCACACACACACACAACACACCCACAAACAGACACACACATCACACACACACACACACACAACACACACACACACACACACACACAACCACACACAACACACCACACACACAACACACAACACACACACACACAAAACAACACAACCACACACACAACACACACACACACTACACCACACACACACAAACACACCACACACACACACAACAAGGCACACACACACACACACACATCACACAACAGTGGGTGAGAAAGGTGGGAGGGTTAGACACACCATTACATAGACCAAAGGTTCACACTCGTCTTTGAAGTTGAGCGTCCAGAGGTGCAAGACTCGAGACCGCCAAAACACCAGCAGCCACAGACCCCTCACATACCTTCACCCTCACACCTTCAACCCTCAACTATCTTCACTTCACCCTCACTACCTTCACTCTACACTTACCTTCACTCTCACTACCATCACACTCACTACCTTCACTCACACTAACCTTCACCCTCACTAGCCTCACTCTCACTACTTCACTCACACTACCTTGCACCTCACTACCATTTCACCCTCACAACCTATCACTCTCCCTACCTTCACTCTCACTACCTTCCCTCTCTCTACCAATCACTCTCACTATCTACCCTCACTACCTTACACCCTCACTAGTCTTCACCTCTCACTACCTTCACTTCACTAACCTTCACACCCACACTAACCTTCAACCCTCCTACCTACACCCTCACTATCTTCACCCACACTAACCATCACCCCTCACTATCTTCACCCTCACTTATCTTCATCACCCTCACTACCTTCACCCACACAACCTTCACCCCTCACTAGCTTCACCCTCACTACCTTCACCACCCTCACTATCTTCACCCTTCACTATCATCACCCTCACTACCTTCACGCCTCACTACTTCACCTCACTATCTTCACCCCTCACTACCTTCGACCCTCACTTACCTTCAACTTCTCACTACCTTCACTCTACTTACCTCACTCTCACTAACCTTCACTCTCACTACCTTCACTCTCACTACCTTCACTCTCACTACCTTCACTCTCACTACCTTCACTCTCACTACCTTCACTCTCACTACCTTCACCCTCACTACCTTCACACTCACTAAACTTCACGCCTCACTACTTCAATCTCACGTACCTTCACTCCACTAACCATCACTACTCACTAACCTTCACGTCTCACTACCATCACTCACCCTAACCCCCTTCACTCTCACTACATCACTCTCACTACCTTCACTGCTCACCTACCTCACTCTCACTAACCTTCACCCTCACTACCTTCACTCTCACCTACCGTATCAACCTCACTGTGAACCTTCACTCTCACTGACCATCACCCTCGACATACCTTCACTCTCACTACCGTCACACTCACACCTTCACTCTTCACTAACCTTCACTCCTCCACTACCATCATCTCCCACCTTCACTCTCACAACCTCCAATTCTCACTACTTCACTCTCACTTACCTTCACTCTCACAACCTCACGTCTCACTACCTTCACTCCCTCACTACCTTCACTCTCTACTACCTCCACTCTCACTACCTTCACACTCACTACCTTCCAACTCTCACACCTTCACTCTCACTACCTTCACTCTCACTACCTTCACTCTCACTACCTTCAACTCTCACATACCGTTCACTCACACTACCTTCACTCTCACTACTTCACCCTCACATACACCTTCACCCTCACTAACCTTCACTCTCACTACCTTCACTCTCACTTACCTTCACGGTCTCACTACCTTCAACCCTCACGTACGTCACATCTCACTACCTTCATCATCACTACCTTCACTCTCACTACCTTCACTCTACACTACCTTCACTCTCACTACCTCCCGCCTCAGCTACCTTCACTCTCACTACCAATTCACTCTCACTAACCTTCACCCACACTACCTTCACCCCACGACCTTCAATCTCAACAACTTCACTCTCACTACCTTCACTCTCCTACCATACCTTCACTCTTCACTACCTCTTCACCCCTCGACTTTATCACCTTCACTCCCACTAACCTTCCACAACCACTACACTTCTCTCCTCCACAACCTTCACCCTCCTACCTTCACTCTCACTACCACACTCTCACTACCTCACTCTCACTTACCTTCACTCTCACTACCTCGTGGCAATAGCTCTTCAGAGGTCTACCTTCACTCTCATCTAGCCATACTCTCACTACCTTCACTCTCACTACTTCAACCCACACTACCTTCACTCTCACTACCGTTGCGACTCTCACTACCCTTCCACTCTCACTACCTTCACTCTTCACTAACCTTCAACTCTCACTACCTTCTACCCTCACTACCTTCACTCTCACTACCTCACTTCTCACTACCTTCACCATCACTACCTTCACTCTCAACCATACCTTCACTCTCGACTACCTTCACTCTCACTACCCTTCACTCTCACCTAACCTTCACACACTCACTAATCCTTCACTCATCACTACCTTCCACCCTGCACTACCCTTTCACTCTCACTACCTTCACACTCCTACTACCTACAACTTACGCCACACTATACCTTTCACTCTTCATACCTTCACTCTCACTACCTTCACTCTCACGAACCTTCACTCCCACTACCTTCACTCTCACAATCCTTTCACTCTCACTACCTTCACTCTCACTACCTTCACTCTCACTAAAGCTTCAACTGCTCACTACCTTCACCCTCACGTACCTTCACCCTCAATGAACCTTCAACTCTCACTACCTTCAACTACCCTCACTACCTTCACTCTCACTACCTTCACTCTCACTACTTTCACCCTCACTATACCTTTCACCCTCACTACCTTCACTCTCACTACCTGCAACCCTCACAAACCTTCACTCATCACTAGTCTCACAACTTCACTCTCACTATACCTTCACTCTCACTACCTTCAATCACACTACCATCACTCTCACATAAACCTTCAACCCTCACTACCTTACACTCTCACTACCTTCACTCTCATTCCCTTACAACCATCACTCTCACTAACCTTCACTCTCACTTCCTTCACTCCTCACTACCTTCACTCTCACTACCTTCACTCTCACTACCTTCACTCTCACTAACCTTACCCTCAGTCACCTTCACTCTCCTCAAACAACCGTCCACTCTCACCTACCTTCACCCTCACTATCAAACCTCACCCTCACCCTACCTTCACTCGTCAACTACCTTCACTCTCGACTACCTTCACTCTCACTTACCTTCACCCTCACTACCTTACACTCTCACTATACCTTCACTCTCACTACTCACTCTCACTACCTTCACTCTCACTACCTTCACTCTCACTATACTTCACCCTCACTACCATTCACTCTCAACTTACCTTCACTCTCACTCCCTTCACCCTCACTTACCGTTCATCTCACTACCTTCACTCTCAACTACCTTCACTCTCACTACCCTTCACTCACACTACCTCACACTCACCTACCTTCAACTCTCACTACCTTCACCCTCACATACCTTCACTCACTCCTCACTACCTTCACTCTCACTACTTCACCCTCACTCCCTTCACTCTCACTACCTTCACTCTCACATACCTTCACTCTCACTACCTCACTCCACTACCTCACTCTCACTACCTTTCACTTCTCACTACCTTCACTCGTCACTGACGCTTCAACTCACTACCGTTCACCCTCCACTACCTCACTCCACATACCTTCAACATCTCACTACCTTCACTCTCACTCACCTTCACTCTCAACTACCTTCACTCTCAACAACCTTCACCCACATCACTACCTTCTACTCTCACTACCTGTGCACACCTCACACCTTCACCTCACTACCTTCACTCTCACTACCTTCACCCTCACTACCTTCACCCTCACTACCTTCACTCTCACTACCTTCACTCTCACTACCTTCACCCTCACTACCTTCACTCTCACTACCTTCACCCTCACTACTTCACTCTCACTACCTCAACCCTCACGTAGCCTTCACACTCACTACCTTCACTCTCACTACCTTCACCCTCACTACCTTCACCCTCACTACCTTCACTCTCACTACCTTCACTCTCACTACCTTCACCCTCACATACCTTCATCTCTCACTACCCTTCAAACCCTCACAACCTTCACTCTCACTACCTCTTCACCCACACTACCTTCACTCTCACTACCTTCACTTCTCACTACCTTCAAACCCTCCCTACCTTCACCCTCACTATCCTTCACTCTCACTCCCTTCACTCCTCACTACCTCACTCTTCACTAGCCTTCACTCTCACTCCCATTCACTCACACTCTCACGACCTTCACTCTCACAACCTCACTCACACTAACCTTCACCCTCACTACCTTCACTCTCACTACCTTCACTCTCACTAACCTTCACTCTCACTACCTCATCACTCTCACTACCTTCACTCTCACTACCTATCACTCTCAATACCTCACTCTCACTACCTCTTCACTCTCACTAGACTTCACCCTCACTACCTTCACTCTCACTAGACCTTCACTCTCGACTACCGTCCCCCCTCACTACCTTCACCCCTCACTGACCTTCACTCTCAAGCTACCTTCACTCTCACTACCATTCACTCTCACTACCCTTCACTCTCATTACCTTCTCTCCACTAATCTCACATACCTTCACTCTCACTACTTCACTCTCACTACCTTTTCACTCTCACTACCTTCACTCTCACTACCTTACTCTCACTATCCATCACTCTCACTGCTACCTTCACTCCACTACCTTCACTCTCACTAACTACCTTCACTCTCACTACCTTTCACTCTCTCACTAAAACCTTCACATACTCACTGACCCTTCATTTCAGCTACCTTCACTCTCACTACCTTCACTCACCACTACCTTCACTACTCACTACCTTCACTCTCACTACCTTCACTCTCACTACCCTTCACTCTCACTCCCTTCACTCTTCACTTACACTTACACTCTCACTACATTCACTCTAACTTATAACCTACATCGCCTCACTACCTTTCACTCTCACTACCTTCACTCCACTACCGTTCAACACCCTCACTACCTTCACTCTCACTAAACCTTTCACACCTCACTCTTACCTTCACCCTCTTCTACCTTCACTCTCTACAACCTTTCACTCTCACTACCTTCACACTTCACACCCTTCACTTCTCACTAACCTTCACTTCCTCACTACCTTCACTCTCTCTACCTTTCACTCTTCACAACCTTTTCACTCTCACAACCTCACTCTCACTACCTTCCTCCCACTAACCTTCACTCTCACTTTATTCACTCTCACTACCTTCACTCACACTACCTTTCACTCTCACTACACCTTTCACCTCACTACCTTCACTCTCACACTTCAATCTCACTACCTTCACTCTCACTACCTTCACCCATCCACTACCTTCACTCTCACTACCTTTCACACTCACACTACCTCATCACTCTCACATACCTTCACTCTCACTACCGTTCAACCCTCACAACCATCACCCTCACTACCTTCACTCTCACTACCCGTTCACCCTCACTACCTTCCACTCACACTACCTTCACGCTCACTACCTTCACCCTCACTACCTTCACTCTCACTACATACACTCTCAACTACCTTCACTCTCACTACCTTCAACCCGTCACTACCTTCAGCTCTCACTACCTGTCAACCCCACTACGTACCTTCACGTCTCACTACCTCACTCTCACTACCTTCACTCTCTCACTACCTTCACTCATCACTAACTTACTACACCTTCACCCTCACTACCTTCAGCTCTCACTACCTTCACTCTCACTAGATCTCACTAACCTTCACTCTCACTACCATCACGTCTCACTACCTTCACTCTCACTACCTCACTCTCACTACCTTCACCTCAGTTCTACGCGTCACTCTACACTACCTTCACCCTACACTAACCTTCACTCTGCACTACCTTCACTCTCACTACCTTCATCAACCGCACTACCTCACTCTCACTACCACACTCTCACTACGCTCTCACTCTCACTCATTCGCTTCACTCTCACTACCGTTCACTCTCACTACCTTCACTCTCGACCTACCTCACTCACACTACCTTCACTCTCACTAACCTTCACCCTCACTAACCTTCACTCTCACTACCTTCACTCTCACTACCTTCAACACCTACACATAGTACCTTACACTCTCACTACCTTTCACTCTCACTAACCTTCACACTCACTAACCATTCACGCACAACCCACACTACCTTCACTCACTCTCACAACCTTCGAACTCGTCACTACCTTCACTCTCCTACGTCTTCACTCTCACTACCTTCACTCACACACCTTCACCCTCACTACCTTCACTCTCACTACCTTCACCCTCACTACCATCACTCTCACTACCTCCCCTCACCTATACCTTCACTCCTCTACTACCTTCACTCTCACTACCTTCACTCTCACTACCTTCACTCTCACATACCTTCACTCTCACTACCATCACGCTCACAACCTGTCACACTCACTACCTTCACTCTCACAACCTTCACCCTCACTACCTTTCATCACTCTCACTGACCTTCACACCCACTACCTTCGCACTCTCACTAGACCTCACTCTCACTACCTTCACCTCACTACCTTCCTTCTCACTCATACCATCAACTCTCACTACCTTCACTCTCACATAACCATCACCTACCCTCACTACCTTCACGTCTCACTACCTTCACTCTCCACTACCTTCACTCTCACTACCTTTCACATCTCAATACTTCACTCCTCTATCCACTACCTTCACTCTCACCACCTTTCACACTCACTTAGCACCTCACCCCGCTACCTTCACTCTCACTAACCTTCACTCTCACATACCTTCACTCTCACTAACCTTCACTCTCACTACCTTCACCCTCCCTACCTTCACTCCTATTCTACCTCACTCTCACTACCCTTCACTTCCACTACCATTCACCCTCACTACCTTCACTCCTACTACCTTCACTCTGCACTAACCACACCCTCTACTACCTTCACTCTCATACCTTCAAACTCACTATGCCTTCACCCCTCACTACCCGCACTCTCTACACTACCTTCACTCTCACTACCCTTCACCCTCGCCTACATAATACAACCTTCAACGACTCACTAAACCTTCACTCTCACTACCTTCACTCACACTACCTTCACTCTCACACCTTCACTCACACTACCTTCACTCGTCACTACCTTCACGACTCACTCTACCGTTCACCCTTCACTTATCTTCACTCTCACTACCTTCACTCTCACTACCTTCACTCTCACTACCTTCACTCTCACTACCTTCACTCTCACTACCTTCACTCTCACTACCTTCACTCTCACTACCTTCACTCTCATAATACTTCATCACCCTCACTACCTTCACTCTCACATACCTTCACCCTCACAACCTTTCACTCTCACTAACCTTCACTCTCACTACCTCACTCACACTACCGTTCACTCTCACGTAACACCCTAGTTACCTTCACCCTCACTACCTTCAACTCTCACTACCTTCACTCTCACTAACTTCACTCTCACTACCTTCACACACTCACTAACCTTCACCCACACAATTACCTTCAACTCTCACTACCATTCAACTCTCACTATCTACCTTTCGTCACCCTCACTACCTTCACTCTCACTACTTTCACTCATTCACTACCTTCACTCTCACTACCTTCACTCTGCACTACCTTCCACTCTCACTACCTTCACTCTCACTACTTCCTCTCCTACCTTCACTCTCAACTACCTTTCACCCTCACTATACCTTCACTCCTCACACCTTCACTCCTCACTACCTTCACCCTCACGTACCTTTCACTCTCACTACCTACACCCTCACTACCTTCACTCTCACTACCTTCACTCTCACTACCTTCACCTCTCAACTAAAACCTCACTCTCACTACGTTCACTCATCACTACCATCAACCCTCATCTACCTTCACTCACACTACCTTCACTCTCACTACCTTCACTCTCACTACATCACTCTCACTACCGTTCACCCTCACTAACCTTCACTCTCACTACCTTCACTCTCACTACCTTCACTCTCACTACCTTCACTCTCACTACCTTCACTCTCACTACCTTCACCCTCACTACCTTCACCTCTCACTACCTTCACTCTCACTACCTTCACTCTCACTACCTTCACTCTCACTACCTTCACTCTCACTACCTTCACTCTCACTACCTTCACTCTCACTACCTTCACTCTCACTACCTTCACTCTCACTACCTTCACTCTCACTACCTTCACTCTCACTACCTTCACCCACACTACCTATCACTCGTCACTACCGATCACTCCTCACTACCTTCACCTCACAACCTTCACTTTCTCACTACCGTTCACCTCATACCATCACTCTCAACTAACCTTCATCTCTCACTACCTTCACACACTCAACTACCCTTCCACTCTCGACAAGCCTTCACTCCACTAACCTTCACCCTCACTACCTTCACTCTACTCACTACAATCACTCTCACACCTTCACTCACACACCTGGTCACGCCTCACTACCTTCACTCTTCACTACCTTCACTCTCACTACCTTCAATCTCACGAACTTCAATTCTCACTACCTTCACTCTCACTACCTCACCCCTCACTACCTACACTCTCACTACCTTCACTTCTCACTACCTTCACTCACACCCTCACTAACCTTCACTCTCACTATACCTTCACCCTCACTACCCATCACTCTCACTACCTTCACCGATCACGTACCTTCACTCTCACTACCCTTCACTTCTCATAAACCTTCACTCCACTACCATCACTCTCACTACCTTCACTCTCACTAACTATCACTCCTCACGACCCACTCTCACAACCTTCACACTCCACCGTACCCTTCCACTCGCACTAACCTTCAACCTCACTACCTTCACACTCACTACCTCACCCAACAACCATTCACTCTCACTACCTATCACTCTTCACTACACTTCACCCTTCACAACCGCTTCACTCTCACTTCCTTCACCCTCAACAACCTCACTCTCACTACCTTCACTCTACACTACCTTCACTCTCACATACTCACTCTCACTACCTTCACTCATCACTACTTCACTCTCACTACCATCACTCACAACTACCTTCACTCTCACTACATTCACTCTCACTACCTTCACACTCACTACTTCACTGACTAACTATCCTTCAACCTCACGATTACCTTCGCACTCACTACCTTCACTCCTCCACTACCTTACACTCTACCACAACCATCACTCTCACTATCCTTCACTCTCACTACTTCACATCTCACTACCTTCACTCACACTACGCTTCACCCTCACTACCTTCACTCTCACTACCTCACTCTCACTACCATACACTCACACTTACCGTTCACTCATCACTACCTTCACTCTCACTACCTTCACGTCTCACTACCTCACTCTACTACCTTCACCTCTCAACTACCTTCACTCTCACTACCTTCAACCCCTCACAAACCTTCCCTCTCACACCCTATCACCGCTCACTACCTTCACTCTCTACACCTTCCTCTCACTAGCTAAACCTTCACTCTCACTACCGATCACTCCCACTACCTTTCAGCCCTCACTACCTTCACTCTCACAACCTCACACACTCTCCTACCTTCACTCTCACTACCTTCACTCTCACTTCCTTCACTCTCACTACCTTCACTCCACTACCTTCACATCTCACTACCTTCACCCACACTACCTTACACTCTCACTAACCTTCACCCTCACTACCTCACTCTCACTAGACCTTCCCTCTCACTAAACCATTCACTCTCACTACCTTCACTCTCACTGCACCTTCACCGCTCTCTACCTTCACTCATCACTACCTTCACTCTCACTACCGATTCACTCTCACACTTCACTTGCACACGATCCTTCAACCCCACTACCTTCACTCATCACTACCTACACTCCAACTAAACCTTCAACCCCCTCCCCATCACTACCTCACCCTCACTACCGTTCATCTCCTCACTACCTCTACGTCCACTACCTTCACCTCACTACCTTCACTCTCACTACCTTCACGCCTCACTACCTTCACTCCACTACCTTCACTCTCACTACCTTCACTGCTCACTACACTTCACTCTCACTACCTTCACTCTCACTACCTTCACTCCTCACACCCTTCACTCTCATACCTTCACTCTCACTACCTTCACTCTCCACTACCTTCATCTCACTACCTTCAATGCTCACTACCTCACTCTCACTACCTCAACCCTCACTACCTTTCACTCTCACATACTTCACTCTCACTACCAATTCACACACACTACCTTGCACACCTCACTACCTTCACTTCCTCACTACCTTCACTCTCACTATACCTTCACTCTCCACTACCGTTCACTCCTCACTACCTTCACTCTCCCTACCTTCACCCTCACTACCTTCACTCTCACTACCTTCACAGCTCTGCTAACCTTCACTCTCACTAGACCTTCACTCTCACTACCATTCACTCTCACACCTTTCACTCCACTACCTTCACTCTCACTACCTCACCCTCAATACCTTCACTCTCCACATACCTTCACTCTGCCTACCTTCACTCTCCAACTAACTTCACTCTCACAAGATTAATACCTTCACCCCTCCTACTTCACCCTCACTACCTTCACTCTCACTACCTTCACTCCTCACTATCCTTCACCCTCACTACCTTCACACTCACTACCTTTCACTCTCACTACCGTTCACTCACACTCTTCAGACCCTCACTACCTTCACATCTCACTAGCTACCATCACTCTCATTACCATTCAACCCGTCACTACCTCACTCTCACTATCTTCACCCCTCACTACCTTCACTCTCACTGACCTTTTACCCTCACTACCTCACTCACACTACCTTCACTCTCACTACCTTCACTTCTCACAACCTGTCACTCTCACTACCTTCATCACCCTCACTGAACCTTCACTCTCACTACCTTCACTCTCCACTACTTCACACTCACTACCCTTCACCATCACTACCTTCACCTCACTACCTTCACCTCACTACCTTCACTCTCACTACCTTCAACTCCTCACAACCTTACACTCTCACTACCTTCACTCTCACAACCTTCACACTCACTACCTTCACTCTCACTATTCTTCCAAGAAGGTTTACACGTACACCAACACTGGCACTATGATACATCATATATACTATCACCATCCCCTGTTATTAAAGTATACAGACCTGGTGTACCATGTATGGTTTAACTCATACTCTTGTTTATCACAATGAAACTACCTTGGTGAACCATGTATGGTATTACTCTATAAGCTGCTGTTATAGACATGAAACAGACCCTGGTGGTACAAGGCATGGTTACTCAATACTGCCAGCTATAAGAGCATGTATAGTATTTCTGAAGTCAGTAAGAACTACTAGACATATTTCTTGCGGTAATAAATAAAAAAAATCAGAACTTTTAGCATTGCATCAAGTTGAACAAATTTAGATTTTAGAACTAGATATAGGAAGCGAGAAGTTGTTGGTCCACAGAGTCGTAGACAAGTGGAACTAAGTAGCTCAAGGTATCGTCCTTGAAGCCAACAACACTCTGGTAGCTTGAAAGTGTAAGGTGACGAGTGCTTTGAGTGAGTGTGTGAAGATACAATATAAAACAACGTTATACAGCTACTACCATAATGCAGAACAGCTGTATGTAAGTGATGACTGAGAGGCATCCACTACGGTGTTCAACATGTACAAGCCGAGTGGGAACCTGACGTATCACTATTCTTGTTCCTGAAATCTCTTGTTCCAGCCCCTAGCTTACCTGCTCATCTCTCTCTCTCTCTCTCTGCTCTCACTCATCTCTCTCTCTCTCGGGCGCTCGTTCTCGACTCTCTCTCTCTCTCTCTTCTCACGACACACAACACACACACACTCACACAAATAAGTATTTCATCAGTCAGAGAGTTATCAGAATGGAATAGTCTGGTGAAGTGTTGTTAGTGGGAGGCAGGATCCATCCAAGAGGGTATGGTTATGATAAAGTCTCCCAGGAGCAGGAAGATTGACCGAGTAGCGAACCAGTGAAGAGGCGGGGGGGGCCAGGGAGCTGTGAATCGACCTCTGCAGCTACAACTAAGTGACTATAAACACACACCCTCCCTCCATTATTCATAACTCCAGCCTAAATACGAGCCATAACACATTCACAAATAGGCCTTTCAGTAGGCCTCCTCTGGTGCCTACATCAACACCTCCCCTCCAACTACTCCAGATTATGCCTGTTATCCCCTCTCCCTCCCTTCCCCTCCCCGTTCACCTCCCTCTCACCCTTCCTTTGCTCCCTTCCCGGTCGTCTCGACATATGTATAGTATCACGTGGCAAAGTTGTTGCACACATAAATACGACACAGGTGAGTACTTATATGCACTACGAAGACTCACACGCACAAAGAGGAGAGAGAGAGAGAGAGAGAGGAGAGAGAGAGAGAGGAGAGAGAGAGAGAAGAGAAGAGAGAGAGAGAGAGTAGAGAGAGGAAGAGAGAGAGAGGCAAGAGAGAGAGATAGAGAGAGAGAGAGAGAGAGAGGAGAGAGAGAGAGAGAGAGAGAGAGAGAGAGAGAGGAGAGAGAGAGAGAGAGAAGAGAGAGGCAGGGCACCCATTATTGGGCAAATGATCAGGAATAACCTGACAGCGAGGGCAGCAACGAGTCATGGACGTGAAGAGGTATCACAGTGGGCGCCTGTGAACGAGAGCACCACGGGATCCAACAGTGGTTTCATTCTAAGGACGCAGTGTCTATTTGTTGATATCAGCTGAACGACATTTGGAAGGGAATAGACTCTGAAGTGTCTCTAATCGCAGATGAAGTGAAGCATGAATTAAGAAGAATTAAATCGATGAGGATGGGCAGGACTGGCAAAGAGACCTGAACAGCTGGACATGTGTCCATAAAACTGGCTTCTCATTCTCGAAGTGTCAATCCTGCCAATGCCAAATTCTGGAAGATGGGAGGGGCAAAGAAGACCAGCAGACCAGAGTATAGGCGCCAGGTGGACAAAGAGCGAATCATACCTCACTCATGGTCAGCAACAAAGACCCTCGGGGTGGACCATAACACCGGAGCACGTCACCGGAGGCACACAACAACCAAATAACTGCTGCAGCTACGGGCGCCTGGCAAACCTTAGAATAGCGTTCCTATACCCCTTAATAAGGAACGTTCAAAGACACTGTACACATCTGGTTAATGTTAGGCCCATCCTGAGTATGCAGCACCAGTCCGGAACCCACACCTGTCAACGCACGTCAAGAAGTGTAGAGAAAAGTACAAAGGTTTCTGCAACAAGGCTACTTCCGAAGCTCAGGGAAATGTAGAACGAAGAATGGTTTAGGGAAATCGACTGACGAACACTGGAAGGGACAGAGGTCAGGAGACATTGATAACGACATACAAAAACTGCGTGAATAGATAAAGTAGACAAAGACAGGGTTGTTCCAGAGATGGGACACAGAAACAAGGCACAATTGGAAGCTGAAGACTCAGACGAGTCAGCGGGATGTCAGGAAATTCTAATCGCAGTTCATAAAGCTGTCAGGAATGGAATAGCCTATCAAGTGAAGTAGTGAGGTAGGAACAATACATAGCTTTACGATGAGGAGTATGACAGAGCTCTAGAAGCAGAAGAGAGAGGACCCTAGTACGATCAGTGCAAGATCGGGCCTAGGGAGTCCTCGACCTCCTGGAGAACCACAATATAGAATGAATTACCCACGCACACACACAACACACACACAAACACACTCAACACACACACACACACACAGCACATCACACAGCACACCACACACAGGCACACACACACACACAAACACACACACACACACACACATATAACAACAAACACTATACACACACACACATACACACACACACGACACACACACAACACACACACACACACCACACACACACACACTACACACACACACACAAAAGGCTACACACACACACTCCTCACACACAGAGATAAGGAAGGAGTAGAGACAACAAGAAATGACCGTGGAAGTATGGTGAGGAACTCAACAAGAGATTCAAAGAAGTGTTCACAGAGGAGACTGAAGGGCTCCCAGAAAGACGGAGAGGTGGGGCACACCACCAAGTGCTGGACACATGCACAGCAACGTGAAAGAATTGAAGAGCTTCTGATGAACTAGCTACCGATCAAGAGGCAGATGGGGCCAGATAACAAAGACATCCCGCAGGATTGTGAAAAGGCAGCGCGGGTGGTTAGCCTAGGCTCGTAGATATGAACCAGCCAAACAGAAACAAAATTGAGAGTTCCAATCCCACTCAAACGAACAGAGGAGATATGCCAAGAACGTGCCGAAGCTCCTGATGGCACCTCCGCCCCAGAATACCCCCCACATACCACCCCCGTTAGCCCGCCCATCCGGGCCACCCCGCACCCGCCAATCCCTCAGAGGCGTACCTTCCTCATGTCATCCCTTACTACTACAGCCACCATCCAGGAGAATATATATCATTAAAGATGTGGAGAACACCTAGTAAAGGAAGTGATCATCAACAACAGACCGCCCATCAAGTTTCAGGTACGGAAATCCTGTGTCACAAACTAACCGAGTTCATGACCTGTTACAGACAGTAAGATCAAGAGAGAGAGGTGTTGGTGGATATGGCTTTCTTTGGACATGCAAACTGAGCGTTTGACACAGTTCCACACAAGAAGATTTGGTTCAAAAACTGGATGACAAGCAGGGATAAACAGGGAAGGCACTACAATTTATTCAGGGAATACTGTCATGAAAGACAAGCAGCGAGTCATGGTAAGTGTCTATGTGTCAGCCGTGGGGCACCCTGTGACCACGGGGTCCCGCAGGGGTCATGACCTAGAAGGACCTTGCTGTTATGTATTTGTGAAACGTCATGACGGAAGTGAAAAGTCTCTAAGGTGTCCCTGTTTGCAGATACGTGAAGTTGATGAGAAGAATTCACTCGAATCGAAGACCATGCAGAACTACAAAGGTAACTGGACAGGCTGCAGACATGGTCCCAGCAAATGAGCTCCTGGAGTTTCAATCCCACCAAGATGCAAAGATCATGTATCGATTGGGGAAGGGCAAAGAAGGCCGCAGACGGAGTACAAGCTCCTAGGTGTCAGAGACTACAAACCTTCATCAAGGAAAAAGATTCTTGGGGTTATAATCACGACCAGAGGCACATCACCTGGAAGCGCACATCAACCAATAACTGCTGGGCTAAGCATATGGTGCGCCTAGCAACCTCAGAAACGCATTCCGACAATCTTGAATAAGGAATCATTCCAGAGACCCTATACAACCGAGGTAAGTTGGCCCATATTGGAGTATGCGGTCACATGTTCGGAACCCACACCTAGCAAGCACGTAAATGAAACTAGAGAAAGTGCAAAGTTTTGCTAACAAGACTAGTCCCCCAGAGCTAAGAGGTATGTCCCTACGAGGAGAGGTTAAGGGAAAATCAACCTGACGACACCTGGAGACAGGAGAGATAGGAGGACATGATAACGACATAACAAAATACTGAGAGGAATTGACAAGGTGGACCAAGACAGGATGTTCCATAGAATGGAGACACAGTAACAAGGGGACCACAGTTGGAAGGCTGAAGACACAGATGAATCACAGGGATGTTAGGAAAGATTACTTACAGCCACAAGTAGTCAGTAAGTGTAATAGTTTGTGGAAGCGATGTAGTGAGCAGTATCCATACATAAGCTCTTAAGCAGAGGTACGATAAACTACGGCTCAGGTGAGATTGACCTATAGCGATCAGTGAAGAGGCGGGGGCCAGGACTCGGACTCGACCCCCCGCAACCTCAACTAGGGTGAGTACAACTAGTGTTGAGTTACACATCACACACACACACACACACACACACACACGACAACTCACAACACACTACACACACACACACAACACACACACACACACACACACACACACACACTCACAACACACACATGCACAACACACGACACAACACACACAAGGGACACACGACACACACACACACACACCCACAACACACACAACCCACACACACACACACAAACACACACACACACACACACAACATCACACACACACGCACACTACACACACACCACACACAGAAACACACAGACACACACACACACACACAACACACACAACACAACACACACACAACGACACACACACACAGCACACAACACACACACACACCCACCACACACACACACACACACAAACACACAACACACACCCAACACCCACAACACCCACACACACACAACACACACAACAGCACACACACACATACCACACACAGCACACACACACACAACACACCCACAAACAGACACACACATCACACACACACACACACACAACACACACACACACACACACACACAACCACACACAACACACCACACACACAACACACAACACACACACACACAAAACAACACAACCACACACACAACACACACACACACTACACCACACACACACAAACACACCACACACACACACAACAAGGCACACACACACACACACACATCACACAACAGTGGGTGAGAAAGGTGGGAGGGTTAGACACACCATTACATAGACCAAAGGTTCACACTCGTCTTTGAAGTTGAGCGTCCAGAGGTGCAAGACTCGAGACCGCCAAAACACCAGCAGCCACAGACCCCTCACATACCTTCACCCTCACACCTTCAACCCTCAACTATCTTCACTTCACCCTCACTACCTTCACTCTACACTTACCTTCACTCTCACTACCATCACACTCACTACCTTCACTCACACTAACCTTCACCCTCACTAGCCTCACTCTCACTACTTCACTCACACTACCTTGCACCTCACTACCATTTCACCCTCACAACCTATCACTCTCCCTACCTTCACTCTCACTACCTTCCCTCTCTCTACCAATCACTCTCACTATCTACCCTCACTACCTTACACCCTCACTAGTCTTCACCTCTCACTACCTTCACTTCACTAACCTTCACACCCACACTAACCTTCAACCCTCCTACCTACACCCTCACTATCTTCACCCACACTAACCATCACCCCTCACTATCTTCACCCTCACTTATCTTCATCACCCTCACTACCTTCACCCACACAACCTTCACCCCTCACTAGCTTCACCCTCACTACCTTCACCACCCTCACTATCTTCACCCTTCACTATCATCACCCTCACTACCTTCACGCCTCACTACTTCACCTCACTATCTTCACCCCTCACTACCTTCGACCCTCACTTACCTTCAACTTCTCACTACCTTCACTCTACTTACCTCACTCTCACTAACCTTCACTCTCACTACCTTCACTCTCACTACCTTCACTCTCACTACCTTCACTCTCACTACCTTCACCCTCACTACCTTCACTCTCACTACCTTCACCCTCACTACCTTCACACTCACTAAACTTCACGCCTCACTACTTCAATCTCACGTACCTTCACTCCACTAACCATCACTACTCACTAACCTTCACGTCTCACTACCATCACTCACCCTAACCCCCTTCACTCTCACTACATCACTCTCACTACCTTCACTGCTCACCTACCTCACTCTCACTAACCTTCACCCTCACTACCTTCACTCTCACCTACCGTATCAACCTCACTGTGAACCTTCACTCTCACTGACCATCACCCTCGACATACCTTCACTCTCACTACCGTCACACTCACACCTTCACTCTTCACTAACCTTCACTCCTCCACTACCATCATCTCCCACCTTCACTCTCACAACCTCCAATTCTCACTACTTCACTCTCACTTACCTTCACTCTCACAACCTCACGTCTCACTACCTTCACTCCCTCACTACCTTCACTCTCTACTACCTCCACTCTCACTACCTTCACACTCACTACCTTCCAACTCTCACACCTTCACTCTCACTACCTTCACTCTCACTACCTTCACTCTCACTACCACTGGAACACTACAACAAGGTCCTGGATGTACTGCCTCTCACCACCACTGGAACACTAAACAACGGTCCTGGATGTACTGCCTCTCACCACTACTGGAACACTACAACACGGTCCTGGATGTACTACCTCTCACCACCACTGGAACACTACAACAAGGTCCTGGATGTACTGCCTCTCACCACTACTGGAACACTACAACACGGTCCTGGATGTACTGCCTCTCACCACTACTGGAACACTACAACACTTTTTTTTTTTACAGTATGTCCCTGGATTTATTGGAAACACTAACAAGGATACGGATGTAGTGTACAACATGTATTGCAAAAACTTCGACAAGTGCGAACATGGAGTAATAGCGCACAAAATACGTTCCTGAAAAATCAGTAAATGGAAAAACAGAACGCAAAGATTAATAGCAAACAGAGTTATGCTAGGCTGCCATAGTGAGTAGTTTTCTTCTTGTGGAGAACTGTCTCCATCACGGGGCCGAGTCTCCTCTCCTGCTAGAGTCTCCAACAAGAGGCCGAGTCTCCTCTCTTGGTAGAGAGTTTACATCTTACAAGTAAGAAACACATGGTAAGATATATGGCAATCCTGA
>NC_069408.1:54431443-54466443 GCF_026875155.1 Cherax quadricarinatus | reverse complement strand
TCTCCTCCAGTTTTCCATAACGGAGTAGTTGGAATTTGTCCTCATTCTGATGACACCCTCACACCCTGATGACACCCTCACACCCTGATGACACCCTCACACCCTGATGACACCCTCACACCCTGATGACACCCTCACACCCTGATGACACCCTCACACCCTGATGACCACCCTCACCCCTGATGACACCCTCACACCCTGATGACA
Source organism: Cherax quadricarinatus (assembly GCF_026875155.1). Taxonomy (NCBI): domain Eukaryota; kingdom Metazoa; phylum Arthropoda; class Malacostraca; order Decapoda; family Parastacidae; genus Cherax; species Cherax quadricarinatus. The sequence goes on along the minus strand of NC_069408.1, from coordinate 54,466,236 downwards.
CCTTGATGACACCCTGATGACACCCTCACACCCTGATGACACCCTTACACCCTGATGACACCTTGATGACACCCTGATGACACCCTCACACCCTGATGACACCCTCACACCCTGATGACACCTTGATGACACCCTGATGACACCCTCACACCCTGATGACACCTTGATGACACCCTCACACCCTGATGACACCTTACACCTGATGGACACCTTGATGGAACCCTGCTGATTGGACACCCTCACACCCTGATGACACCTTGATGACACCCTCACACCCTGATGACACCCTTACACCCTGATGACACCTTGATGACAAACTGATGACACCCTCACACCCTGATGACACCCTTACACCCTGATGACACCTTGATGACACCCTGAAGACACTTCTTAACACTTGAGCTACACCCGTTCATCCCCTGCACCCGGCCTAATATCCACCCACGCCCACTCACAACTTACCCACAACCCAGCCCCAACTCACACTTACCCACACCCACGCCCACTCACACTTACCCAAACCCACCGCCCACTCACACTTCACCCACACCACGCCCACTCACACTTACCAACCCACGCCCACTCAAAACTTACCCACACCCACGCCCACTCCACTTACCCACACCAAACGCCCCACTCACACTTACCACACCACGCCCCACTCACACTACCCACACCCACGCCCCACTCACACCTTACCCACACCCACGCCCCACTCACACTTACCCACCCACGCCCACACACACTTACCCACACCACCGCCCCCACTAATCTTACCCACACCCACGGCCCCACTACACTTACCCACACCCACCGCCCACTCACACTTACCCACAACCCACGCCCAATCACACTTACCCACACCACGCCACTCACACTTACCCACACCCCACGCCCACTCACCACTTACCCACACCACGCCCCACCCAACTTACCCACACCACGCCCCACTCCAATTACCCACACCCACCGCCCACTCACACTTACCCACACCCAACGCCCCACTACACTATAACCACACCCACGACCCACCCCCACTTACCACACCCACGCCCCACTCACATTACCCCACACCCACGCCCCCGCTCACCACTTACCCACACCCACGCCCCACTACACCTACCCACACCCACGCCCCCTCTCACACATTACCCACACCCCACGCCCCACTACACTTACCCACACCACGCCCCACTCACATTACCCACACCCACGCCCCACCCCACTTACCCACAACCCACGCCCCACTCACACTTACCCCACCCACGCACCACTCACACTTACCCACACCACGCCCCACTCACACTACCACACCCACGCCCCACTCACACTTACCCAACCCACGCCCACTCACCTTACCATCCCACGCCCCACTCACATTACCCACACCCACACCTACACCTATTCACACCACACTTACCCACACCCACACTTACCCACACTCACACTTACCCACACCCCACTTACCACACCCACGCCAACTCACACTTACCCCACACCTACACTTACCCACAACCACACTTACCCACACCCACACTTACCCACACCCACACTTAACCCCACCCCCAACACTTACCACACTCACATTACCCACACCCACACTTACCCACACCCACGCCCCACTCACACTTACTACACCTACACTTACCCCCACCCCACGCCACACTCCACTTACCCACACTTACACTACCACCCCACAACTTACTACCTACACATTACCCACACCCACACTTACCCACACCCACACTTACCCACACCCACACTTACCCACACCCACACTTAACCCACACCCACACTTACCCACACCACATTACCCACACCCAACTTTACCCACACCCACATACCCAACACCCACATTTACCCACACCCACATTTACCCACACCACACTTACCCCACACCCACACTTACCCACACCCACACTTACCCACACCCACATTTACCCATACCCACATTACCCACACCCACACTTACCCACCACCCACATTTACCCACACCCACACTACCACACCACACTTACCCACACCACACTTCCACACCCCCCACACTTACCCACACCCACACTTACCCATACCCACACTTACCCACACACACACTTACCCACTCCCACACTGACCCACACCATTACACTTACCCAACCCACACTTAACCCACACCACACTTACCCACACCCACACTTACCCACACCCACACTTACCCACACCCACACTTACCCCACCCACACTTACCCACACCACACTTACTCACACCACACATACCCACACCCACACTTACCCACACCCACACTTACCCACAACCACACTTTACCCACACCCACACTTACCCACACCCACACTTACTCACACCCACACTTACCCACATCCCAACTTACCCACACCACACTTACCCACACCCACACTTACCCACACCCACACTTACCCACACCCGCACTTACCCACACCACCACTTACACACCCACACTTACCCACCACACTTACCCACACCCCACCTTACCCCACCACAATTACTCAACACCCACCTACCCACACCCACACTACCTCCACACCCACACTTACACACCACACTTACCCACACCCACACTTACCACACCCAACACTTACCACACCCCACACTTACCCACACCCACCACTTACCCACACCCACACCACACTTACTCACACCCACACTTACCCAACCACCCACACTTACCCACACCCACACTTACCCACACCCACACTTACCCACACCCACACTTACCCACACCCACACTTACCCACACCCACACTTACCACACCACACCACACTTACTCACACCCACCACTTAACCCCACACCACACTTACCCACACCCCACACTTACCCACACCCACAACTCACCCACACCCTCACTTACCCACACCCACACTTACCCACACCCACACTTACCCACACCCACACTTACCCACACCCACACATACTTCTACAAAAGTTCTAAACTCACATTAAAGAGACTTTTAAGATGTTAATTGAGAGGATGTTGACGCGGTACATCAATCACTGTTCCTGTTGACGCGGTACATCACTGTTCCTGTTGACGCGGTACATCAATCACTGTTCCTGTTGACGCGGTACATCAATCACTGTTCCTGTTGACGCGGTACATCAATCACTGTTCCTGTTGACGCGGTACATCAATACTGTTCTTTTGAGGCGGGTACATCAATCAACTGTTTCCAGATTGACGCGGTACATTCAGTCACTGTTCCTAGTTGACGCGGGTACATCCAATCACTGTTCCTGTTGACGCGGTACATCAATCACTGTTTCTTTGTTGAACCGCGGCTACATCAATCACTGTTTCCTGTTGGACGCGGTACATCAATCACGGTTCCTGGTTGACGCGGTACATCTAGCACTGTTCTGTTGGACGCGTACATCATCACTGTTCCTTGTTGACGCGGTAACATCAATCACTGTTCCTGTTTGAACGCGGGTACATCAATCACTGTTTCCTGTTGACGCTGGGTACATCAATCACTGTTCCTGTTGGGGAACCCCGCGGTACATCAATCACTGTTACCTGTTGACGCGGAAAACATCAAATCACTGTTCCTGTTGACGCGGACATCAATCACTGATCTGTTGACGCGGTACATCAATCACTGTTCCTGTTGACAGCCGGTACATCTCAATCATGTCCTGTGACGCGGTTACATCAATCATGTTCATGTTAGAGTAACTACACAATACTGACAGGCAGCAGTACACACATGTGTAAACAGAAGATAGTGGTAAGACTGATGGTACTGAACACGGATTCTAGACTGTGAAGGGTATGAACACCGGATTCTAGGATGAGGTACTGAACACTGGATTCTAGATGAGGTACTGAACACCGGATTCAGGACTGAGGTATGAACACTAGGATTCTAGACTGAGGTACAGAACACTGGATTCTAGACTGAGGTACTGAAACACTGGATTTCTAGGACTGAGGTACTGAAAACACCGGATTCTAGACTGAGGTACTGAACACCGGATTCTAGACTGAGGTTACTGAACACCCGAATTCTAGGACTATGGAGGTATGAACACGGTTCCATGACTGAGGTAACTGAAACACCGGATTCTAGACTGAGGTACTTGAACACCGGATTCTAGACTGAGGGTACTCCTGAACACCGGATTCTAGACTGAGGCGGTACTGACACTGGATTTAGACTGAGGTAATGAAACCCGGCTTCTAGATTGAGGTATGAACACGGCTTCTAGCCTGAGGTACTGAAAACCGGATTCTAGACTGAGGAACTGAACAACGGATTCTAGATTGAGTTACTGACACCGGTTCTAGACTGAGGTACTGAACACCGGATTCCAGACTGAGGTACTGAACACCGGATTCCAGACTGAGGTACTGAACACCGGATTCCAGACTGAGGTACTGAACACCGGATTCTAGATGAGGTTATGAAAAACACCGGATTCCAGGACTGAGGGTACGGAAACACCGGATTCCAGGGACTGACGATACTGAACACCGGATTCCAGGACTGAGGTACTGAACACCGCTTCTAGACTGAAGGTACTGAACCACCGGAATACTAGATTGAGGTACTGAACACCGGATTCAGACTGAGGTACTGAAACAACTGGATTCAGACTGAGGTACTGAACACCGGATTCCAGACTGAGGTACTGAACACCGGATTCCAGACTGAGGTACTGAACACCGGATTCCAGACTGAGGTACTGAACACCGGATTCCAGACTGAAGTACTGAACACCGGATTCCAGACTGAGGAACTGAAACGGATTCCAGACTGAGGTACTGAACACCGGATTCCAGCTATGAGGTACTGAACACCGGAGTCTAGATTGGAGTACTGAACACCGGATCCAGACTGACGTACTGAACACCGGATTCCAGACTGAGGTACTGAACACCGGATTCCAGACTGAGGTACTGAACACCGGATTCCAGACTGAGGTACTGAACACCGGATTCTAGACTGGGGTACTGAAACACTGGATTCTAGGATGAGGTACTGAACAACCGGATTCTAGATTGAGGTAACTGAACACCGCTTCTAGATGAGTACTGAACACCGGATTCTAGACTGAGGTACTGAACACCGGATTCTAGACTGAGGTACTGAACACCGGATTCTAGATTGAGGTACTGAACACTGGATTCTAGATTGAGGTACTGAACACCGGATTCTAGATTGAGGTACTGAACACCGGATTCTAGACTGAGGTTACTGAACATGGAATTTCTAGACTGAGGTACTGAACACCGGATTCTAGATTGAGGTACTGAACACCGGATTCTAGACTGAGGTACTGAACACCGGATTCTAGACTGAGGTACTGAACACCGGATTCCAGACTGAGGTACTGAACACCGGATTCCAGACTGAGGTACTGAACACCGGATTCTAGATTGAGGTACTGAACACCGGATTCCAGACTGAGGTACTGAACACCGGATTCCAGACTGAGGTACTGAACACCGGATTCCAGACTGAGGTACTGAACACCGGATTCCAGACGGAGGTACTGAAACCGGATTCCGGATGAGTACTGAACCCGGATTCCAGACTGAGGTATGAAACCGGATTCAGACTGAGGTACTGAACACCGGATTCCAGACTGATTTACTGAACACGGAATTCAGACGTAAGGTATGAACACCGGTTTTCCAGACTGAAGTTACTGAACACGGATTCAGACTGAGGTACTGAAAACACGGATTTCAGATGAGGTACTGAACACCCGGATTCCAGACTGAAGTATATGAAACACGGGGATTCCAGACTGAGGTACTGAACACCGGATTCTAGATTGAGTACTGCAACACCGGATTCTAGATTGAGGTATGAACACCGGATTCTTAGACTGAGGTAATGAACACTTGGATTCTAGACTGAGGTACTGAAACAACTGGATTCTAGACTGAGGTACTGAACACCGGATTCTAGCTTGAGGTATGAAACACCGGTTTGGAATTCTAGGACTGAGGTACTGAACACTGGATTTCTAGACTGAGGTACTGAACAACGGATTCTAGATTGAGGTACTGAACACGGCTTTCTAGACTGACGGAAAGTGAGGATCCCTGAACAGCGGATTCTAGACTGAGGTTACTGAACACCGGCTTCTAGACTGAGGTACTGAAACCACCGGATTCATTTAGATTGGGTACCTGAAGACACCTGGATTCCAGACAGAGGTACTGAAACACCGGAATTCTAGATGAGGTACTGAACACCGGATTCTAGATCTGAGGTAACTGAACACCGGATTCTAGACTGAGGTACTGAACACCGGATTCTAGACTGAGGTACTGAACACCGGATTCTAGACTGAGGTACTGAACACCGGATTCTAGACTGAGTGTACTGAACACGGGATTTAGACTGAGGTATGAACACCGGATTCTAGATTGAGGCTTTACTGAACACCGGATTCTAGACTGACGGTACTGAACTCAACCGGTTTCTAGACCTTGAGGTACTGAACACCGGATCTAGACTGAGGTACTGAACACCGGATTCTAGATTGAGGTAACTGAACACCGGATTCTAGATTGAGGTACTGATACACCGGTATTTCCTAGGACTGAGGTACTGAACACCGGATTCTAGATGAGGTACTGAACACCGGATTCTAGACTGAGGTACTGAACACCGGATTCTAGATTGAGGTACTGAACTCCGGATTCTAGATTGAGGTACTGAACACCGGATTCTAGACTGAGGTACTGAACACTGGATTCAGCTGAGTTATGAACACCGGATTCTAGACTGAGGTATGAACACCGGATTCTAGAATGATGTACTGAAACACCGGCTTCTAGAATGAGGGTACTGACACGGATTCTAGATTGGGTACTGAACACCGGATTCTAGATTGAGGTACTAAACACCGGATTCTAGACTGAGGTACTGAACACTGGATTCCAGACTGAGGTACTGAACACCGGATTCCAAACTGAGGTACTGAACACCGGATTCCAGACTGAGGTACTGAACACCGGATTCCAGACTGAGGTACTGAACACCGGCTTCTAGACTGAGGTACTGAACACCGGATTCCAGACTGAGGTACTGAACACCGGCTTCTAGACTGAGGTACTGAACACCGGATTCCAGACTGAGGTACTGAACACCGGATTCCAGACTGAGGTACTGAACACCGGATTCCAGGACTGACATGTACTGAACACGCTTCTAGACTGGTACTAAACACCGGATTCCAGACTGAGGTACTGAACACCGGATTCCAGACTGAGGTACTGAACACCGGCTTCTAGACTGAGGTACTGAACACCGGATTCCAGACTGAGGTACTGAACACCGGATTCTAGACTGAGGTACTGAACACTGGATTCCAGACTGAGGTACTGAACACCGGATTCCAGAATGAGGTTATGAAACAACCGGATTCCAGGACTGAGGGTTACTGAACCGCTTCTAGACTGAGGTACTGAACACCGGATTCCAGACTGAGGTATGAGAGAGGAGAGTAGTCAGGGGTGGTGAGGGTTTCGGCTGGTGTAGTGGCCTCTCGTGTGAGATGAGGTACTGAAACACCGGATTTAGACTTAGGTACTGAACACTGGTTCCAGACGAGGTACGAACACCGGATTCCAGACTGAGGTTATGAACACTGGCTTCTAGACTGAGGTACTGAACACCGGCTTCCAGGCTGTGGGACTGACTACCTCATCTTCTACTGTCTTCGTATATCGCCTCTTTATTAAACTGAAGAAGTCACTGTGGTGAAAAGTTTACAATAAGATAGCATGTGTTTGCCACGTGTTTCAAATCCTCAATAGAGTAAGTACGAAAGACTTTATGTACGGACTCTACAGATGCAAGTACAAGTTTTGACTTGATAATGGTGTGTCTACCATGAGCGAATAGTTGCTTAATTAACAGCTTCACACCTGTGTGTGCAGGTGTGAGCTTCACACCTGTGTGTGCTGGTGTGAGCTTCACACCTGTGTGTGCTGGTGTTGAGTTCACACCTGTGTGAGTGTGGTGTGAGCTTCACACCTGTGTTGTGCTGTGTGAGCTTCAACCCTGTGTGTGCTGGTGTGAGCTTCCCACACTGTGTGTGTGGTGTGTGGAGCTTCACACCTGTGTGTGCTCGGTGTGGCTTCACACCTGTGTGTGCTGGTGTGAGCTTCACACCTGTGTGTGCTGGTGTGAGCTTCACACCTGTGTGTGCTGGTGTGAGCTTCACACCTGTGTGTGCTGGTGTGAGCTTCACACCTGTGTGTGCTGGTGTGAGCTCACCACCTGTGTGTGCTGGTGTGAGCTTCACACCTGTGTTGTGCTGGTGTGAGCTTCACCCTGTGTGTGTGGTGTGAGGCTTCACACCTGTGTTTGTGGTGTGAGCTTCACACCTGTTGTGTGCTGGTGTGAGCTTCACACCTGTGTGTGCAGGTGGGAGCTTCACACCTGTGTGTGCTGGTGTTGAGCTTCACACCTGTGTAGTGCTGGTTGTGAGCATTCACACCTGTGTGTGCTGGGTTGTGAGCTTCACAACCTGTTGTGTGCTTGCTGGTGTGAGCTTCACACCTGTGTTGTGGTTGTGAGCTTCACACCTGTGTGTGCTGGTGTGAGCTTCACACCTGTGTGTGCTGGTGTATGAGCTTCACACCTGTGTGTGCTGGTGTGAGCTTCAACCTTGTGTGTGCTGGTGCTGAGAGCTTCACACCTGTGTGTGTGGTGTGAGCTTCACACCGGTGTGTAACTGGGTGAGCTTCAACTGTGTTTGCTGGTGTGAGCTTCACACCTGTGTGTTACTGGTGTGAGCTTCACACCTTGTGTGTGCTGGTGTGAGCTTCACACCTGTGTGTACTGGTGTGAGCTTCACACCTGTGTGTGCTGGTGTGAGCTTCACACCTGTGTGTGCTGGTGTGAGCTTCACACCTGTGTGTACTGGTGTGAGCTTCACACCTGTGTGTACTGGTGTGAGCTTCACACTGTGTGTGCTGGTGTGAGGCAGGTAACACCACCACTATACTTCACCAAGCTTGTACCTTGACAATTACCACTTGAGAGTACAGATAAGTACTATCAGGATAGTATTGTATGATTCTATTGAGAATATTTCCCTATAAATATATATACACTGACAGCAGCAGTGTATATGCACTGACAGCAACAATGTATATACAATGACAGCAACAATGTATATACATTGAGAGGTTATACCTCAATATAGACCCGGTATAAACAGACATCAGATTTTAATCCTTTTTTTTTAGGCATAAATCTATTCTTGAATTGAGGGTGTAGAGACGTAGTCGTGTAACTGACAGGATTTAAACCTAAGAATCCAACTATGAGGAGTAAAGAGTTTTATGAAGTGTGAAAACATGACATACTGTAAACACAAAGACATGATACATGTCAAAGACAAAGACATGACGCGATCAGAATGTGCTTTTCATCCTCGGTGACTACGATCTTGTAATGCAACAACGACAGTGGTACACTGTGATAGTAGAGGCGGGGCTGTGGACACTCGTACAGCAAGTGTGACTCTAGTGGGGGCTATTAAAGCTAGCACACTATATCTCCTGAACCCCACCCCAACTCCCAACCCCCCGTCAAGCAAACAAACCACCAAAACAACCCTTCTTTTCCCACCCAACACCACTACAACATCTCCCCACCAACCCATCCCTCCTCCCTCTCTGAGAGTCACATTTCTTGCAAGACATCATGCAGTGTCTTGTAAGGTGACTTGAGTGCCACTTGAGAGGGACTGAGCATGAGGTAAGTGGTGTGAGCGCCTGGAAGTGTGAGAGAAACATGGGCGTAAGACAGATAACAGAAACACTAATGAAAAGAACCAGAGAGAGGAATGGAAGAGAGAGCTTGAAGTGAAAGAGGAGGAGGAATGAAGGAGAGGAGAGCTCACAGTGGTGTAAGAAGAGAGTAAAACAAGAGTAGAGCTTTTAATATTAAAGGCTCCACTTCCAAAGTGCTTTATCAAGTGTTAAGTGGCACAGCAATAACAGATTAAGCGTTTTACAAGTGAGTTTTTTCCGGCACTTGCTGTGTCAGAGCCAGACTACTACAAGATTACACTAGTTACCCACACTACAAGTACAGCCTTGGATCACCCTCTAAGAGGTCACCCTGCAACAGGTGACACTCACCCTGCAACAGGTGACACTCACCCTGCAACATGTGACGCTCACCCTCCAACAGGTGACATTCACCCTCCAATAAGTGACACTCACCCTCCAACAGGTGACATTCAAGGTGACATTCACCCTCCAACAGGTGACACTCACCCTCCTACAGGTGACACTCACCCTGCAACAGGTGACACTCACCCTCCAACAGGTGACATTCACCCTCCAACAAGTGACATTCACCCTCCAACAGGTGACACTCAGCTTCCAACAAGTCACACTCACCCTCCAACAGGTGACACTCACCCTCCAGTACATGCGACTGGAAGAGGTGAGTGAGTGACACTGGAGGTGGTAGTGGAACAAGTCAGCTTGGAGGTTGGAGGTTGGAGGTGGTTCAACAGACACAGCTGAAGACTCTCACGCTGAAGGACTTAAAGATGACACCCACAGTGTGAATGACTCTCTGATTATTATGACAGCTGGTGTCTGCTGCCAGGGAGGGAAGAGCCCTGTTAGTACACAAACTCTTGTGTAAGAGAAAGAGAGAGAGAAAGAGAGAGAGAGAGAGAGAGAGAGAGGAGAGAGAGAGAGAGAGAGAGAGAGAGAGAGAGAGAGAGAGAGAGAGAGAGAGAGAGAGAGAGAGAGAGAGAGAGAGAGAGAGAACCATGGTGAGACAAGTTTGTGGTTTTAAATTCAGAGTAAAAAAACAGGTCAAGATTCTGTGTTTTTCCTGTGTTTACTTACTAAGCACACGTCAGTCATCAGTCCTCCAGCTCACCAGTCATTCAGTCCTCCAGCTCACCAGTCATTCAGTCCTCCAGTTCACCAGTCCTTCAGTCCTCCAGTTCACCAGTCATTCAGTCTTCTAGTAATTCATCTTTCCACCCCACTAGTCTTGCAGACTGAGAGATCGGCACCATTTTACCCCTTCAGGCTTCCAGCAATCCTCTCCTCACTACTCTTCAGTGTTCCCCTCCTCACTACTCTTCAGTGTTCCTCTCCTCACTACTCTTCAGTGTTCCCCTCCTCACTCCTCTTCAGTGTTCCCCTCCTCACTCCTCCTCAGTGTTCCCCTCCTCACTCCTCCTCAGTGTTCCCCTCCTCACTCCTCCTCAGTGTTACCCTCCTCACTCCTCCTCAGTGTTCCCCTCCTCACTCCTCCTCAGTGTTCCCCTCCTCACTCCTGGAAGGTGATAATGGTAGCTTCAAGTCATACACTCACGCTCTGCTGATCTTCTCAACACTGTATGCAAGCTCTTCTCTCTTAGTGCTCACTACACACACTGTTCCTGCCTCTACATGGGTATCAATCGACTGGTGTGGGTCGCATCCTGGGGACAAAATTAACCTAATCTGCCCGAAATGCTTTACATAACCAGGGGCTCTCTATATAGAAGGTCTGTGTAAGTTGTAGTATGTTCTTGTTAAAATAAAGATTATTATTATTATTATTATTATTATTATTATTATTATTATTATTATTATTATTATTATTATTAACACCATTACTACTAGTGTCACTGCTAGTACGACCACCACCATTACTGCTACTGTTACTACCACTACCACTACCACCACTATTATTACTATTACTACCACCACCACTACAACCACTACCAATATTACTACCACCACCACTACCAATACTACTACTACCACCACCACCACTACCGCTACTATTACCACCACCACTACTACTATTACTACCACCACAACTACTACTACTACTACTACTACCACCACCACCACCACCACTACCACTATCACTACTACCACCACCACCACTACTACTACTACTACTACAGCAGTCATCATGAGGTTAGGGAGCAGCATACTAGACAGACAGCATGTCAAAAGCATCAACTATTTAGTAATGATATAACCAGAACAATGGGATCACATAACGTCACCCAACAGGTTGCAACGTAAAAAACGACATTCTTATAATCAGAAAAAAACGTTAATAAACGTACGTAAGAGAGCCTCTTAAGAGATCCTGGGGTTAAGGAATGCGTAAAGCCAGATTATTCAAGAATGACGTTGAAAATGAAAGTTTTAGAGAAGTTCCCCCGAAGAGAGACTGTGAAGGGGCTGGGACAAGACAAACACAAGGTGTCATCACTGAATCATTGTTAAGATCATTACAAGAATGTAAACTGGCAGACATTTATACGGTTGAGCCAATAAGACTAGAAAACACACTTGACCTTATCTTCACAACTAATTCCGATCACAATCTAATCGAAGTTCAGACTTACATGCACAGGAGTCCCGATCAGGAGAATGCATGTACCTGTGAAGGTATCTTCACAAAATACAACTTCAACAACAAGAAGAACATCAACTGGGACCAGGTAAACCATGTCTTAAATGAAACATGTTGGGAAGATGTCTTAAATAACAAGGATCCAAACCAGTGCCTTGAAAGGATCAACTTCCTGGCAGCTGAAGCATGTTCTAGCCATATTTCCCTAAGAGAGAAGAAGAGAAGGAGTTAAGTGGAGAGAGAAAGACGCTCCCTCTACAGAAGACGACGAAGAATCACTGAGCTCTTCAGGAACACTAGAATATCTGATACACGGAAGGAAGCACTGACCAGGGAAGTGGAAACTATCGAATTTAAGTTAAAGGACTCTTACAGGAACCAGGAGAGACAGGAGGAGCTTAAAGCTATTAGTGAAATTGAAAGAAATTCGAAATATTTCTTTTCATATGCCAAAAACAAGGCAAATACCACATCTAGTATCGGGCCCTTACTCAGACAGGATGGGACTTACACAGATGACAATAAGGAAATGAGTGAAATACTGAAATCCCAGTACGACTCTGTGTTTAGTGAACCACTAATCGGTCTGAGGATCGACAATCCAAATGATTTCTTCATGAATGAGCCTCAGAACTCCGTCAATGTATGCCAAATTTCCGACATTACCCTAACTCCGATAGACTTTGAAAAAGCCACTGACAACATGCCCATGCACTCAGCCCCAGGTCCAGACTCGTGGAACTCTGTGTTCATTAAGAACTGCAAGAAACCCTTCTCACGTGCCCTAAGTATACTATGGAGAAGGAGCTTAGACATGGGTGAAATTCCACAGCCACTTAAAACAACGGATATAGCCCCACTCCATAAAGGTGGCAGAAAAGCATTAGCTAAGAACTATAGACCAATAGCTCTGACGTCCCACATCATAAAAATCTTTGAAAGAGTGCTAAGAAGCATGATTGCAAACCACCTGGATTCCCAAAAACTGCACAATCCAGGGCAGGTCCCTCCTGCCTTTCACAACTACTGGATTACTATGACATGGCCTTGGATGCACTGGAAGAAAAACAGAATGCAGATGTAATATACACAGACTTTGCAAAAAGCGTTTGACAAGTGCGATCATGGCGTAATAGCACACATAATACGTGCTAAAGGAATAACTGGCAAAGTGGGGAGATGGATCTTCAACTTCCTAAGAAATCGAACACAAAGAGTAGTGGTCAACAGAGTTAAATCGGAGGCTGCCATAGTGAAGTGCTCTGTTCCACAAGGCACAGTACTCGCCCCCATCCTATTCCTTATCCTCATATCAGACATAGACAGAGATATACACCACAGCACCGTATCATCCTTTGCGGATGATACTAGGATCTGCATGAGGCTGTCATCTGCTGAGGACGCGGTTAACCTCCAAGAAGATATAAACAAAGTTTTCCAGTAGGAAACGGTAAACAATATGATGTTCAATGAGGACAAATTCCAACTACTCCGTTATGGAAAACTGGAGAAGATAATAACTAGAACAGAGTATACTACTGACTCCGGCCATACAATAAGCGGAAAAATAATGTAAGGACCGGGGAGTAGTAATGTCTGAGGATCTCACTTTCAAGGATCACAACTGTGCCACGATCGCACGTGCAAAGAAAATGATAGGATGGATAATGAGAACGTTCAAAACGAGAGATGCCAAGCCAATGATGATCCTTTTCAAATCACTTGTTCTCTCTAGGCTGGAATACTGCTGTACATTAACATCTCCATTCAAAGCAGGTGAAATTGCAGATCTAGAGAGTGTACAGAGATCCTTTACTGCACGTATAAGTTCTGTCAAGCACCTTAACTACTGGGAACGCTTGGAAGCACTTGACTTGTACTCGTTGGAACGCAGGAGAGAGAGATGTATCATAATCTACACTTGGAAAATCCTGGAAGGAATGGTCCCGAATCTGCACACAGAAATCACTCCCTACGAAAGTAAAAGACTGGGCAGGCGATGCAAAATGCCCCCAATTAAAAGTAGGGGCGCCATTGGTACACTAAGAGAAAACACCATAAGTATCCGGGGCCCAAGACTGTTCAACAGCCTCCCACCAAGCATAAGGGGAATTACCAATAGGCCCCTGGCTGCCTTCAAGAGGGAGCTGGACAGATACCTAAAGTCAGTGCCGGATCAGCCGGGCTGTAGTTCGTACGTTGGAATAAGTGTGGCCAGCAGTAACAGCCTGGTTGATCAGGCCCTGATCCACCGGGAGGCCTGGTCGTGGACCGGGCCGCGGGGGCGTTGATCCCCGGAATAACCTCCTGGTAGACTTCAGGTAGGTAGATAGTAGACACTGCATGCTTCAACTTAACACTGTAGACACTTAACACTGTAGACACTTAACACTGTAGACACTTAACACTGAAGACACTTAACACTGTAGACACTTAACACTGTAGACACTTAACACTGTAGACACTTAACCTGTAGACACTTAAAAACTGTAGACACTTAACACTGTAGACACTTAACACTGTAGACACTTAACACTGTAGACACTTAACACTGAAGACACTTAACACTGAAGACACTTAACACTGTAGACACTTAACACTGAAGACACTTAACACTGTAGACACTTAACACTGAAGACACTTAACACTGTAGACACTTAACACTGAAGACACTTAACACTGTAGACACTTAACAGTGAAGACACTTAACACTGTAGACACTTAACACTGTAGACACTTAACACTGTAGACACTTAACACTGTAGACACTTAACACTGTAGACACTTAACACTGAAGACACTTAACACTGAAGACACTTAACACTGTAGACACTTAACACTGAAGACACTTAACACTGAAGACACTTAACACTGTAGACACTGAACACTGTAGACACTTAACACTGTAGACACTTAACACTGAAGACACTTAACACTGAACACTTAACACTGTAGACACTTAACACTGTAGACACTTAACACTGAAGACACTTAACACTGAAGACACTTAACACTGAAGACACTTAACACTGAAGACACTTAACACTGAAGACACTTAACACTGAAGACATTTAACACTGTAGACACTTAACACTGTAGACACAACACTGTAGACACTTAACACTGAAGATACTTAACACTGTAGACACTTAACACTGTAGACACTTAACAGTGTAGACACTTAACACTGTAGACACTTAACACTGAAGATACTTAACACTGTAGACACTTAACACTGTAGACACTTAACACTGAAGACACTTAACACTGAACACTTAACACTGTAGACACTTAACACTGTAGACACTTAACACTGAAGACACTTAACACTGAAGACACTTAACACTGAAGACACTTAACACTGAAGACACTTAACACTGAAGACACTTAACACTGAAGACACTTAACACTGAAGACATTTAACACTGTAGACACTTAACACTGTAGACACAACACTGTAGACACTTAACACTGAAGATACTTAACACTGTAGACACTTAACACTGTAGACACTTAACAGTGTAGACACTTAACACTGTAGACACTTAACACTGAAGATACTTAACACTGTAGACACTTAACACTGTAGACACTTAACACTGAAGATACTTAACACTGTAGACACTTAACACTGTAGACACTTAACACTGTAGACACTTAACACTGTAGACACTTAACACTGAAGATACTTAACACTGTAGACACTTAACACTGTAGACACTTAACACTGTAGACACTTAACACTGTAGACACTTAACACTGTAGACCCCTTAACACTGAAGAAACTTAACACTGTAGACACTTAACACTGTAGACACTTAAACACTGTAGACACTTAATACTGTAGACACTTAACACTGAAGATACTTAAAACTGTAGACACTTAACACTGTAGACACTTAACACTGTAGACACTTAACACTGTAGACACTTAACACTGTAGACACTTAATACTGTAGACACTTAACACTGAAGATACTTAAAACTGTAGACACTTAACACTGTAGACACTTAACACTGTAGACACTTAACACTGTAGACACTTAACACTGTAGACACTTAACACTGTAGACACTTAACACTGTAGACACAACACTGTAGACACAACACTGTAGACACAACACTGTAGACACAACACTGTAGACACTTAACACTGTAGACAACACTGTAGACACAACACTGTAGAGACTTTAACTAAACACTGAAGGAAGAGTAGATAAAACAAATAGGAGAGTATACATAACATGCAGAAGAATATACATAACATGCAGAAGAATATACATAACATGTAGAAGAATATACATAACATGTAGAAGAATATACATAACATGCAGAAGAATATACATAACATGCAGAAGAATATACATAACATGCAGAAGAATATACATAACATGCAGAAGAATATACATAACATGCAGAAGAATATACATAACATGCAGAAGAATATACATAACATGCAGAAGAATATACATAACATGCAGAAGAATATACATAACATGCAGAAGAATATACATAACATGCAGAAGAATATACATAACAAGCAGAAGAATATACATAACATGCAGAAGAATATACATAACATGCAGAAGAATATACATAACATGTAAAAGAGAAAAGCCCAATATTCTCTTCTAAGAGTATCCTTGATTCTCTTTGAACTCAAACACTGTTGTCAAGAGCTCTTTGCTTTCCTCTTTTCTTTATTCTCTGTTCTTATTCAACTTTCCTTTTACTTTCTTGTTTGTCCTCCCTGCAGGCCTGGTCGTACCTCTTCTTGTATGGAGTTTTTCTCGACCACTTGTTTGCCAGCCAGACTGAAAAACTACTTCCTAACAGCTGTACTGCTGCAGCTGCTCCTGCAGCTCTTTCTTCACTGACTACATATACTATGTTCAGCCCTGTGTGTATAGTGTCCAACCCTGTGTGTATAGTGTCCAGCCCTGTGTGTATAGTGTCCAGTCCTCTGTGTATAGTGTCCAGCCCTGTGTGTATGGTGTCCAGTCCTCTGTGTATAGTGTCCAGCCCTGTGTGTATAGTGTCCAGTCCTCTGTGTATAGTGTCCAGCCCTGTGTGTATGGTGTCCAGTCCTCTGTGTATAGTGTCCAGTCCTGTGTGTATAGTGTCCAGTCCTCTATATAGTGTCCAGACCTGTGTGTATAGTGTCCAGTCCTGTGTGTACAGTGTCCATTCTTCTGTGTATAGTGTCCAGTCTCGTGTGCATAGTGTCCAGTCCTTGTGTATAGTGTCCATCCCTGTGTGTATATTGTCCATTCTTGTGTGTAGTGTCCAGTCCTGTGTATATAGTGTCCAGCCCTGTGTGTATAGTGTCCATTCTCGTGTGTAGTGCCCAGTCCTGTGTGTATAGTGTTCAGTCCTGTGTGTACAGTGTCCAGTCCTGTGTGTATAGTGTCCACTTCTGTGTGCATCATGTCCAATCCTAAAATCTTATACTTCATTATCACATGTGTGTGACAAAGAAAAATCGAAGGGAAGACGTCATGTGAAAAGGAGGAGGCAGAGGAGGAGGAGGAGGAGGAGGAGAAGGAAGAGGAGGTGGAGGAGGAGGCAGCATATCAGCCCAGCTTGTTTGCCACCGGGATAACAAGGGGAGAGCATGTATCCTGGTGGTGGGGGTCATAAATCATGATAAGGAAACAGCCTGCTACGCTGCTAACTGCTGCTGCTGCTGCTACTGCTGCTGCTACTGCTGCTAACTGCTGCTGCTGCTGAAGCAGCTACTGTTGTTGATGCTTCTGCTGCTGTTGTCCATGATATATTGGGTATGTTATGTATACTCACATCAGACACACAAGGTGTCCATGCTATGTTGACATAGGGCCATCACCCCAAATGGCTATGACCTGACAGATAACTTACTATACAATGATGGCTAAGCCATTCCAGGACCCTGCTTCCAGGACCCTGCTTGCAAAACCTTGCGTCCAGGACCCTGCTTCCTAAACCTTGCTTCCAGGACCGTGCTTGCAAACCCTTGCGTCCAGGACCCTGCTTCCTAAACCTTACTTCCAGGACCGTGCTTGCAAAACCTTGCGTCCAGGACCCTGCTTCCTAAACCTTGCTTCCAGGACCGTGCTTGCAAACCCTTGCGTCCAGGACCCTGCTTCCTAAACCTTGCTTCCAGGACCGTGCTTGCAAAACCTTGCGTCCAGGACCCTGCTTCCTAAACCTTGCTTCCAGGACCGTGCTTGCAAAACCTTGCGTCCAGGACCCTGCTTCCTGAACCTTGCTTCCAGGACCGTGCTTGCAAAACCTTGCGTCCAGGACCCTGCTTCCTAAACCTTGCTTCCAGGACCGTGCTTGCAAACCCTTGCGTCCAGGACCCTGCTTCCTAAACCTTACTTCCAGGACCGTGCTTGCAAAACCTTGCGTCCAGGACCCTGCTTCCTAAACCTTACTTCCAGGACCGTGCTTGCAAAACCTTGCGTCCAGGACCCTGCTTCCTAAACCTTACTTCCAGGACCTTGCGAGTGTGGAAACAGTAGTAAACAACACTTCAGCGAAGATAAGAGCATCATCAACAACCTACGAGAAGTGAGTTGTGAGGCAGCCGTAGCTACAAAATAACAATGTAAATGTTTTGTACTGAATAAAGTTGAGAATATGAGCAGTGTGCTACACTATATGATAGTTACATTGTGGGAACACCCACAGTATGATGCTACACTATTCTATATGATAGTTACATGGAAAGAGAAAAGCTATGTTTCTCTGTCATATTCCATCAGATGGGATGTGTTTCAGGGAGAGAGAGAGAGAGAGAGAGAGAGAGAGAGAGAGAGAGAGAGAGAGAGAGAGAGAGAGAGAGAGAGAGAGAGAGAGAGAGAGGGGGGGATGCGAGAGCAGGAGCCGGGATGAAGACATCAAGATGCTTGTTAGGTTGTCATGGTGATGATGCTGCCTCGTTGACCGTTCTACCTGCCTGCCTCAGCTGTATCCTGCCTGCCACAGCTGTATCCTGCCTGCCTCTGCTGTATCCTGCCTGCCTCTGCTGTACCCTGCTAGTCTCTGCTGTACCCCGCCTACCTCAGCTGTATCCTGCCTGCCTCAGCTGTACCCTGCCTGCCACAGCTGTATCCTGCCTGCCTCTGCTGTACCCTGCTAGTCTCTGCTGTACCCCGCCTACCTCAGCTGTATCCTGCCTGCCTCAGCTGTACCCTGCCTGCCACAGCTGTATCCTGCCTGCCTCAGCTGTACCCTGCCTGCCAAAGCTGTACCCTGCCTGCCACAGCTGTATCCTGCCTGCCTCTGCTGTACCCTGCCAGTCTCTGCTGTACCCCGCCTACCTCAGCTGTATCCTGCCTGCCTCAGCTGTACCCTGCCTGCCACAGCTGTACCCTGCCTGCCACAGCTGTACCCTGCCAGTCTCTGCTGTACCCCGCCTACCTCAGCTGTATCCTGCCAGCCTCAGCTGTACCCTGCCTGCCACAGCTGTACCCTGCCTGCCACCGCTGTACCCTGCCTGCCTCTGCTGTACCCTGCCTGCCTCTTCTGTACCCTGCCTGCCTCTGCTGTACCCTGCCTGCCTCTGCTGTACCCTGCTTGCCTGCCACCATTCACCTTCCGTTTCTGCTACTTGCACCTTTACCACAGGAAGTTATCAACACCACCTGCACACATAACCACAATTTGCCCCCCCCCACACCTCTCTGACATATGTACAACACCTACATCACTTGTACAACACCTGTACCACATATACCTAAGTTATCCAACTTACACCTCAGCCATATATATATATATATATATATATATATATATATATATATATATATATATATATATATATATATATATATATATATATATATATATATATATATATATATATATATATACACTCCAGTGTCCCATATAAATTGCGTCTGGATATTATGAAGTGCATCTCGTGTACATTGTACTCACACAACAGAATACACTGCTCTCACCTACTCAACAAAGTACACTGTACTCACCTACTCAACAAAGTACACTGTACTCACCTACACAACACAGTACAATGTACTCAGTTACACAACACAGTACACTGTACTCACCTACACAACACAGTACAATGTACTCAGTTACACAACACAGTACACTGTACTCACCTACACAACACAGTACAATGTACTCAGTTACACAACACAGTACACTGTACTCACCTACACAACACAGTACACTGTACTCACCTACACAACACAGTACACTGTACTCACCTACACAACACAGTACACTGCTCTCACCTACACAACACAGTACACTGTACTCACCTACACAACACAGTACACTGTACTCACCTACACAACACAGTACACTGCACTCACCTACACAACACAGTACACTGTACTCACCTACACAACACAGTACACTGTACTCACCTACACAACACAGTACAATGTACTCAGTTACACAACACAGTACACTGTACTCACCTACACAACACAGTACACTGTACTCACCTACACAACACAGTACAATGTACTCAGTTACACAACACAGTACACTGTACTCACCTACACAACACAGTACACTGTACTCACCTACACAACACAGTACACTGCTCTCACCTACACAACACAGTACACTGTACTCACCTACACAACACAGTACACTGTACTCACCTACACAACACAGTACACTGTACTCACCTACACAACACAGTACACTGTACTCACCTACACAACACAGTACACTGTACTCACCTACACAACACAGTACACTGTACTCACCTACACAACACAGTACACTGTACTCACCTACACAACACAGTACACTGTACTCACCTACACAACACAGTACACTGTACTCACCTACACAACACAGTACACTGTACTCACCTACACAACACAGTACACTGCTCTCACCTACACAACACAGTACACTGTACTCAGTTACACAACACAGTACACTGTACTCACCTACACAACACAGTACACTGCACTCACCTACACAACACAGTACACTGTACTCACCTACACAACACAGTACACTGCTCTCACCTACACAACACAGTACACTGTACTCACCTACACAACACAGTACACTGTACTCACCTACACAACACAGTACACTGTACTCAGTTACACAACACAGTACACTGTACTCACCTACACAACACAGTACACTGTACTCACCTACACAAGGTAACACACACAGACACAAGAAGTAACAAGGTGATAGGAAAATGTGTGAGGAATGAGAAACATTCTTTGAGAACAATACAAGGCGGTAAGTTACTCGGTAAACGCTACGAAACAGGAAGAAAAAACTTTAAGAATGAGAGAAGTACTTGACGAGGGAATAACTAGTGATATTAGGAAATTCGTTGATGACACGAAAATAGGCAGGATAATTGATTCAGAGGAAGATACCACTGAACTTCAGGAGGATTTAGACAAACTCGTGTCGTGGTCAGAAATGTGGCAGATACAGTTCAATGTAGATAAATTTAAAGTTCCGAAGCTCGGGAATGTACTTAACACTAGCGCGTATAAACTAAATAATGTGGAACTTGGTCATACAGAATGTGAAAAGGACTTGGGGGGTCATGGTTAGCAACGACTTGAAACTAAGAATGAGAGGGAGTGAGGGAGGGAGGTCTTATGCAGAGTCGCAGCTCAAACCGAGCCAGGTACACACTGCCAGTGCCAGAGTGGACACAGCCATTGAGGGAAGAGAACATCACACAGACCTCCAGTCTGGTGAAGACATCACTTACTTAAGGAAGTCAATTAGACTTAAAGATATGTTAAACACCTCACACTAACCCTCCCTCACCCCCTCCATCATGCCTGGACACCTGTTACCACACACTCCTGACATCCCCCCAGTAATTGCACCTTTCTCAACCACATCCTGAGCATCCCTCGCCACCAAGCCTCCCTTCTCACCTACCTCTACCAACTAAACATCAAAATAACCCAAATCTTCCCCGTGTCATGACAGGGCAAACATCCTCCCCACCATCCCTTCCACAATCAACTACCTATGATACTCCTTTTTCACCCATTCTGGAAGGAATGGCTCTTACACTCATAATCCCATCTCTCCACTGCGAAGAACACAAGATGAAGGAGAGACACAAAGCAGATAAAATTACCCTAACAGATATGAAGCTCATGGGACTGATACCAGATGCAATATTCTGCGAGGGACATCACATAGAAGGAAGAGAAAGAAAGCAAATGAGGAAGACTGGCACTACTGATTAGTGATGTGTGGGGTTTTAAAGAGACAATCAGTGGAGTAGAGACTCCACAGAAGGCAGAAGAGAAAATGTAGTCAGTGAGCCGAAGACAAGAGTGATCACTGCCTGTTATCACCTTATTCTTGCTCATATACAGGCGTAACCTTCTGCAAGAGAGTTAAAAACATACTACTGAACAAACTAATAACCAGAGAGAACAGGGAGAGGCTACAAAAATTACTAAACGACAACGAAGAGAACACAGAGCAATAAGCAAGCGAAGGGTTAATATAAGTATGATGAATGTAATGATAATATATATATGAGAGAGAGAGAGAGAGAGAGAGAGAGAGAGAGAGAGAGAGAGAGAGAGAGAGAGAGAGAGAGAGAGAGAGAGAGAGAGAGATTTGATGCATGAAAGTGTCACTAAGATTCATCACTATCACAAAGCATAACACAAATGTCGCTGCTATCGTCCACATAACACTAAAACAGCACTACTATCGTCCACATAACACTAAAACAGCACTACTATCGTCCACATAACAGTAAAACAGCACTACTATCGTCCACATAACACTAAAACAGCACTACTATCGTCCACATAACAGTTAAAACAGCTCTACTATCGTCCACATAACAGTAAAACAGCACTACTATCGTCCACATAACAGTTAAAACAGCACTACTATCGTCCACATAACAGTAAAACAGCACTACTATCGTCCACATAACAGTAAAACAGCACTACTATCGTCCACATAACAGTAAAACAGCACTACTATCGTCCACATAACAGTAAAACAGCACTACTATCGTCCACATAACACCACAGACATCGCATTATTATTATTATTACTATTATAACTAAGCGCTAAACTCAACAGACATCGTAGCTAATAACATAATACATCAGACACAAGAGTGACTCTGACACGGGACTTACAACTGACACAAACAACATAATACATCAGACACAAGAGTGACTCTGACACGGGACTTACAACTGACACAAACAACATAATACATCAGACACAAGAGTGACTCTGACACGGGACTTACAACTGACACAGAGTATTATTGTCGTGGTGTTCGTTCAATGTTACAAAACAGGAAACAATGATATTGACAGCCTGAGGCAGGCTGGCAAGGCTGCTACCACCACCTCATCATCGCACACAACCAACAATCACAACTTGCCACACAAATACTCCGTGGGCGACACTGTATTCTATACACCGAGAGGTGTGTGTGTATTTCTCAGTGTATATACACCGAGAAATCTGTATTTATCGTTGTATATACGCTGGAAGTTTAGGTTAATCACCGTTTCTGTAGATTAATGTTTCGTTACGAGTGGTGATGTGCAGGTGACGTGAAGCCTTAATGACCATCCTGTAGTATATAATTTTAACGTTTTAACACGTAATAACGTTCTTAATGACCCTCACGTAATGGTTAAGTTTAAAACTTAATCCAGGAAGCAGCATTCTGGGCGCGGGAGTGTTATTACTGCTGCCCTGACGGAATATAACATTATTACTGCTGCCCTGACGGAATATAACATTATTACTGCTGCCCTGACGGAATATAACATTATTACTGCTGCCCTGACGGAATATTAACATTATTACTGACTGCCCTGACGGATATAACATTATTACTGCTGCCCTGACGGAATATTACATTATTACTGCTGCCCTGACGGAATATTAACATTATTACTGCTGCCCTGACGGAATATTAACATTATTACTGCTGCCCTGACGGAATATAACTTTATTACTGCTGCCCTGACGGAATATTAACATTATTACTGCTGCCCTGACGGAATATAACATTATTACCCATCTCTTTGGGAAGGACCTACTTCCACTGGGGAATCCCGCCTACCAGTGAATATGCCCTCGTCTGCTACACCTGACGTTACTATATAAGCGCCAGGATCCTTTCTTCTGCTTCAGAATCTCCACGACTATGGTGCTGTTCGCACCTACTCCTAGGTTGAGGGACTGATTACCTCATCTTCTGTACATAGTTCTACTGTCTTCAAGTTATGTCCTAGAATTTGTATTGATAAAGCCATTGGATGGCGAAACGTCTACAATAAAGATACCCAGATGTTGCACATGTGTCTTAATCTCAACATTATTACTGCTGCCCTGACGGAATATAACTTTATTACTGCTGCCCTGACGGAATATTAACATTATTACTGCTGCCCTGACGGAATATAACTTTATTACTGCTGCCCTGACGGAATATTAACATTATTACTGCTGCCCTGACGGAATATTAACATTATTACTGCTGCCCTGACGGAATATTAACATTATTACTGCTGCCCTGACGGAATATTAAACAATTATTACTGCTGCCCTGACGGAATATTAACATTATTACTGCTTGCCCTGACGGAATATAACATTATTACTTGCTGCCTGACGGAATATTAACATTATTACTGCTGCCCTGACGGAATATTAACATTATTACTGCTGCCCTGACGGAATTATTAACATTATTACTGCTGCCCTGACGGAAATATAACATTATTACTGCTGCCCTGACGGATATTAACATTATTACTGCTGCCCTGACGGAATATTAACATTATTACTGCTGCCCTGACGGAATATAAAATTATTACTGCTGCCCTGACGGAATATTAACATTATTACTGCTGCCCTGACGGAATATTAACATTTTTACTGCTGCCCTGACGGAATATAACTTTATTACTGCTACCCTGACGGAATATTAACATTATTACTGCTGCCCTTACGGAATATTAAAATTATTACTGCTGCCCTGACGGAATATTAACATTATTACTGCTGCCCTGACGGAATATAACTTTATTACTGCTGCCCTGACGGAATATTAACATTATTACTGCTGCCCTGACGGAATATTAACATTATTACTGCTGCCCTGACGGAATATTAACATTATTACTGCTGCCCTGACGGAATATTAACATTATTACTGCTGCCCTGACGGAATATTAACATTATTACTGCTGCCCTGACGGAATATTAACATTATTACTGCTGCCCTGACGGAATATAACTTTATTACTGCTGCCTGACGGAAATATTAACATTATTACTGCTGCCCTGACGGAATATTAACATTATTACTGCTGCCCTGACGGAATATTAACATTATTACTGCTGCCCTGACGGAATATTAACATTATTACTGCTGCCCTGACGGAATATTAACATTATTACTGCTGCCCTGACGGAATATTAACATTATTACTGCTGCCCTGACGGAATATTAACATTATTACTGCTGCCCTGACGGAATATTAACATTAGATTGAACACAAAAATGCACCTCAATGAAGATCTAACATTAGGACCACTTGGTGTTCACTCCAGGGATCCCTGGAGTGAACACTCAGGGATCCCTGGAGTGAACACTCAGGGATCCCTGGAGTGAACACTCAGGGATCCTTGTAGTGACGTGAACACCCAGGGATCCCAGGAGTGAAATGAACACCCAGGGATCCCTGGAGTGAACACCCAGGGATCCCTGGAGCAAACACTCAGGGATCCTAGTAGTGACGTGAACACCCAGGGATCCCAGGAGTGAAATGAACACCCAGGGATCCCTGGAGCGAACACTCAGAGATCCTTGTTGTGACGTGAACACCCAGGGATCCCAGGAGTGAAATGAACACCCAGGGATCCCTGGAGTGAACACTCAGGGATCCTTGTAGTGACGTGAACACCCAGGGATCCCTGGAGTGAAATGAACACCCAGGGATCCCTGGAGTGAAGTGAACACCCAGAGATCCCTGGAGTGAACACTCAGGGATCCTTGTAGTGACGTGAACGCCCAGGGATCCCTGGCGTGAAGTGAACACCCAGAGATCCCTGGAGTGAACACTCAGGGATGCTTGTAGTGACGTGAACACCCAGGGATCCCTGGAGTGAAATGAACACCCAGGGATCCCTGGAGTGAAGTGAACACCCAGAGATCCCTGGAGTGAACACTCAGGGATCCTTGTAGTGACGTGAACACCCAAGGATCCCTGTAGTGAAGTGAACACCCAGGGATCCCTGTAGTGAAGTGAACACCCAGAGATCCCTGGAGTGAACACTCAGGGATCCTTGTAGTGACTTGAACACCCAGGGATCCCTGGAGTGAAATAAACACCCAGGGATCCCTGGAGTGAAGTGAACACCCAGAGATCCCTGGAGGGAACACTCAGGGATGCTTGTAGTGACGTGAACACCCAGGGATCCCTGGAGTGAAATGAACACCCAGGGATCCCTGGAGTGAAGTGAACACCCAGAGATCCCTGGAGTGAACACTCAGGGATCCTTGTAGTGACGTGAACACCCAAGGATCCCTGTAGTGAAGTGAACACCCAGGGATCCCTGTAGTGAAGTGAACACCCAGAGATCCCTGGAGTGAACACTCAGGGATCCTTGTAGTGACTTGAACACCCAGGGATCCCTGGAGTGAAATAAACACCCAGGGATCCCTGGAGTGAAGTGAACACCCAGAGATCCCTGGAGTGAACACTCAGGGATCCTTGTAGTGACGTGAACACCCAGGGATCCCTGGAGTGAAGTGAACACACAGAGATCCCTGGAGTGAACACTCAGGGATCCTTGTAGTGACGTGAACACCTGGGGATCCCTGGAGTGAAATAAACACCCAGGGATCCCTGGAGTGAAGTGAACACCCAGAGATCCCTGGATTGAACACTCAGGGATCCTTGTAGTAACGTGAACGCCCAGGGATCCCTGGAGTGAAATGAACACCCAGAGATCCCTGGAGTGAACACTCAGGGATCCTTGTAGTGACGTGAACACCCAGGGATCCCTGGAGTGAAGTGAACACCCAGAGATCCCTGGAGTGAACACTCAGGGATCCTTGTAGTGACGTGAACACCCAGGGATCCCAGGAGTGAAATGAACACCCAGGGATCCCTGGAGCGAACACTCAGGGATCCTTGTAGTGACGTGAACACACAGGGATCCCAGGAGTGAAATGAACACCCAGGGATCCCTGGAGCGAACACTCAGGGATCCTTGTAGTGACGTGAACACCCAGGGATCCCTGTAGTGAAGTGAACACCCAGGGATCCCTGGAGTGAAGTGAACACCCAGGGATCCCTGGAGTGAAATGAACACCCAGGGATCCCCGGAGTGAAGTGAACACCCAGGGATCCCTGGAGTGAAGTGAACGCCCAGGGATCCCTGGAGAGACCTGAACACCCAGAGATCATGAAGTGATATGAACACCCAGGGATCCCTGGAGTGAAGTGAACACCCAGGGATCCCTGGAGTGAAGTGAACACCCAGGGATCCTTGTAGTGACGTGAACACCCAGGGATCCCCAGAGTGAAGTGAACACCCAGGGATCCCTGGAGAGACCTGAACACCCAGAGATCCTGAAGTGATGTGAACACCCAGGGATCCCTGGAGAAAGTGAACACCCAGGGATCTGTCTAACAGACCTTTCCATACAGTTGTCACACTAACATAGACCCCACTCAACATAGCTAAATATGTGTCACACTACCACATGTTATGGCAGAACTCGACACAACTAAACACGTGCCACACTAACATATATTATGACAGCACTCAACACAGCTGTTACAACAGTAATCCAACGCAATAATAAACAAGAAACAGCAGAGTAATGGTAGGAGCAGTGCTGCCACTGAATACTGCTAATATCAACAGCTGCTGAGTGTTCAGTCACACTGGAAGAAGAAGTAGGAAGAGGAGGGAGGATGATCACAAGACACAAGACAGTTGGTGTTCGTAGAAGTATGTATGAATCAACCTGATTCCTTCCCTCAGGTATACCTGGAGTATACCTGGAGTATACCTGGAGAGGATATCGGGGGTCAACGCCCCCGGGGCCCGGTCTGTGACATACACCACCAGTCAGCTTGACAAACACGCTCATAACGTCAATCAGCTTCTTAAGACGAGGAGTCCTGGTGGACAACACATTCCTACCAACACTCCCGCCCACACTCTAGCACCATTATACTCCCGCCCACACTCTAGCACCATTATACTCCCGCCCCACTCTAGCACCATTATACTCCCGCCCACACTCTAGCACCATTATACTCCCGCCCACACTCTAGCACCATTATACTCCCGCCCACACTCTAGCACCATTATACTCCCGCCCACACTCTAGCACCGTTATACTCCCGCCCACATTCTAGCACCTTTATACTCCCGCCCACACTCTAGCACCATTATACTTCCCGCCCACACTCTAGCACCATTATACTCCGCCCACACTCTAGCACCGTTATACTCCCGCCCACATTCTAGCACCTTTATACTCCCGCCCACACTCTAGCACCGTTATACTCCCGCCCACACTCTAGCACCATTATACTCCCGCCCACACTCTAGCACGGTTATACTCCCGCCCACACTCTAGCACCATTATACTCCCGCCCACACTCTAGCACCATTATACTCACCGCCCACACTACTAGCACCATTATACTCCCGCCCACACTCTAGCACCGTTATACTCCCGCCACACTCTAGCACCGTTATACTCCCGCCCACACTCTAGCACGGTTATACTCCCGCCCACACTCTAGCACCATTATACTCCCGCCCACACTCTAGCACCATATACTTCCCGCCCACACTCTAGCACCATTATACTCCCGCCCACACTCTAGCACCATTATACTCCCGCCCACACTCTAGCACCATTATACTACCCGCCCACACTCTAGCACCATTATACTCCCGCCCACACTCTAGCACCATTATACTCCCGCCCACACTCTAGCACCATTATACTCCCGCCCACACTCTAGCACCATTATACTCCCGCCCACACTCTAGCACCATTATACTCCCGCCCACACTCTAGCACCATTATACTCCCGCCCACACTAGCACCATTATACTCCCGCCCACACTCTAGCACCATTATACTCCCGCCCACACTCTAGCACCATTATACTCCGCCCACACTCTAGCACCATTATACTACCCCCACACTCTAGCACCATTATACTCCCGCCCACACTCTAGCACCATTATACTCCCGCCCACACTCTAGCACCATTATACTCCCGCCCACACTCTAGCACCGTTATACTCCCGCCCACACTCTAGCACCATTTACTCCCGCTCACACTCTAGCACCGTTATACTCCCGCCCACATTCTAGCACCTTTATGCTCCCGCCCACACTCTAGCACCATTATACTCCCGCCCCACACTCTAGCACCATTATACTCCGCCCACACTCTACACCGTTATACTCCCGCCACATTCTAGCACCTTTATACTCCCGCCCACACTCTAGCACCGTTATACTCACCCCCACACTCTAGCACCTTATACTCCCGCCCACACTCTAGCACCGTTATACTCCCGCCACACACTCTAGCACTTATACTCCCACCCACACTCTAGCACATTATATCCCGCCCACACTCTAGCACTCATTTACTCCCGCCACACTCTATCACATTTATACTCCCGCCCACACTCTAGCACCATTATACTCCAGCCACACTCTAGCACCATTATTCTCCCGCCCCACTCTAGCACCATTATACTCCCGCCCACACTCTAGCACCATTATACTCCCGCCCACACTCTAGCACCATTATACTCCCGCCCACACTCTAGCACCATTATACTCCCGCCCACACTCTAGCACCATTATACTCCCGCCCACACTCTAGCACCACTATACTCCCGCCCACACTCTAGCACATTATACTCCCGCCCCACTCTAGCACCATTATACTCCCGCCCACACTCTAGCACCATATACTCCCGCCCACACTCTAGCACCATTATACTCCCGCCCACACTCTAGCACCATTATACTCCGCCCACACTCTAGCACCATTATTACTCCCGCCCACACTCTAGCACCATTATACTCCCGCCCACACTCTAGCCACCATTATACTCCCGCCCACACTCTAGCACCGTTATACTCCCGCCCACACTCTAGCACCATTATACTCCCGCCCACACTCTAGCACCATTATACTCCCGCCCACACTCTAGCACCATTATACTCCCGCCCACACTCTAGCACCTATTACTCCCCCCACATTCTAGCACCATTATACTCCTGCCACACTCTAGCACCATTATACTCCCCCACACTCTAGCACCGTATACTCCCGCCCACACTCTAGCACCATTATACTCCCGCCCACACTCTAGCACCGTTATACTCCCGCCCACATTCTAGCACCTTTATACTCCCGCCCACATTCTAGCACCTTTATACTCCCGCCCACACTCTAGCACCTTTATACTCCCGCCCACACTCTAGCACATTACCAGAAACACGAGAGAATGGACCTAGTAGCGATCAGCGAATAGGCGGGGCCAGGAGCTGTGACTCAACCTCTGCAACCACAAATTTGTGAGTACGTAAGAGCATAACAGCCCTCCCTCTCCAACCCACCCGGTCCAACCCACCCTCGCCAACCAATCCTTGTAAATCCACCCTCTCAACTCCCTTCTCCAACCCACCCTCGCCAACCCACCCTTACCAACCCACCCTCGCCATCCCACCCTCGCCAACCCACCCTCGCCAACCACCCTTACCAACCCACCCTCGCCATCCCACCCTCGCCAACCCACCCTCGCCAACCCACCCTCGCCAACCCACCCTCGCCATCCCACCCTCGCCAACCCACCCTCGCCAACCCATCCTCGCCAACCCACCCTTGTCACCCCACCCTCGCCAACAGAGTTAACTAAGTACCAGTCACACACATATCGCATAGGTACACACACGCACATAGTAATTTCCGCACGCACACGTACACATTAATAAACATACACACACTATCCTCACAATCATATTACCACATGTACACTATAACACACACACACCCACACATACATACACACACCCTGCACACCTAGCCAAGCACGTAAAGAAACTAGAGAAAGTGCAAAGGTTTGCAACAAGACTAGTCCCAGAGCTAAGAGGTATGTCCTACGAGGAGAGGTTAAGGGAAATCAACCTGACGACACTGGAGGACAGGAGAGATAGGGGGGACATGATAAAGACATACAAAATACTGAGAGGAATTGACAAGGTGGACAAAGACAGGATGTTCCAGAGATGTGACACAGCAAGTTACAACAGTACTGTAACAACCCACAAGTTACAACAGTACTGTAACAACCCACAAGTTACAACAGTACTGTAACAACCCACAAGTTACAACAGTACTGTAACAACCCACAAGTTACAACAGTACTGTAACAACCCACAAGTTACAACAGTACTGTAACAACCCACAAGTTACAACAGTGTTGTAACAACCCACAAGTTACAACAGTACTGTAACAACCCACAAGTTACAACAGTACTGTAACAACCCACATAGTTACAACAGTACTGTAACACCCACAAGTTACAACAGTACTGTAACAACCCACAAGTTACAACAGTGTTGTAACAACCCACAAGTTACAACAGTGTTGTAACAACCCACAAGTTACAACAGTGTTGTAACAACCCACAAGTTACAACAGTACTGTAACAACCCACAAGTTACAACAGTACTGTAACAACCCACAAGTTACAACAGTACTGTAACAACCCACAAGTTACAACAGTACTGTAACAATCCACAAGTTACAACAGTACTGTAACAACCACAAGTTACAACAGTACTGTAACAACCCACAAGTTACAACAGTACTGTAACAACCAACAAGTTACAACAGTACTGTAAAACAACCCACAAGTTACAACAGTACTGTAACAACCCACAAGTTACACAGTACTGTAACAACCCACAAGTTACAACAGTACTGTAACAACCCACAAGTTACAAACAGTACTGTAACAACCCACAAGTTACAACAGTACTGTAACACCCACAAGTTACAACAGTACTGTAACAACCCACAAGTTACAACAGTACTGTAACAACCCACAAGTTACAACAGTGTTGTAACAACCCACAAGTTACAACAGTACTGTAACAACCCACAAGTTACAACAGTGTTGCAACAACCCACAAGTTACAACAGTACTGTAACAACCCACAAGTTACAACAGTACTGTAACAACCCACAAGTTACAACAGTACTGTAACAACCCACAAGTTACAACAGTACTGTAACAACCCACAAGTTACAACAGTACTGTAACAACCCACAAGTTACAACAGTACTATAACAACCCACAAGTTACAACAGTACTGTAACAAACCACAAGTTACAACAGTACTGTAACACACCCACAAGTTACAACAGTACTGTAACAACCCACAAGTTACAACAGTACTGTAACACCCACAAGTTACAACAGTACTGTAACAACCCACAAGTTACAACAGTACTATAACAACCCACAAGTTACAACAGTACTGTAACAACCCACAAGTTACAACAGTACTATAACAGCCCACAAGTTACAACAGTACTGTAACAAACCACAAGTTACAACAGTACTGTAACAACCCACAAGTTACAACAGTACTGTAACAAACCACAAGTTACAACAGTACTGTAACAAACCCACAAGTTACAACAGTACTGTAACAACCCACAAGTTACAACAGTGTTGTAACAAACCACAAGTTTACAACAGTACTGTAACAACCACAAGTTACAACAGTACTGTTAACAACCCACAAGTTTCAACAGTACTGTAACAACCCACAAGTTACAACAGTACTGTAACAACCCACAAGTTAAAACAGTACTGTAACAACCCACAAGTTACAACAGTAATGTAACAACCCACAAGTTACAACAGTACTGTAACAACCCACAAGTTACAACAGTGTTGTAACAACCCACAAGTTACACAGTACTGTAACAACCCCAAGTTACAACAGTACTGTAACAACCACAAGTTACAACAGTACTGTAACAACCACAAGTTACAACAGTACTGTAACAACCCACAAGTTTACAACAGTGTTGTAACAACCCACAAGTTACAACAGTACTGTAACAACCCACAAGTTACAACAGTACTGTAACAACCCACAAGTTACAACAGTACTGTAACAACCCACAAGTTACAACAGTACTGTAACAACCCACAAGTTACAACAGTGTTGTAACAACCCACAAGTTACAACAGTACTGTAACAACCCACAAGTTACAACAGTACTGTAACAACCCACAAGTTACAACAGTACTGTAACAACCCCAAGTTTACAACAGTGTTGTAACAACCCACAAGTTACAACAGTGTTGTAACAACCCACAAGTTACAACAGTACTGTAAACAACCCACAAGTTACAACAGTACTGTAACAACCCACAAGTTACAACAGTACTGTAACAAACCCACAAGTTACAACAGTACTGTAACAACCCACATGTTACAACAGTGTTGCAACAAACCCACAAGTTACAACAGTACTGTAACAACCCACAAGTTACAACAGTACTGTAACAACCCACAAGTTACAACAGTACTGTAACAACCCACAAGTTACAACAGTACTGTAAACAACCCCAAGTTACAACAGTACTGTAAGAACCCACAAGTTACAACAGTGTTGTAAACAACCCACAAGTTACACATTACTGTAACAACCCACAAGTTACAACAGTACTGTATACAAACCCACAAGTTACACAGTACTGTAACAACCCACAAGTTACAACAGTGTTGTAACAACCCACAAGTTACAACAGTAACTGTAACAACCCACAAGTTACAACAGTACTGTAACAAACCCACAAGTTACAACAGTACTGTAACAACCACAAGTTACAAACAGTGTTGCAACAACCCACAAG
Source organism: Cherax quadricarinatus (assembly GCF_026875155.1). NCBI lineage: Eukaryota > Metazoa > Arthropoda > Malacostraca > Decapoda > Parastacidae > Cherax > Cherax quadricarinatus. The sequence goes on along the minus strand of NC_069408.1, from coordinate 54,431,889 downwards.
TTACAACAGTACTGTAACAACCCACAAGTTACAACAGTGTTGTAACAACCCACAAGTTACAACAGTACTGTAACAACCCACAAGTTACAACAGTACTGTAACAACCCACAAGTTACAACAGTACTGTAACAACCCACAAGTTACAACAGTACTGTAACAACCCACAAGTTACAACAGTACTGTAACAACCCACAAGCTACAACAGTGGTTGTAAAAACCCACAAGTTACAACAGTACTGTAACAACCCACAAGTTACAACAGTACTGTAACAACCCACAAGTTGCAACAGTACTGTAACAACCCACAAGTTACAACAGTACTGTAACAACCCACAAGTTACAACAGTACTGTAAGAACCCACAAGTTACAACAGTACTGTAACAAACCACAAGTTACAACAGTACTGTAACAACCCACAAGTTACAACAGTACTGTAACAACCCAC
>NC_069408.1:54426443-54428943 GCF_026875155.1 Cherax quadricarinatus | reverse complement strand
TCATATTTTGGGCCCCTCCCTTGACCCAGTAGTGAGGATCGGCAAAAGGGCTATCACTTGTAACCCCCTCGGGTACTTTGGGGATCGTTGACCAAAAGGGCTGTTTTTACCACACTTAAGATCCCAACGAACGGTGAGGATCCACACGCAAAAACCTGGCATTGGGAAAGAGGTAATTGGCCAGCCCTTTGCTCTGAGTCGCCACCACCGACGGGAATGCTCTTCTCCGGGGGATGTTGAAAACCCAAGTGAAACCCTTCATAAAACCATCCTTAATCTGCAACAAAAAAACACATTCCTCACCGGCAATATGTGACAAACCCTACAGTTCAGCCTTGGTTTGGCTTTCGTTGTAGAGGGCTGTACTGCTAAGTCAAAGCTGGCAAAAGGTATAAGGACATTACCCCCTATAACAGGAATTTGCACATGCAACCCCTGTAGGCTAGGGGTGATTTTCAAAAGTGGGCCATTACAAATGGGAGGTGGACACTAAAAGAAAGTTAGATCAGGTAGGGTGGCCCCAAAAACCTGGTGGTCCTGGTAAAGGACAGACAAGGTTTCTGCCTGATGAACTTTTTCCACCTCAAAATCGACAGGATGGGACCACCTCTATAGTAGTCAAGAGAAGGCGGACCTCTTTGCTGAACACTTTGCTCCCCAAAAATGCAAGTTCCTGACCAGAAAGGGGACCCCCCTTGGTAGCTGCAAGAACTGTGTCAAAACTTTTCATGGTGACAAAAAGGCAGGAGGAGGTGCATTTCCTTTTTAAATCACTTGCCCAAAAAAAAGGCTGTGGGCCAGAAAAGTTGACCCCAAGATTGTTGGAAGTGTCAGCCAGCTAGCAGACCTCTAACTCGATCTTTCAGCACTGCCTGTCAGTGTAAAGGGCCCCCTCCAGGGGGAAAAGGCAAAAAAATGTAGCCCCTGTTCACAAAAAGAAGGCAAGCAGAAATCAGAATCAGCCAGTGTCATCCTGTCAATCACTGGAAGACCTTGAGAAAATAATCTCAAGACAAATGACGATTTTTTTGATCCACTCATACTTTGTGATCGTCAATTGGTTTCAAAAAGGTTACTTGTGTGATCTTTTGTTAAACCTTCCAAAGTGGCACCAGTCACGGGATGAACCCAAAAGTCAGCGTGTGGGTTCACTGGACATTGCTGGCGCTTTCGAGGGTGTGGCCCCGGGGCCCTCTTAGAAAAATTCAAGCCGGGGAATTTGCGGGCTCTCGCAAAGTCTCCTCAGTGTTTACCTCATGGTTTAATTCTAAGGGGTTCCTCAATGGAACGGAATCAGCAAGGCACCCTTTTGGGGCAAGCTTCCACAAGAAGTGTGCTGGGTCCATGTTATGGAATGTCTATTTAAACGCCCCTTCTTATTCATCCAGAATACATGCTAGCAGCGACTGTACATACATTCACTTACCCAAAAGGAAAAATGCCAGCGCTCAAAGCTTTCATCAATCCCCAGCTGAGAGCTAATCAGTTGGGAAATAGATGGAGAAACATTTGCCCTGAAAAAACGCAATGTGTTCTCTCTAGGCACCATGAGGGTAATCTGCGCAGTAAAAGGATGAATGGGACGTTTGGGATGGAGAAAAAAGTTGATATCCTTGGGGTGAAATTTATCAAAAATAACCAGAAAACCATTTGTAAATTTTGCAAAAAAGGCAGCCAGGAAGCTTAAGCACTTCGCCGTATTCGCATCTGCTTGACAGTAGGGGTTGGGCAAGATCCTGTAGAGGCAAAGTACCTCACACCTTGAGATGCTCCACTTTCTTGGTTTCCGCCCCCCCTCTCATCTGCGACTGCTTGACAAGTAGGAACAGAGCAAGACGTTCATCTCTCCCTGGCCCCATCCTGGATAGATCTGTCATTTCAGCAGAGCCTTCAACATAGGAGGGATGTGGGTGGCCTTACTGTTTTTACAAGGCCAATATTGTCAAAATCCACATTTGGGGCCCATTTTCGAGGACAGGTGAACAGCTTTTATGCCACAAGAGGGCAGAAAGCGCAATTCACTCTGGCTGTCCCCTTCTCCAAAATCACTCCATCTGAGATAATACATACCCAGGATGACTCAGATGGAACACATTCTACACAAAATGATGTCAACGAAAACGTCAGTTGATCAAAAGAAAAGCTGGCCCACAGATGGGTCCAATTCATCCTGTTCCCCACTTTTATGTCTCATAACAAAAAAGCTTTCAAATGAGCTGATGTAGGTAACAGCTCTTAGCTTGCCAATAAATTAGGAAACCTTAACCTGTAAAAAGCTGTCAAAAAAGCTAGGGGCCCAAACCTTTTTAAACCCGTGTAAAAAAAAAAAAAAAAAAAAAAAAAAAAAAAAAAAAAAAAAAAGAGAGAGGAGAAAGAGAAGGGGAGAGAAGAGGGAGAGAAGGGGAAAAGAGGAGGGAGAGAGAGGAGGAGAGAGAGATATAAAAGAGAGAGAGAGGGGGAGAGAGAGAGAAAGAGAGAGAGAGAGAAGAAGAAGAGGAAA
>NC_069408.1:54408943-54421443 GCF_026875155.1 Cherax quadricarinatus | reverse complement strand
GCAGGCAAACTCCAGGGACTCCCATGAACGCAGGCAAACATCCAGGGACTCCCATGAACGCAGGCAAACATCCAGGGACTCCCATGAACGCAGGCAAACATCCAGGCACTCCCATGAACGCAGGTAAACATCAGGGACTCCCATGAACGCAGGCAAACATCCAGGGACTCCATGAACGCAGGCAAACATCCAGGGACTCCATGAACGCAGGCAAAACATCCAGGGACCTCCATGAACGCAGGCAAACATCCAGGGACTTCCATGAACGCAGGCAAACATCCAGGGACTCCCATGAACGCAGGCAAACATCCAGGGACTCCCATGAACGCAGGCAAACATCCAGGGACTCCCATGAACGCAGGCAAACATCCAGGGACTTCCATGAACGCAGGCAAACATCCAGGGACTCCCATGAACGCAGGCAAGCATCCAGGGACTTCCATGAACGCAGGCAAACATCCAGGGACTCCCATGAACGCAGGCAAACATCCAGGGACTCCCATGAACGCAGGCAAACATCCAGGGACTCCCATGAACGCAGGCAAACATCCAGGGACTCCCATGAACGCAGGCAAACATCCAGGGACTCCCATGAACGCAGGCAAACATCCAGGGACTCCCATGAACGCAGGTAAAATCCAGGGACTTCCATGAACGCAGGCAACATCCAGGGACTCCCATGAACGCAGGTAAACATCCAGGGACTCCCATGAACGCAGGCAAACATCCAGGGACTCCCATGAACGCAGGTAAACATCCAGGGACTCCCATGAACGCAGGCAAACATCCAGGGACTCCCATGAACGCAGGTAAACATCCAGGGACTCCCATGAACGCAGGCAAACATCCAGGGACTCCCATGAACGCAGACAAACATCCAGGGACTCCCATGAACGCAGGTAAACATCCAGGGACTTCCATGAACGTAGGCAAACATCCAGGGACTCCCATGAACGCAGGCAAACATCCAGGGACTCCCATGAACGCAGGTAAACATCCAGGGACTTCCATGAACGTAGGCAAACATCCAGGGACTCCCATGAACGCAGGCAAAATCCAGGGACTCCCATGAACGCAGGCAAACATCCAGGGACTCCCATGAACGCAGGTAAACATCCAGGGACTCCCATGAACGCAGGCAAACATCCAGGGACTCCCATGAACGCAGGTAAACATCCAGGGACTCCCATGAACGCAGGCAAACATCCAGGGACTCCCATGAACGCAGGTAAACATCCAGGGACTCCCATGAACGCAGGTAAACATCCAGGGACTCCCATGAACGCAGGCAAACATCCAGGGACTCCCATGAACGCAGGTAAACATCCAGGGACTCCCATGAACGCAGGTTAAAACATCCAGGGACTCCCATGAACGCAGGTAAACATCCAGGGACTTCCATGAACGCAGGTAAACATCCAGGGACTCCCATGAACGCAGGTAAACATCCAGGGACTTCCATGAACGCAGGCAAACATCGACCCGGAGGTAAATAAACAGAGATCTTCCATCGTTGTCTGGCTAACCCCTAATAAATTTATGCTTCGCCCCGGGGAAGAGAGGAGGAGAGAGAAGAGGAAGAGAAGAGGAGCGAGAGGGAAGAGAGGCGAAGGTCAAGGGAGAGAGAGGAGAGAGAGAGAGGAGAGAGAGAGAGAGAGAGAGAGAGAGAGAGAGAGAGATAAACAGCGAGAGGAAGAACGTAAGAACACCTAAGCTAAGACAATACACATCCTGGCAACACTCACAACACAGGTACTGTCTCACTCACAACACAGGTACTGCCACACTCACAACACAGGTACTGTCTCACTCACAACACAGGTACTGTCACACTCACAACACATCTCAACCAACCGTCTCTGCCTGAGTCACTGTCTATTCATATTGCGCTGACCTGGCATTATTCAAAGACCCTCTATGGGTACGTGGGCGGCCAGTCAGTCAGTGTTACGAGTGTGAGCAAGGAGATAGGTACGGCTGCTAGGGCGTTACACACATTATCTGTAATTATACGTAATAACAGCCTACGTGAGTATTTCTTACCTAATCCACGTGTCGAACTCCCACATGATACACAGGTACTGCCACACTCACAACACAGGTACTGTCACACTCACAAACCAGGCCCTGTCACACTCACAAAAACAGGTACTGTCACACTCACAACACAGGTACTGTCTCACTCACAACACAGGTACTGTCACACTCACAACACAGGTACTGCCACACTCACAACACAGGTACTGTCACACTCACAACACAGGTACTGTCACACTCACAACACAGGTACTGTCTCACTCACAACACAGGTACTGTCACACTCACAACACAGGTACTGTCTCACTCCCAACACAGGTACTGTCTCACTCACAACACAGGTACTGTCACACTCACAGCACAGGTACTGTCTCACTCACAACACAGGTACTGTCACACTCACAACAGGTACTGTCTACTCACAACACAGGTACTGTCATACTCACAACACAGGTACTGTCTCACTCACAAAACAGGTACTACCACACTCACAACACAGGTACTGTCTCACTCACAACACATGTACTGTCACACTCACAACACAGGTACTGTCTCACTCACAACACAGGTACTGCCACACTCCCAACACAGGTACTGTCTCACTCACAACACAGGTACTGTCACACTCACAACACAGGTACTGTCACACTCACAACACGGGTACTGTCACACTCACAACACAGGCACTGTCACACTCACAACACATGTACTGTTACACTCACAACACAGGTACTGTCTCACTCCCAACACAGGTACTGTCTCATTCACAACACAGGTACTGTCACACTCAGAACACAGGTACTGTCACACTCAGAACACAGGTACTGTCACACTCACAACACGGGTACTGTCACACTCACAACACAGGCACTGTCACACTCACAACACAGGCACTGTCTCATTCACAACACAGGTACTGTCACACGTACAACACAGGTACTGTCTCACTCCCAACACAGGCACTGTCTCATTCACAACACAGGTACTGTCACACTCACAACACAGGTACTGTCTCACTCCCAACACAGGTACTGTCTCATTCACAACACGTACTGTCACACTCACAACCAGGTACTGTCTCACTCACAACACCCGGTACTGTCACATACAACACCCGGTACTGTCACACTCACAACACAGGTTGTCACCTCACAACACGGTACTGTAACACTCACAACACGGGTACTGTCACACTCCAAAACCCGGCACTGTCACACTCACAACACAGGCCTTTTCACACTCACAAACAGGCACTGTCACACTCACAACACAGGCACTGTCACACTCACAACACTGGCACTGGGCACACTCACACACAGGCACTGTCACACTCACAACCCCAGGTACTGTTTACTTCACAACACAGGCACTGTCACACTCACAACACAGGCACTGTCTCACTCACAACACAGGCACTGTTACACTCACAACACAGGCACTGTCACACTCACAACACAGGTACTGTCACACTCACAACACCCGGGACTGTCACACTACAACACAGGTACTGTCACACTCACAACACAGGCACTGTCACACTCACAACACAGGTACTGTCACACTCACAACACAGGCACTGTCACACTCACAACACAGGCACTGTCTCACTCACAACACAGGCACTGTCACACTCACAACACAGGCACTGTCACACTCACAACACAGGCACTGTCACACTCACAACACAGGCACTGTCACACTCACAACACAGGTACTGTCACACTCACAACACAGGCACTGTCACACTCACAACACAGGTACGTCACGCTCACAACACAGGTACTGTCACACTCACAACACAGGTACTGTCACACTCACAACACAGGTACTGTCACACTCACAACACAGGCACTGTCACACTCACAACACAGGTGCTGTCACATCACAACACAGGTTTCTGTCACACTCACAACACAGGCACGTCTCACTCACAACACAGGTGCTGTCACATCACAACACAGGTAAATGTCACACTCCAAACCCCCAGGCACTGTCTCACTCACAACACAGGCACTGTCACACTCACAACACAGGTACTGTCACACTCACAACACGGTACTGTCAACACAACACAGGTACTGTCTCACTCACAACCGGCACTGTCACACTCAAACACAGGTACTGTTCACTAACAACCAGGTACTGTCCACTCACACACGGCATGTTCACTCACAACACAGGCACTGTCACACTCACAACACAGGTACTGTCACTCACAACACAGGTACTGTCACACTCACAACACAGGCACTGTCACACTCACAACACAGGTACTGTCACACTCACAACACAGGTACTGTCACACTCACAACACAGGTACTGTCACACTCACAACACAGGTACTGTCACACTCACAACACAGGCACTGTCACACTCACAACACAGGCACTGTCACACTCACAACACAGGTACTGTCACACTCACAACACAGGCACTGTCACACTCACAACACAGGTACTGTCACACTCACAACACAGGTACTGTCACACTCACAACACAGGTACTGTCACACTCACAACACAGGTACTGTCACACTCACAACACAGGTACTGTCACCTCACAACACAGGTACTGTCACACTCTCAACACAGGTAGTCACACTCACAAAACAGGTTCTGTTTACACTCACAACACAGGTTACTGTACACTCCAACACAGGTACTGTCACACTCACAACACAGGTACTGTCACACTCACAACACAGGTACTGTCACACTCACAACACAGGTACTGTCACACTCACAACACAGGTAGTCACACTCACAACACAGGTACTGTCACACTCACAACACAGGTACTGTCACACTCACAACACAGGTACTGTCACACTCACAACACAGGTACTGTCACACTCACAACACAGGTACTGTCACACTCGGTTAACTTAACCCTCTCTCACTTTATAAAACCTTAAAGTATTAAGACAAGAGTCTACCTGGAGTCTACCTGGAGTCTACCCGGAGTCTACCTGCAGTCAATTTCAAGATGAGCGCCCCCGAAAGGGAGGTTCTAGACCAGGCTTCCGGTTGTGACCCCAAATAGTGCCGTCTAAAACGAAGGTTGATCTGCTCGCTGTATTTTGTCTGTTTCACCAATAATCACTGTACTGTATGGTAGCCTTACAAAAGATAACCCCCAAATTTCTAGAGGTTCCTACAGGCACCTGGTAATTTAAAAAGTTTGAGGTTCCCACGGACCCGGTTATTACGAAATTCTCAGAGGTTCTACGGCACCCTGGTTTTTCGGTTTCAGGGTTCCTACAGGCCCCTGGGGAATTTCAAAGTTCTCGGGTTCCTAAGGCACCCTGGTAATTACAGAAATTTCAGAGGTTCTACAGGACCCTGGTTTACAGAAGTTCTCAGGGTTTCTACAGGCACCCCCCGGTAATTCGAAGTTTCGAGGTTCTACAGGCCCTGGAATTACGAAATTTCGAGGTTCCTACAGGCACCCTGGTAATTAAAAAGTTCCAGAGGTTCCTACAGGCACCCTGGTAAATTTTCAAAAAACTCAGAGGTTCCCACAGGCCCCGGTAATTAAAAATTTAGAGGTTTTTTATAGGCACCCCGGGGAAATTACAAAAATTTTCAGAGGTTTCCCACGGCACCTGGGAATTACAGAGTTTCAGAGGTTCCACAGGACCCTGGTATTACGAAGTTTCAGAGGTTCCTACGGCACCTGGTAATTAAAGTTCTCGAGGTTCCCACAGGCCCCTTGGGTTAAATTCAGAAGTTCCAGAGGTTTCTAAGGCATCCTGGTAACTATAAAGTTCCGAGGTCCTAAAAGGATCCCGGTAATTTAAAAGTTCTAGAGGTCCCTAAGGATTGGTAACTAAAAAGTTTCAAGGGCCCCCAGGCATCCTGTAATCAAAAATTTACCCTTAACCCGAAACTGAAGCCTTAGATAAAAAAGTTACAGTGGCCCACGGAGAGTAGATCAGTCATAACACAGAAGGGGAGGAACGGAGACCCCAGGTGGGGGAAAGTTAGAATTACTTCAGTTTTAAAGGATTAAATTTTGGGAGGGGAGAAAAAGGGGGGATGAGGGACAACATTTTAAACAAATCCCCAACATTAAAAAAACCATTGGTGGTAATATTTTTGGGGGGGAGGGGGGGGGGAGGGTTGTAGGGGGGGGAGGGAGGGTTTTTCTGGGTTGAAGCGATTTTTTTGCAAAACCCAAAAGGGATGAAGGGGGAGGGAAAAAAATTTGGGGAAAGGGGGGGTTTGAAAGAGATTGGTATATGTGAGAGTGAAGGGGAGGGGTGGACGAGGGGTTTTGAGAGGGATGGTAGACGGAGGGGGAAGGATACCCGGGGAAAGATTAGATATTGCCACCCAAGTTTCGGTTTTTGTGTACACTATCCATCCGTGGACGGTAATGGTAGTTTATTGTGTACCATATATCCATCCTGTGGAGGGTAATGGATAGTTTATTGTGTACCATATATCCATCCTGTGGAGGGTAGTGCAAGAACATATGGATACACAAAAGACCTAGAAACTAAGCCCAAACAGGGTTTACAGGAGTACATCTGGATTTATATCTACAGTTGACTTATCTGTTGCAATCAAATTTAGGAATTTTTTTAATATGTCTGGTATTTTATTTTGTTGACATGTCACATTGGTTATTGTAGTATCTTTAAATTCCTCAGTAAGTGGACAGTTAAGCACATAGTGTTCAAGATAGTGACCAGAGGGCTGGCCACATACTTTGCACTTAGTTTGATCATCATCTGTGTGTCTACCAAACTGCCAGAAGTACCTGTAACCAAGACTAAGTCTGGCCACTACAACATCAGTCAGTACTTGTAACCAAGACTAAGCCTGGCCACTACAACACCAGTCAGTACTTGTAACGAAGACTAAGTCTGGCCACTACAACATCAGTCAGTACTTGTAACCAAGACTAAGTCTGGCCACTACAACATCAGTCAGTACTTGTAACCAAGACTAAGTCTGGCCACTACAACACCAGTCAGTACTTGTAACCAAGACTAAGTCTGGCCACTACAACATCAGTCAGTACTTGTAACCAAGACTAAGTCTGGCCACTACAACCCCAGTCAGTACTTGTAACCAAGCCTAAGCCTGGCCACTACAACATCAGTCAGTACTTGTAACCAAGCCTAAGCCTGGCCACTACAACATCAGTCAGTACTTGTAACCAAGACTAAGTCTGGCCACTACAACACCAGTCAGTACTTGTAACCAAGCCTAAGCCTGGCCACTACAACATCAGTCAGTACTTGTAACCAAGCCTAAGCCTGGCCACTACAACATCAGTCAGTACTTGTAACCAAGACTAAGTCTGGCCACTACAACACCAGTCAGTACTTGTAACCAAGACTAAGTCTGGCCACTACAACATCAGTCAGTACTTGTAACCAAGCCTAAGCCTGGCTACTACAACATCAGTCAGTACTTGTAACCAAGCCTAAGCCTGGCCACTACAACATCAGTCAGTACTTGTAACCAAGCCTAAGCCTGGCCACTACAACATCAGTCAGTACTTGTAACCAAGACTAAGTCTGGCACTACAACACCAGTCAGTACTTGTAACCAAGACTAAGTCTGGCCACTACAACATCAGTCAGTACTTGTAACCAAGCCTAAGCTGGCCACTACAACACCAGTCAGTACTTGTAACCAAGACTAAGCCTGGCCACTACAACATCAGTCAGTACTTGTAACCAAGACTAAGCCTGGCCACTACAACATCAGTCAGTACTTGTAACCATGACTAAGTCTGGCCACTACAACATCAGTCAGTACTTGTAACCAAGACTAAGTCTGGCCACTACAACATCAGTCAGTACTTGTAACCAAGACTAAGTCTGGCCACTACAACATCAGTCAGTACTTGTAACCAAGACTAAGCCTGGCCACTACAACATCAGTCAGTACTTGTAACCAAGACTAAGCCTGGCCACTACAACATCAGTCAGTACTTGTAACCAAGACTAAGCCTGGCCACTACAACATCAGTCAGTACTTGTAACCAAGACTAAGCCTGGCCACTACAACATCAGTCAGTACTTGTAACCAAGACTAAGTCTGGCCACTACAACACCAGTCAGTACTTGTAACCAAGACTAAGTCTGGCCACTACAACATCAGTCTAGTACTTGTAACCAAGACTAAGTCTGGCCACTACAACATCAGTCAGTACTTGTAACCAAGACTAAGTCTGGCCACTACAACACCAGTCAGTACTTGTAACCAAGACTAAGTCTGGCCACTACAACATCAGTCAGTACTGTAACAAGACTAAGTCTGGCCACTACATACACCAGTCAGTACTTGTAACCAAGACTAAGTCTGGCCACTTACAAACATCAGTCAGTACTTGTAACCAAGACTAAGTCTGGCCACTACAACACCAGTCAGTACTTGTAACCAAGCCTAAGCCTGGCCACTACAACATCAGTCAGTACTTGTAACCAAGACTAAGTCTGGCCACTACAACATCAGTAGTACTTGTAACCAAGACTAAGCCTGGCCCTACAACATCAGTCAGTACTTGTAACCAAGACTAAGCCTGGCCTCTACAAACTTCAGTCAGTACTTGTAACCAGGACTAAGCCTGGCCACTACAACATCAGTCAGTACTTGTAACCAAGACTAAGCCTGGCCACTACAACTCAGTCAGTACTTGTAACCAAGACTAAGTCTGGCCACTACAACACCAGTCAGTACTTGTAACCAAGACTAAGTCTGGCCACTACAACATCAGTCAGTACTTGTAACCAAGACTAAGTCTGGCCTACAACATCAGTCAGTACTTGTAACCAAGACTAAGTCTGGCCACTACAACACCAGTCAGTACTTGTAACCAAGACTAAGTTGGCCACTACAACATCAGTCAGTACTTGTAACCAAGACTAAGTCTGGCCACTACAACACCAGTCAGTACTTGTAACCAAGACTAAGTCTGGCCACTACAAACATCAGTCAGTACTTGTAACCAAGACTAAGTCTGGCCACTACAAACCAGTCAGTACTTGTAACCAAGCCTAAGCCTGGCCACTACAACAAGTCAGTACTTGTAACCAAGACTAAGTCTGGCCACTACAACATCAGTCAGTACTTGTAACCAAGACTAAGTCTGGCCACTACAACACCAGTCAGTACTTGTAACCAGACTAAGTCTGGCCACTACAACATCAGTCAGTATTTGTTAACCAAGACTAAGTCTGGCCACTACAACACCAGTCAGTACTTGTAACCAAGACTAAGTCTGGCCACTACAACATTCATTCAGTACTTGTAACCAAGCCTAAGTCTGGCCACTACACATCAGTCAGTACTTGTAACCAAGACTAAGTCTGGCCACTACAACATCAGTCAGTACTTGTAACCAAGCCTAAGCCTGGCCACTACAACATCAGTCAGTACTTGTAACCAAGCCTAAGCCTGGCCACTACAACATCAGTCAGTACTTGTAACCAAGACTAAGCTGGCACTACAACATCAGTCAGTACTTGTAACCAAGCCTAAGTCTGGCCACTACAACATCAGTCAGTACTTGTAACCAAGACTAAGTCTGGCCACTACAACATCAGTCAGTACTTGTAACCAAGACTAAGCCTGGCCACTACAACATCAGTCAGTACTTGTAACCAAGCCTAAGCCTGGCCACTACAACATCAGTCAGTACTTGTAACCAAGACTAAGCCTGGCCACTACAACATCATCAGTGTTCACATTACAAGTTAGGTTATAGAGGCTTCTAACTGCATGTCTATAACATTCACTTTCATTATTTATTTCTCTCCTAATATTATTGCTAATGCTAGACAGACACACCAAAGTTATATTGTACATTTGGCTTCAGGGTACTTTTTGTGGGCTAATTTGTCAACTTTATCATGAAGGAGTAAGTCAATGTGAGATGGAATCCATAACAATTGTACGTTATTTCCTTTCTTCCGGATTTTCGAATGTGTATACCTGGTTAGTGATTGTAACTGGGCGAGTGGAGAGGGATACCAGGGAATAGTAGTGATGTTAACTGATTGTAACTGGGCGAGTGGAGAGGGATACCAGGGAATAGTAGTGATGTTAACTGATTGTAACTGGGGGAGTGGGAGGGGATACCAGGAATAAATGGTGATGTTAACTGATTGTAACTGGGCGAGTGGAGAGGGATACCAGGGAATAGTAGTGATGTTAACTGATTGTAACTGGGCGAGTGGAGAGGGATACCAGGGAATAGTGGTGATGTTAACTGATTGTAACTGGGCGAGTGGAGAGGGACACCAGGGAATAGTAGTGATGTTAACTCTAAGTGTAGGTGAGTGTGAGTGAAGGTGAGTGTGAGTGAAGGTGAGCGTGAGTGAAGGTGAGTGTGAGTGAAGGTGAGTGTGAGTGAAGGTGGGTGTGAGTGAAGGTGTGAGTGGAGGTGAGTGTGAGTGAAGGTTTTGAGTGGAGGTGAGTGTGAGTGAAGGTGTGAGTGAAGGTGAGTGTGAGTGAAGGTGAGTGTGAGTGAAGGTGTGAGTGTGAGTGAAGGTTGAGTTTAAGGTGAGTTTTGAGTGAAGGTGAGTGTGGGGTGGGAAAGGGGAGTGTGAGTGAAGGTGTGAGTGAAGGTGAGTGTGAGTGAAGGTGAGTGTGAGTGAAGGTGAGTGTGAGTGAAGGTGTGAGTGAAGGTGAGTGTGAGTGAAGGTGAGTGTGAGTGAAGGTGAGTGAAGGTGAGTGTGAGTGAAGGTTGTGAGTGAAGGTGAGTGAGTGAAGTGAGTGTGAGTGAAGGTGAGTGTTGTGAAGGTGTGAGTGGAGGTGAGTGTGAGTGAAGGTGGGTGTGAGTGAAGGTGTGAGGGGAGGTGAGTGTGAGTGAAGGTGTGAGTGGAGGTGAGTGTGAGTGAAGGTGAGTGTGAGTGAAGGTGTGAGTGAAGGTGAGTGTGAGTGAAGGTGGGTGTGAGTGGAGGTGAGTGTGAGTGAAGGTGTGAGGGGAGGTGAGTGTGAGTGAAGGTGTGAGGGAGAGAGAGTGTGAAATGAAAGAACGTAAAATTGATAAATGAGGCGGCGTGAAAAGCTGAATAATGGGCGAGAGGAAATATAAAAGAAAGGAGAGGGACAGGAAGAGAGGGCTGAGGGGGACGAGACGGAAGGTAGAGGACAGAGAGGGGAGAGGAGGGAGGGGGAGGGAGAGGGGAGGGATGGAGAGGGGTGGGGAGGGGAGGTGGAGGGGAGGGGGAGGGGAGGGGGGAGGGGGAGGGGAGGGGGGAGGGAGGAGGGAGGGGTGTAGAAACACAGACACAATACAACATTTAGTGACATCTGAAAACTTTAAAAAATTGACATCAACACTCAGCAATACTGCCACCAGGGTCACACCTGGGGTCACACCTGAGTTACACTAGGGTCACACCTGGGTTACACCAGGGTCACACCTGGGGTCACACCTGAGTTACACTAGGGTCACACCTGGGTTACACCAGGGTCACACCTGGGTCACACCTGGGGTCACACCAGTTACACCAGGGGGTCACACCAGGGTTACCCCAGGGTCACATCTGGGGTCACACCAGGGTTACACCAGGGTCACACCTGGGGGTCACACCAGGGCTACAAAAGGGTCACACCTGGGCTACACCAGTGTCACACCTGGACTACACCAGGGACACGCCTAGGCTACACCAGGGTCACACTTGGACTACACCAGTGTCGCACCTGGGCTACACCAGTGCCACACCTGGACTACACCAGGGTCACACCTGGGCTACACCAGTGCCACACCTGGACTACACCAGAGCACACCTGGGCTACACCAGTGTCCCCTGAATTACACCAGGGTCACACTTGGACTACACCAGGGTCACACCTGGGCTACACCAGTGCCACACCTGGACTACACCAGGGTCACACCTGGACTACACCAGAGCACACCTGGGCTACACCAGGGTCACATTATTGTACAGTAATACTCTGTGCTGAAGCTTCACCTCTGTTAACTCCGCGAGTGACTGTACTCTGGGCTATGTTGAAGCTAGCTTTAATTCAAGGAAGGTTGAGTAGTGTAGCGTGTGACTGCACTCTGCCACTCTCTCTGAGACAAACTTTATGAAGCCCGTGGTTCTTCCTCTTCAAGCCTCCTCCGCATCTCTATCTCCTCCACACCTCCATCTCCTCCATCATCTTCACACATCCTCCATGCCTCTTCATCTCCTCCTCCACACCTCCTCGAGGTGAGTGAGTTCAACACTGTTACTTCTCTGGAGCGTTCATCACACACTTCTACCCAGCTTCCTCCAGCACCTCATCTCCCTCCTCCAGCATCTCATCTCCCTCCTCTAGGCTCCAGCACCTCGTCATCTCCCTCTTCCAGCTTCTTGTAATCTCCCTTTTGAATACATTACCTAAAATGGATCATTCTGAGAGGACTCTCACACAAGTGTCAATCATGTGGACTGTGACAACATTCCTGCCTTAGTAAAACTTACATCTCTGTCCCCTCCTCCTCTCCCT
>NC_069408.1:54385017-54408443 GCF_026875155.1 Cherax quadricarinatus | reverse complement strand
GGGGGTGGGGGGGTGGTAACAGTGTGTAAGGGCCGCTTGACACCCTTCAACGGAACTGTTTGGAAGGGGCTGGCCGGAGTGTTTACACTGAGGGGCGACCTTCCCCTCTGCCTGTTGGGAGGAGAGGGGATGGGGGGTGGAGGGGAAGGGTGGAGGGGAAAGGTGGAGGGGAAGGGTGGAGGGGAAGAATGGAGGGGGCAACAGAAGGCGAGAACTCCAACACAAGGGCTGTGGGTGAGTTTTTATGTAACAAAATAAGATACAACCGCAGTGTGCTGCTATTTTATTGTGTGTGATGTTTACTCAATGGGAACGACATAGTCTGTCACACAGGATATATTACTCAGTGTTCAAGTGTGTGAGTCTGGGCTGGTATACTTCAGTGAGGATATCAAGTGGAGATAGATACCTGGAGAGAGTTCTGGGGGTCAGTGCCCCCGCGGCCCGGTCTGTGTCCAGGCCTCACAGTGTTGTGTTATGGGTTCACCAGCTGTGGCAGCTTCAAATGTTTCCTTCCAGCAGAACTGGAGTTGCTATTACTGGAAGAGATGAAGCCAATATCGGGGAGGTGTAGGGGGGGGGGAGGGGAAAGTTGAGACCTTTTCAGTCATAAGTGCAACAAATCCCACTTGCTCTCCCTCACCTGGTCACCCCTCCTTCCCTCTCCCTCCCCCACTACAGTGTCTCCCCTCCCCTTCCCCCCACTACACTGTCCCCCGTTTATCACTCCTCACTTCCCGCCCTTCTTTGAATTTCTTTTTTCTCCATCGCCGCCCAAGAATCCTATCATCGTCTCCCTCTCCCCGCCACCATCCTCTTCCCCTCGACACATTACTGCCTTCCCTAGAGGGGAGGAGGAGGGAGAGGACAGAGATGTAAGTTTTACTAAGGCAGGAATGTTGTCACAGTCCACATGATTGACACTTGTGTGAGAGTCCTCTCAGAATGATCCATTTTAGGTAATGTATTCAAAAGGGAGATTACAAGAAGCTGGAAGAGGGAGATGACGAGGTGCTGGAGCCTAGAGGAGGGAGATGAGATGCTGGAGGAGGGAGATGAGGTGCTGGAGGAAGCTGGGTAGAAGTGTGTGATGAACGCTCCAGAGAAGTAACAGTGTTGAACTCACTCACCTCGAGGAGGTGTGGAGGAGGAGATGAAAAGGCATGGAGGTTGGGGTGAAGATTGATGGAGGAGGATGGAGGTGTGGAGGAGATAGAGATGCGGAGGAGGCTTGAAGAGGAAGAACCACGGGCTTCATAAAGTTTGTCTCAGAGAGAGTGGCAGAGTGCAGTCACACGCTACACTACTCAACCTTTCCTTGAATTAAAGCTAGCTTCAACATAGCCAGAGTACAGTCACTCGCGGAGTTAACAGAGGTGAAGCTTCAGCACAGAGATTACTGTACAATAATTGACCCTGGTGTAGCCCCGGTGTGCTCTGGTTGTAGTCCAGGTGTGACCCTGGTGTAGTCCGGTGTGGCACTGGTGTAGCCCAGGTGTGACCTGGTGTAGTCCAAGTGTGACCCCGGTGTTAATTCAGGGGACACTGTTTTAGCCCAGGTGTGCTCTGGTGTAGTCCAGGTGTTGGCACTGGTTTTAGCCCAGGTGTGACCCTGGTGTAGTCCAGGTGTGGCATGGTGTAATTCAGGGGGACACTGGTGTAGCCCAGGTGTGCTCTGGTGTTTGTCCAGGTGTGGCACTGGGGTAGCCCAGGTGTGACCCTGGTTTTAGTCCCGGTGTGGCACTGGTGTAGCCCAGGGCGACACTGGTGTAGTCCAAGTGTACCCTGGTATGTTTACCTGCCGTTCATGGGAGTCTAGGATGTTTACCTGCGTTCATGGGAGTCCTGGATGTTTGCTCGGTTCATGGAAGTCCCTGCGATGTTTGGCCTGCGTTATGGGAGTCCATGGATGTTTGCTGCGTTCATGGATAGCCCTGGATGTTTGCCTGCGTGCATGGGAGTCCCTGGATGTTTTTGCCTGCGTTATTGGAAAGAGCCTGGATGTTTGCCTGTGTTCATGGTCAGTCCCTGGATGTTTTGGCCATGCGTTCATGGAAGTCCCTGGATGTTGTCCTGCGTTGTCATTGGTGAGTCCCTGATGTTTGCCTGCGTTCATGGGAGTAGTGCCCTGGATGTTTTGCCTGCGTTCAATGGGAGTGCTGGATGTTTGCCTGCTGTTTCAATGGGAGTCCTGGAGGTTTGCCTGCGTTCATGGGAAATAAAGCTCCCTGGATGTTTGCCTGCGTTTCATGGAAGTCCTGTATGTTTAACTGCGTTCATGGAGGTCCCTGCGTGTTTGCCTGCGTTATGGGAGTCCCTGGATGTTTGCCTGCGTTCATGGGAGGTACCTGGATGTTTGCCTTGCGTTATGTGGATGTCCTCTGGAGGTTTGCCTGAGTTTCATGCGGGGTCCTGGATGTTTGCCTGCGTTCATGGAGAGTTCCCTGGATGTTTGCCTGCGTTCATGGGGAAGGCACTGGATGTTTGCCTTCGTTCATGGGATGTCCTGGATGTTGTCTCCGTTCCATGGGAAGTCCCCTATGGATGTTTTACCTGCGTTTCATGGGAGTCCCCTGTATGTTTACCTGCGTTCATGGAGTCCCTGGCATGTGTTGCTCTGCGTTCTGGGAGGTCCTTGGATGTTTACCTGCGTTCATGGGGTCCCTTGGATGTTTACCTGCGTTCATTCGGGAGTCCCTGGAAGTTTGCCTGCGTTCATGGGAGTCCCTGGATGTTTACCTGCGTTAATGGGTATAAAGTCCCTCGGTGTTTGCCTGCGTTCTTGGGAGTCCCTGTCGATGTTTGCCCTGCGTTCATGGTGTCCCTGGATGTTTGCCTGCGTTTCATGGGAGTCCCTGGATGTTTGCCTGCGTTCATTGGAGGTCCCCTGGATGGTTTGCCTGCGTTCATGGAAGTCCCTGATTTTTGCCTGCGATCATGGAAGTACTGGATGTTTTGCCTGCGTTCATTGGAGGTCCTGGATGTTTGTCCTGCGTTCATGAGTCCCTGGGATGTTTGCTTCGCTTCATGGAGGTCCTGGATGTTAGCCTGAGTTCATGAAGTCCTGGATGTTTGCCTGCGTCATGGAGGTCCTGGATGTTTGCCTGCGTTCATGTGAGGTCCCTGGATGTTTTGAAGCGTTCAGGAAGTCCCTGGAATGTTTCCCCCACTTTAAAGAAATATTTTTTGCCTTGCGTCTCTATGGAGAGTCCTGGATGTTTACCTGCGTTGATGGGAGGTCCCTGGCATGTTTGCCCTCTGCGTTCATGGGAGTCCCTGGAGTGTTTGCCTGCGTTCTTGGGAGTCCTGATGTTTGCACCTGCGTCTCTATTGGGACGGCTTCCATCTTGGATGTGTTCGCATGTCGTTCACATGGAGTGCCTGGATATGCTTTGTCTGCATACGTTGCATTGGGATGGGTCCCTGGATGTTGTTTGCCATGCGTGTCATGGTACGGTGTACTGGAGATGTTTGCACTGCGGTTCGAGTTGGGATCAGGTCCTGGAGTGTTTGCCTGCTGTTCATGGATAAGTCCCAGATGTTTGCCTGCGTTCATGGATGGTCCCTGGATGTTTGCCTGGCGTTCTCAATGGATCGGTCCTGGATTTTGCCTGCGTTCATTGATAGGTCCCCTGCGGATGTTTGCTCTCGCTGTTCACTGGATGGGCTCCGTAAGGATGTTTACCTTGGAGTTCATGGAAAGGCCTCCTGGAGTGATGTTTGCCTGCGTAGTTGTCATGGAATATGGTTCAAGTGGATGTGTTTGGATCTAGCGCTTGTCATGGAGGGTCGCCTAGGATGTTGTTGACTGCGGGGTCGATTTCATGGAGGGTGTCGAATGGTATGTGTTTGCCTGGGTTATGGGAGTCCTGGATGTTTTGTTCTACGTTACCATGGAGCGGTCCCTGGAATGTTTTGCCTGCGTTCATGGAGGTCCCATGGGATGTGTTGCCTGTCGTTCTTGGAGGTCCCTGGATGTTTTTGCCTGCGTTCATGGAGGTCCCTGGATGTTTGCATACGTCATGGAGTCCTCCTGGATGTTTGTCTAGTTCAGGGAGGTCTTGGATGTTTTACCTGCGTTCATGGAGGTCCTGGATGTTTGCCTCGTTCATTGAGGTCCTGAGGATGTTTGCCTACGTTCATGGGAGTCCCTGGATGTTTGCCTACGTTCATGGAGGTCCCTGATGTTTGTCTTCGTTAATGGGAGTCCCTGGATGTTTTGCCTACGTTCATGGAAGTCCCTGGATGTTTGTCTACTTCATGGGGTCCCTGGATGTTTGCCTACGTTCATGGGAAGTCCCTGTATGTATGCCTACGTCATGGGAGTCCCTGGATGTTTGTCTACGTTCATGGGAGTCCCTGGATGTTTGCCTTACGTTCATGGGAAGTCCCTGGATGGTTTGCTACGTTCATGGGAGGCCCTGGATGTTTGTCTAGTTCATGGGAGTCCTTGGATGTTTTGCCCTACGTTCATTGGCAAGGGTGGGCCTGTATTGTTTTCCTACCGTTCATGGGAGTCACTGGATGTCTGTCTTACGTTCATGCGGAGTTCCCTGGATGTTTGCCTACGTTCATGGGAAGTCCTGGATGTTTGCCTACGTTCATGGCGAGTCCCTG
Source organism: Cherax quadricarinatus (assembly GCF_026875155.1). Taxonomy (NCBI): domain Eukaryota; kingdom Metazoa; phylum Arthropoda; class Malacostraca; order Decapoda; family Parastacidae; genus Cherax; species Cherax quadricarinatus. The sequence continues at coordinate 54,403,826 of NC_069408.1, read as the reverse complement.
GATGTTTGCCCTAAGTTCATGGGAGTCCCTGGATGTTTGTCTAAGTTCATGGGGGAGTCCCTGGATGTTTGCCTACGTTCATGGGAGTCCCTGGATGTTTTGTCTACGTTCATGGGGAGTCCCTGGATGTGTTGCCTACGTCATGGGAGTCCCCTGTATGTTTGCCTACGTTCGATGGGAGGTCCTGGATGTATTGCCTACGTTCATGGGAAATCCCAGGATGTTTGTCTATGTTCATGGGAGTCCATGGATGTTTGCCTACGTTCATGGGAGTCCCTGGATGTTTGCCTACGTCATGGGAGTCCCTGGATGTTTAAACCGCCTAAGTTCATGGGGTCCCTGGGATGTTTGTTCTACATTCATGGGAGTCCTGGATGTTTGCCTACGTTCATTGGGGAAGTCCATGGATGTTTGTCTACGTTCATGGGAGTCCTGGATGTTTGCCTACGTTCATGGGTGTAGTCCCTGTATGTTTGCCTACGTTCAAGGGAAGTCCCTGGATGTTTGCCCTTACGTGCATGGGAGTCCCTGGATGTTGCCTACGTTCATTGGAAGTTCTGGATGTTTGCTACCGGTTCATGGAAGAATTTTCTTAGGTTTAAGATCTTTCTCTTCCTCTCTCTCTCTCTCTCTCTCTCTCTCTTCTCTCTCTCTCTCTCTCTCTCTCTCTCTCTCTCTTCTCGCTCTATCACTGTAAGCACGCAACATCGCAGATCAATAAGCATCGGAACTAATATAGTGACTGACGATAGGGAAGGAGGTGGGAGTATGAGGGAGGGAGGGAGTAGAGGGATGGGAGGGAGCAGTGGAGGGAATAAAGAGATTGAAGGATGGAGACCTCATAAGCGATGATTTGTGTGAATTATATTATTGGTAATCGGGATACTGTCCGTGTGAAAGTTACACCGGTGATTGGATAGTACTGGTTCATGTGAATGTTTACACCTGTGATCTATTGGGGTCCGGCTCGTGTGAATGTTAAACTGTGATCTTTGGGTCCTGGTTCATGTGAATGTTACACCTGTGATTCTTTGGGTCCTGGCTCGTGTGGAATGTTCCACTGGTGATCTTTGGGTCCTGGCTTCGTGAGAATGTTCCACTGGTGATCTTTGGGTCAAGGTTTCGAATGATGAATGTTACACCTGTGATCTTTGGGTCCCTGGCTCGTGTGAATGTTCCACTGGTGATCTTTGGGTCCTGGCTGTGTGAGAATGTTACACCGGTGATCTTTGGGTCCTGGCTCGTGTGAATGTTACACCGGTGATCTTTGGGTCCTGGCTCGTGTGATGTTACAACGGTGATACTTTGGGTCCTGGCTCGTGTGAATGTTACACTGGTGATCTTTGGGTCCTGGCCTCGTGTGAATGTTACACCGGTGAGTCTTTGGGTCCTGGCTCGTGTGAATGTTACACCGGTGATCTTTGGGGTCCTGGCTCGGTGAATGTTACACCGGTGATCTTTGGGTCTGGCTCGTGTGAATGGTACACCGGTGATTTTGGAGTCGGGCTCGTGTGAATGTTACCACTGGTGATCTTTGGGGTCCTGGCTCGTGTGGAATGTTACAACGGTGATCTTTGGATCTTTGGCTCGTGTGAATGTTACACCGGTGATCTTTGGGTCCTGGCTCGTGTGAATGTTACAACGGTGATCTTTGGGTCCTGGCTGTGTGAATGTTACACTGGTGATCTTGGGTTTTGGTTCGTGTGAATGTTACACCCGGTGATCTATGGTCCTGGATCGTAGTGAATGGTTTACACGGGTGATGCTTTGGGTCCTGGCTCGTGTGAATGTTACACGGTGTTCTTTGGGTCCTGGCTCGTGTGAATGTTACATGGTGATATTTGGGTCCTGGCTCGTAGTGGAATGTTACACCGGTGATCTTTGGGTCCTGCGCTCGTGTGAATGTTACACGGTGATCCTTTGGGTCCTGGCTCGTGTGAATGTTTACACCGGTGATCTTTGGGTCCTGGCTCGTGTGAATGTTACCACCGGTGATCTTTGGGTCCTGGCTTGTGTGGAAATGTTACACGGTGATCTTTGGGTCCGGGCTCGTGAGGGATGTTACACTGGTGATCCTTTGGGTCCTGGCCTCGTGTGTGAATGTTACACCGGTGATCTTTGGGTCATGGCTCGTAGAATGTTACCACCGGTGATCTTTGGGTCTGGCTCGTCGTGAATGTTACACGGTGATCTTTGGGTCTGGCTCGTGTGAATGTTACACCGGTATCTTTGGGTCCTGGCTCGTGTGATTGTTACACTGGTGATCTTTGGGTCAGTGCTCGTGTGAATGTTACACTGGTGAGCTTTGGGTCCTGGCTCGTGTGAATGTTTACACGGTGATCTTTTTGGGTCCTGGCTCGGTGAATGATTACACCGGTGATCTTTGGGTCCTGGCTCGTGTGAATGTTAGCACCGGTGATCTGGAGTCTGGCTCGTGGGAATGTTACATGGGTGATCTTTGGGTTTTGGTTCGTGTGAATGTCTACACTGGTGATCTGGAGTCCTGGGCTCGTGTGAATGTTACACATGGTGATTTTGGGTCTGGCTCGTTGTGAATGTTCCATGGTGATCTTTGGGTTTTGGTTCGTGTGAATGTTACACTGGTGATCTTTGGGGCTCCTGGCTCGTGTGAATGTTACACTGTGATCTTTGGGACTGCTGTGTGCTGAATGTTACACTGGTGATCTTTGGGTCCGCTTGAGTGAATGTTACACTGGTGTCTTTGGCCTGGCTCGTTGTGAATGTTACACCGGTGATCTTTGGGTTCCTGGCTGTGTGAAATGTTACACCGGTGATCTTTGTGTCCTGGCGCGTGTGAATGTTACACCGGTGATCTTTTGGGGTCCTGGCTCGTGTGAATGTTACACGGTGATCTTTGGGTCCTGGCTCGATGTGAATGTTACACCGGTGATTTCTTTTTTGGGGTCTGGCTCGTGTGAATGTTACATGGTGGATCTTTGGGTCCTTGGCTGAGGGTGCATGTTAACACCGGTGATCTTTTGAGTCTGGCTCGTGTGAATGTTTCATGGTGATCTTTGGTCTGGCTCGTGTGATGTACACTGGTGATCTTTGGGTCCTGGCTCGTCTGTGAATGTTACAACCGGTGATCTTTGCGGTTCCTGGCTGCGTGTGACATGTTACACCGTGTGATCTTTGGGTCCGGGCTCGTGTGAAATGTTACACTGTGATCCTTTGGGTTTTGGTTCGTGTGAATGTTACACGGTGATCTGGAGTCCTGGCTCGTGTGAATGTTACACTGGTGATCTTTGGGTTCCTGGCTCCGTCGTGAATGTTACTACCGGTGATCTTTGGGTCCTGGCTCGTGTGAATGTTACACCGGTGATCTTTGGGTCCTGGCTCGTGTGAATGTTACACTGGTGATCTTTGGGTTTTGGTTCGTGTGAATGTTACACCGGTGATCTGGAGTCCTGGCTCGTGTGAATTGTTACACGGTGATCTTTGGGTCCTGCTCGTGTGAATGTTAACACCGGTGATCTTTGGGTCCTGGCTCGTGTGAATGTTACACCGGTGATCTTTGTGTCCCTGGCTCGTGTGAATGTTACACGGGTGATTCTTCGGGTCCTGGCTCGTGATGAATGTTAACACCGGTGATCTTTGGGTCCTGGCTGTGTGATGTTTACACTGGTGATCTTTGGGTCTGGCTCGTGTGAATGTTACCACTGGTGATCTTTGGGTCCTGGGCTCGTGTGGAATGCTTAAACTGGTGATCTCTTGGTTCTGGCTCGTGTGAATGTTACACCAGTGATCTTTGGGTCCTGCTCGTGTGAATGTCCCTGGTGATCTTTGCCGGTCCAGGTTAGTGTGGGGAATGATACACTGTGATCTTTGTGTCCTGGCCGTGGTGAATGTTACACCGGTGATCTTTGGGCCTGGTCTGTGAATGTTACACCGGGGATCTTTGGGTCCTTGGCTCGTGTGGAATGTTTAAACTGGTTGAATCTTTGGGTCCTGGCCGCTCGTGTGAATGTTACACTGGTGATCTTTTGGGTCTTGCTGGTTGTGATGTTACAACCGGTGATCTTTTGGGTCTGGGACTCGTGTGAATGTTCCATGAGTGATCTTTGGGTCCAGTTTGTGTGAATGTTATAAACCTGTGATTCTTGGGGCCTGGCTCGTGGTGAATGTTTCACCGGTGATCTTTGGGTCCTGGCTCGTGTGAATGTTACATGGTGATCTTTGGGTCCTGGCCTGGCTCGTGAGTGAATGTTACACGGATTGATCTTTGGGTCCTGGCTCGTTGTGAATGTTGCACGGTGATCTTTGGGTCTCTGGCTCGTGTGGAATGTTACACCGGTGATCTTTGGGTCCCGGCTCGTGTGAATGTTACACCGGTGATCTTTGGGTCCTGGCTCGTGTGAATGTTCCACGGTGATCTTTGGGGTCCAGGTCGTGTGATGTTACACCTGTGATCTTTGGGTCTGGCCTCGTGTGAATGTTACACGGATGATCTTTGGGTCCTGGCTCGTCCGTGAATGTTTACCCACTGTGATCTTGGGTCCTGGCTCGTGTGAATGTTACACCGGTGAATCTTTGGTCTGGCCGTGTGATGTTACACCGGTTGATCTTTGGGTCCTGGCTCGTGTGAATGTTTCACCGGTGATCTTTGGGGTCCTGGCTCGTGTGTATGTTTACACTGGTGATCTTTGGGTTTTGGTTGTGTGAATGTTTAACACCAGTGATCTGGAGTCCTGGGCTGTGTGAATGTTACACGGTGTCTTTGGGTCCTGGCTCGTGTGAATGTTACACCGGTGATCTGTTGGGGGGTCCTGGTCGTGTGAATGTTACACCGGTGATCTTTGGCGTCCTGGCTCGATGTGAATGTTACACCGGTGATCTTTGGGTCTTGGCTCGTGTGAATGTTACACGGTGATTTTGGGCCTGGCTCGTGTGAATGTTACACCGACGTGATCTTTGGGGTCTGGCTCGTGTGAATGTACACTGGTGATCTTTGGGTTTTGGTTCGTGTGAATGTTCACCGGGATTCTGGAGTCCTGGCTTCGTTGTGATGTTTCACCGGTGATCTTTGGGTCCTGGCTCGTGTGAAAGTTACACCGGGTGATCTTTGGGATCCTGGCTCGTGTGACTGTTACACCGGTGATCTTTGGGTCCTGGCCTCGTCGTGAATGTTACACCGGTGATCTTTGGTCTGGCTCGCGTGTGAATGTTACACCGGTGATCTTTGGGTCCTGGCTCGTGTGAATGTTACACCGCAGTGATCTTTGGGTCTGGCTCGTGTGAATGTTAACCGGTGATTCTTTGGGGTCCCTGGCTCGTAGTGAAGGTTTACACGGTGATCTTTGGGGTCTGGCTCGTGTGAATGTTACCTGGTGATCCATCCCTTGGTGGTTGCACAATCGCTTCAATCCAGAGCTAATTCCTCTCCTCCCTCTCCCATACAATCCCTCCCTCCCTCCCTCCCTCCCCAACAATATTACACACTCAATGGATTTGTTTTAATGTTGGGGATTTGGCTTCATGTTGCTCCCTCATCCTCCTTCTCCTCCTCCCAGTATTTAATCTCTTTAAAACTGAAGTAATTTCTAATCTTTCCCCGCACCTGCGGTCTCCGTTCCTCCTCCTGTCTGTGTTATGACTGATCTACTGCTCACTGTGAGGCTCACTGTAACTCTTTATCTAAGGCTTCAGCTTTCTGGCTTAACTGGTGATATTTTGATTACCAGGATGCCTGTAGGGACCTCTGAGAACTTTTATAGTTACCAGGATGCCTGTAGGGAGCTCTGGGAACGGTTTAATTACCAGGATGCCTTTAAGGACCTCTGAGAACTTTATATTGTTCCAGGGTGCCTGTAGGAAACCTCTGAGAACTATGTAATCCACCAGGGTGCCTTGTAGGAACCTTGAGAATTTTGTAATTTACCAGGTTATGCCTGTAGAAATCTCTGAGAATTTTGGTAATTACCAGGGTGCCTGTAGAAACCTCTGAGAATTTCTGTAATTACCAGGGTGCCTGTAGAAACCTCTGAGAATTTTGTAATTACCAGGGTGCCTGTAAGGACCTCTGAGAATATTTTGGAGGTTATCTTGTAAGGCTGACCATGACAGTACAGTGATTAGTAGGTGTAAACAGACTAATATACAGCAGAGCAGATCACACCTTCGTTTTAGACGGCATCTGGTTGAGGTCAGCAACCGGGAAGCCTGGTCTAGAACCTGCCTGCGGGGGCGCTCATCTTGAAATTGAGTGCAGGTAGACTCCAGGTAGACTCCAGGTAGACTCTTGTCTTAATACTTTAAGGTTTTATAAAGTGAGAGAGGGTTAAGTTAACCGAGTGTGACAGTACCTGTGTTGTGAGTGTGACAGTACCTGTGTTGTGAGTGTGACAGTACCTGTGTTGTGAGTGTGACAGTACCTGTGTTGTGAGTGTGACAGTGCCTGTGTTGTGAGTGTGACAAGATACCTGTGTTGTGAGTGTGACAGTACCTGTGTTGTGAGTGTGACAGTACCTGCTGTTTGTGAGTGTGACAGTGCCTGTGTGTGAGTGAGACAGTGCCTGTGTTGTGAGTGTGACAGGGTATTTTTTTAAAAAAACCTGGTTGTGAGTGATGACTGTACCTGTGTTGTGAAGTGTGGACAGTACCTGTGTTGTGAGTGTGACAGTACCTGTTGTTGTGGAGGAGACAGTACCTGTTATGTTGTGAGTGAGACAGTGCCTGGTTGTTGAGTGAGACAGTGCCTGTGTTGTGAGTGTGACAGTACCTGTGTTGTGAGTGTGACAGTACCTGTGTTGTGAGTGTGACAGTACCTGTGTTGTGAGTGTGACAGTGCCTGTGTTGTGAGTGAGACAGTGCCTGTGTTGTGAGTGTGACAGTTACCTGTGTTGTGAGTGTGACCAGTGCTGTGTTGTGAGTGAGGACAGGCCATGTGTTGTGAGTGAGACAGTACCTGTGTTGTGAGTGTGACAGTACCTGTGTTGTGAGTGTGACAGTGCCTGTGTTGTGAGTGTGACAGTACCTGTGTTGTGAGTGTGACAGTGCCTGTGTGTGAGTGTGTCGTACCTAGTGTTGTGAGTGTTAACAGTGCCTGTGTTGTGGAGTGTGACAGTACCCTGTGTTGGTGAGTGTGACGTGCCTGTGTGTGAGTGTGACAGTACTGTGTTCGGAGTGTGACAAGTACCTGTGTTGTGAGTGTGGGACGTACCTGTTGTTGTGAGTGTGGACAGTACCTGTGTTGTGAGTGTGATACAGCTGCCTGTGTTGTGAGTGTGACCAGTCACCAGTGTAGTGCCCGTCGAGCCCCCCCGCCCCCCGCCTCGCTCCCCACCCTCCCGTGCTCGTGTTAGTGAGTGCTCATATGACAGTACCGTGTTGGAGTGTGACAGTTGCCTGAGTGGTGAGTGTGACAGTGCCTGTGTGTGAGAGTGAGACAGTGCTGTGTTGTGGGTGTGACAGTGCATGTGTTGTGTGTGTGACACTTCCGCGGGTTTGTGAGTTGGTTGTCGCAGTGCCTGTGTTGTGCGTATGGACGAGTACGCCGCTGTGTTGTGAGTGTGACAGTGCCTGTGATTGTGAGTGAGACAAGTTCCTGTGTTCGTGTAGTGTGACTGTGCCTGTGTTGTGAGTGTGACAGTGCCTGGTTCGTGAGTGAGACAGTGCCTGTGTTGTGAGGGTGACAGTGCCTGTGTTGTGAGTGTGAACTACCTGTGTTGTGAGTGTGACAGTGCCTGTGTGTGAGTGTGACCAGTACCTGTGTTGTGGGGTGACCAGTGCCTGTGTTGTGAGTGTGACAGTACCTGTGTTGTGAGTGTGACAGTGCCTGTGTTGTGAGTGTGACAGTGCCTGTGTTGTGAGTGAGACAGTGCCTGTGTTGTGAGTGTGACAGTGACCTGTGTTGTGAGTGTGACAGTTACCTGTGTTGTGAGTGTGACAGTGCCATGTGTTGTGGAGTGGGACATGCCTGTGTTGTGAGTGTGACAGTAACTGTCTTGTGAGTGTGACAGTGCCTGTGTTGTGAGTGTGACAGTGCCTGTGTTGTGAGTGTGACAGTGCCTGTGTTGTGAGTGTGACAGTACCTGTGTTGTGAGTGTGACAGTGCCTGTGTTGTGAGTGTGACAGTGCCTGTGTTGTGAGTGTGACAGTGCTGCCCCTGCTGTTGTGAGTGTTTGGACAGTGCCGTGTTGTGAGTGTGACAGTTACCCGTGTTGTGAGTGTTGACAGTACCTGTGTTGTGAGTGTGACAGTACTGTGTTTGTGAGTGTGACAGTACCTTGTTGTGAGTGTGACAGTACCTGTGTTGTGAGTGAGACAGTACCTGTGTTTGAGTGTGACAGTACGTGTTGTGAATGAGACAGTACCTGTGTTGTGAGTGTGACAGTACCTGTGTTGTGAGTGTGGACAGGTATCTGTGTTGTGATGAGAACAGTGCTGTGTTGGGAGTGAGACCAGTACCTGTGTTGTGAGTGTGACAGTAACCTGTGAAGTTGAGTGTGACAGTACCTGTGTTTGATGAAAGAGACCAGTGCTGTTGTTGGGAGTGAGACAGTACCTTGTGTTGTAAGTGTGACAGTACTGTGTTGTGGAATGAGACAGTGACTGTGTTGTGAGTTGTGAACAGTGCCTGTGTTGTGGGTGTGACAGTACCCGTGTGTGAGTGTGACAGTTACCTGTGTTCTGGAGTGTGACAGTACCTGTGGTCTGAGTGTGACGTACCTGTGTTGTGAATGAGACAGTACCTGTGTGGGAGTGAGACAGGTTCCTGTGTTGTGGGAAGATTGTAACAGTACATGTGTTGTGAGTGTGACGCAGTGCCTGTGTTGTGAGTGTGAAAGTACCCGTGTTGTGAGTGTGACAGTACCTGTGTTGTGAGTGTGGACAGTACCTGTGTTGTGAGTGAGGCAGTACTGTGTTGGGAGTGTGGCAGCAGTACCTGTGTTGAGAGTGAGACAGTACTGTGTTGTGAAGTGACAGTACCTGTGTTGTGAGTGAGACAGTACCTGTGTTGTGAGTGTGGTAGTACCTGTGTTGTGAGTGAGACAAGTACCTGTGTTGTGAGTGTGAAGTCCTGTGTTGTGCGTGCTCGACAGTACCTGTGCTCGTGAGTGTCGTGACAGTACCTGTTGTTGTGAGTGAGACAGTACCTGTGTTGGGTGTGAGACAGTTACCTGTGTTGGAGTGTGGCCGTTACCTGTGTTGTGAGTGGACGTACCTGTGTTGTGGGTGAGATGTTACCTGTGTTGTTGTGAGTTGTGGCAGTACCTGTGTTGTGAGTGTGACAGTACCTGTGTTGTGAGTGAGACAGTACCTGTGTTGGAGTGAGACAGTACCTGTGTTGTGAGTGTGGCAGTACCTGTGTTGTGAGTGTGACAGTACCTGTGTTTGTGAGATGAGACAGTACCTGTGTTGTGAGTGTGACAGAGGTACCTGTGTTTTGAGGTGAGACAGTACCTGGTTGTGAGTGTGACAGTATACCTGTGTTGTGAGCGTGACAGTAAACCTGTGTTGTGAGTGAGGACAGTACCTTGGTTGGGCGTGAAGACAGTACCTGTGTGGTGAGTGTGGCAGTACCTGTGTTGTGAGGGTGTGACAAGTACCTGTGTTGCTGGTGAGACAGTACTGTGTTGTGAGTGTGGCAGTACTGTGTTGTGAGTGTGACAGTACCTGTGTTGTGAGTGAAGACAGTACCTGTGTTGGGACGTGAGACCAGTTCCTTGGGTTGTGATGAGTGTGGCTAGTACCTGTGTTGTGAGTGTGACAGTACCTGTGTTGTGAGTGAGACAGTACCTGTGTTGTGAGTGTGACAGTACCTGTGTTTTGAGTGAGACAGTACCTGTGTTGTGAGTGTGACAGTACCTGTGTTGTGAGTGTGACAGTACCTGTGTTGTGAGTGAGACAGTACCTGTGTTCTGAGTGAGACTACATGTGTTGTGAGTGAGACAGTACCTGTGTTGTGAGTGGGACAGTACCTGTGTTGGGAGAGAGACAGTACCTGTGTTGTGAGTGTGACAGTACCTGTGTTGTGAGTGTGGCAGTACCTGTGTTGTGAGTGAGACAGTACCTGTGTTGTGAGTGTGACAGTACCGGTGTGTTGTGAGTGAGACAGTAACTTGTGTTGTGAGAGTGACTGTACCTGTGTTGTGAGAGTGACAGTACTGTGAGTAGACAGTACCTGTGTTGTGAGTGAGACTACCTGTGTTGTGAGTGTGACAGTACCTGTGTTGTGAGTGTGGCAGTACCTGTGTTGTGAGTGAGACAGTACCTGTGTTGTGAGTGTGACAGTACCTGTGTTGTGAGTGTGGCAGTACCTGTGTTGTGAGTGAGACAATACCTGTTGGTTGTGAGTGAGACGTACCTGTGTGTGAGTGTGGTAGTACCTGTGTTTGTGAGTGTGACAGTACTGTGTTTGAGTGGACGTACTGTGTTGTGAGGTGGCAGTTACCTGATTGTGTGAGTGAACAGTCACCTGTGTTGGTGTGTGTTGACAGTACCTGTGTTTTGAGTGAGACGTACCTGTGGTTGGGAGTGTGGACGTACTGTGTTGTGAGTGTGACGTACCTGTGTTGTGAGGTGAGCACAGTACTGTGTTAGGGAGTGAGACAGTACCCTGTGTTGTTGAGTGTGGCAGTACTGTGTTGTGAGTGTGACAGTTACCTGTGTTCGTGAGTGAGACAGTACCTGTGTTGTGAGTTTGGCAGTACCTGTGTTGTGAGTGTGACAGTACCTGTGTTGTGAGTGAGACAGTACCTGTGTTGGGAGTGAGACAGTACCTGGGTTGTGTGTGTGGCAGTACTGTGTTGTGAGTGTGACAGTACCATGTGTTGTGAGTGAGGGACAGTCTGTGTTGTGAGTGTGACAGTACCTGTGTTTTGAGTGAGACAGTACCTGTGTTGTGAGTGTGACAGTACCTGTGTTGTGAGTGTGACAGTACCTGTGTTGTGGTGAAGACCAGTCCTGTGTTCGTGAGTGAGACTACATGTGTTGTGAGTGAGACAGTACCTGTGTTGTGAGTGGGACAGTACCTGTGTTGGGAGAGAGACAGTACCTGTGTTGTGAGTGTGACAGTACCTGTGTTTGTGGAGTGTGGCAGTACCTGTGTTAGTGAGTGAGGACAGTACCTGCTGTTTCGTGAGTGTGACAGTACCTGTGTTGTGAGAGTGACTACCTGTGATGTGAGACAGTACCTGTGTTGTGAGTGAGACAGTACCTGTGTTGTGAGTGTGACAGTACCTGTGTTGTGAGTGAGACAGTACCTGTGTTGTGAGTGTGACAGTACCTGTGTTGTGAGAGTGACTACCTGTGATGTGAGACAGTACCTGTGTTGTGAGTGAGACTACCTGTGTTGTGAGTGTGACAGTACCTGTGTTGTGAGTGTGGCAGTTACCTGTGTACTGTTGGATGTGAGGACAGTACCTGTTGTTTGTGAGTGTGCAGTACCTGTGTTGTGAAGTGTGGCACAGTTCCGTTGTTGTGAGTGAGAATAACTGTGTTGTTGTGAGTGAGACAGTACTGTGTTGTGAGTGTGGTGCATGTACCTTTGCATGGTGTTTGGTGAGAGTGGTGATCTAGTATCCTGGGTGGTTGTGAGTGTGGACAGTACCTCTTTGTGGTTGAGTGTGGCTTCAAGTACCTGTGTTGTGGGTGTTGACAGTACCTGTGTTGTGAGTGTGGCAGTACCATGTTGTGAGTGAGACATATACCTGTGTTGTGAGTGAGACTAGTACCTGTGTTGTGAGTTGGACAGTACCGTGTGTGTGAGTGTGAACAGTACCGTGTGTTGGTGAGTGAGACAGAAGGCCTCCCCACCCTCCCCCCCTCCCCCCCCCCTCTCTCAGCTCACTCACACAAGAGAACCCGCCCCACAAAATACCTGTGTTGTGAAGTGAGACAGAACTTGTGTTGTGAGTGTAGACAGTACCTGTGTTGTGACACGGTGTGACAGTGCCTGTGTTGTGATGTGTGGCCCCAGTACCTGGTGTGTGTGTGACTGTATGTGTTGTGAGTGTGGCCAGTACCTGTAGTTGTTGGTGTGTGACAGTGCCTGTGTGGTGAGTGAGGACAATACTGTGTTGGTGAGTGAGACAGTTGTACCGTGTTGTGAGTGAGGTGCTGTACTGTGTTGTGAGTGTGACAGTACTGTGTTGTGAGTGTGGACAGTTACCTGTAGTTGTGAGTGTGACTCAGTACCTGTGTTGTGAGTGTGACAGTACCTGTGTTGGTGAGTGTGACAGTACCTGTGTGTGGTGTAGGACAATACACTGTGTGTTGAGTGAGACAGACCTTGTGTTGTGTGTGGACAGTACCTGTGTTGTGAAGGTGTTGACAGTACCTGATGTTGTGAGTGAGACAGTACATGTGTTGTGAGTGAGGACAGTACCTGTGTTGTGAGTGAGGACTAGTACCTAGTGGTGTGAGTGTTGCCAGGATGTGTATTGTCTAGCTTAGGTGTTTCTTACGTTCTTCCTCTCGCTGTTTTATCTCTCTCTCTCTCTCTCTCTCGCTTCTCTCCATGCCTTCGCCTCTCTTCCCACTCGTCCTCTTCCCCTTCCTCTCTCTCTCTTCTTTCCTCTTCTCTCTCTCCTCTCTATCCCCGCGGGCGAAGATAAATTTATTAGGGGTAGCCAGACAACGATGGAAGACTCTGTTTAATTGACCTCCTCGGTCGATATTGTATTTGTGTCTGGTTCATTGGGATAGTCTCCTGGATGTTTGAACCTGCGTTCATGGGAAAGTCCACTGGATGTTTGCCTGCGTTCATGGAAGTCCTGATGTTTGCCTGCGTTTTCATGGGAAGTCCCTGGGATGTTTGCACTGGTTCATGAAAGTCCTGGATGTTTGCCTGCGTTCAATGGAGTTACAGTCCTGGTATGTTTGCCTGCGTTCATGGAAGTCCCTGATGTTTGCCTGCGTTTCATGGGAGTCCCTGGATGTTTGCCTGCGTTCATGGAAGTCCCGGGTGTTTGCCTGGATTCATGGAAGTCCTGGATGTTGCCTGCGTTCATGGAAGTCCCTTGGATGTTGGCCTGCGTTCATGGGAAGTCCCTGGATTTTTGCTGGTTCTATGGAAGTCCCTGGATGTTTGCTGCGTTCATGGGAGTTCCCTGGATGTTTGCACTGCGTTCATGGGAGTCCCTGGATGTTTGCCTGCGGTTTCATGGGAGGTCCCATGGTGTTTACATGTGTTAATGGGAGTCCCTGGATGTTTGCCTGCGTTCATGGAAGTCCCTGGATGTTTCCTGCGTTCATGGGAGTACTCCTGGATGTTTTCCTGCGTATCATGGGAGTCCCTGGATGTTGGCCTTACCGTTCATGGGAGTCCCTGGATGTTTGCCTGCGTTTCAGGGAGGTCCCTGGTGTTTACCTGCGTTATGGAAGTACCTGATGTTTACCTGCGTTCATGGGAGTCCCTGGATGTTACCTCTGCGTTCATGGGCAGTCACCTGGATGTTTTGCCTGCGTTCATGGGAGTACCAGAATGTTTGCCTGCGTTCATGGGAGTCCAGGGATGTTTGCTGCGGTTCATGGAGTCCCTGGATGCTTTACCTGCGTTCATGGAATAGTCCCTGGTATGTTTACCTGCCGTTCATGGGAGTCTAGGATGTTTACCTGCGTTCATGGGAGTCCTGGATGTTTGCTCGGTTCATGGAAGTCCCTGCGATGTTTGGCCTGCGTTATGGGAGTCCATGGATGTTTGCTGCGTTCATGGATAGCCCTGGATGTTTGCCTGCGTGCATGGGAGTCCCTGGATGTTTTTGCCTGCGTTATTGGAAAGAGCCTGGATGTTTGCCTGTGTTCATGGTCAGTCCCTGGATGTTTTGGCCATGCGTTCATGGAAGTCCCTGGATGTTGTCCTGCGTTGTCATTGGTGAGTCCCTGATGTTTGCCTGCGTTCATGGGAGTAGTGCCCTGGATGTTTTGCCTGCGTTCAATGGGAGTGCTGGATGTTTGCCTGCTGTTTCAATGGGAGTCCTGGAGGTTTGCCTGCGTTCATGGGAAATAAAGCTCCCTGGATGTTTGCCTGCGTTTCATGGAAGTCCTGTATGTTTAACTGCGTTCATGGAGGTCCCTGCGTGTTTGCCTGCGTTATGGGAGTCCCTGGATGTTTGCCTGCGTTCATGGGAGGTACCTGGATGTTTGCCTTGCGTTATGTGGATGTCCTCTGGAGGTTTGCCTGAGTTTCATGCGGGGTCCTGGATGTTTGCCTGCGTTCATGGAGAGTTCCCTGGATGTTTGCCTGCGTTCATGGGGAAGGCACTGGATGTTTGCCTTCGTTCATGGGATGTCCTGGATGTTGTCTCCGTTCCATGGGAAGTCCCCTATGGATGTTTTACCTGCGTTTCATGGGAGTCCCCTGTATGTTTACCTGCGTTCATGGAGTCCCTGGCATGTGTTGCTCTGCGTTCTGGGAGGTCCTTGGATGTTTACCTGCGTTCATGGGGTCCCTTGGATGTTTACCTGCGTTCATTCGGGAGTCCCTGGAAGTTTGCCTGCGTTCATGGGAGTCCCTGGATGTTTACCTGCGTTAATGGGTATAAAGTCCCTCGGTGTTTGCCTGCGTTCTTGGGAGTCCCTGTCGATGTTTGCCCTGCGTTCATGGTGTCCCTGGATGTTTGCCTGCGTTTCATGGGAGTCCCTGGATGTTTGCCTGCGTTCATTGGAGGTCCCCTGGATGGTTTGCCTGCGTTCATGGAAGTCCCTGATTTTTGCCTGCGATCATGGAAGTACTGGATGTTTTGCCTGCGTTCATTGGAGGTCCTGGATGTTTGTCCTGCGTTCATGAGTCCCTGGGATGTTTGCTTCGCTTCATGGAGGTCCTGGATGTTAGCCTGAGTTCATGAAGTCCTGGATGTTTGCCTGCGTCATGGAGGTCCTGGATGTTTGCCTGCGTTCATGTGAGGTCCCTGGATGTTTTGAAGCGTTCAGGAAGTCCCTGGAATGTTTCCCCCACTTTAAAGAAATATTTTTTGCCTTGCGTCTCTATGGAGAGTCCTGGATGTTTACCTGCGTTGATGGGAGGTCCCTGGCATGTTTGCCCTCTGCGTTCATGGGAGTCCCTGGAGTGTTTGCCTGCGTTCTTGGGAGTCCTGATGTTTGCACCTGCGTCTCTATTGGGACGGCTTCCATCTTGGATGTGTTCGCATGTCGTTCACATGGAGTGCCTGGATATGCTTTGTCTGCATACGTTGCATTGGGATGGGTCCCTGGATGTTGTTTGCCATGCGTGTCATGGTACGGTGTACTGGAGATGTTTGCACTGCGGTTCGAGTTGGGATCAGGTCCTGGAGTGTTTGCCTGCTGTTCATGGATAAGTCCCAGATGTTTGCCTGCGTTCATGGATGGTCCCTGGATGTTTGCCTGGCGTTCTCAATGGATCGGTCCTGGATTTTGCCTGCGTTCATTGATAGGTCCCCTGCGGATGTTTGCTCTCGCTGTTCACTGGATGGGCTCCGTAAGGATGTTTACCTTGGAGTTCATGGAAAGGCCTCCTGGAGTGATGTTTGCCTGCGTAGTTGTCATGGAATATGGTTCAAGTGGATGTGTTTGGATCTAGCGCTTGTCATGGAGGGTCGCCTAGGATGTTGTTGACTGCGGGGTCGATTTCATGGAGGGTGTCGAATGGTATGTGTTTGCCTGGGTTATGGGAGTCCTGGATGTTTTGTTCTACGTTACCATGGAGCGGTCCCTGGAATGTTTTGCCTGCGTTCATGGAGGTCCCATGGGATGTGTTGCCTGTCGTTCTTGGAGGTCCCTGGATGTTTTTGCCTGCGTTCATGGAGGTCCCTGGATGTTTGCATACGTCATGGAGTCCTCCTGGATGTTTGTC
Organism: Cherax quadricarinatus; assembly: GCF_026875155.1. Classification (NCBI taxonomy): domain Eukaryota; kingdom Metazoa; phylum Arthropoda; class Malacostraca; order Decapoda; family Parastacidae; genus Cherax; species Cherax quadricarinatus. The sequence goes on along the minus strand of NC_069408.1, from coordinate 54,388,030 downwards.
TAGTTCAGGGAGGTCTTGGATGTTTTACCTGCGTTCATGGAGGTCCTGGATGTTTGCCTCGTTCATTGAGGTCCTGAGGATGTTTGCCTACGTTCATGGGAGTCCCTGGATGTTTGCCTACGTTCATGGAGGTCCCTGATGTTTGTCTTCGTTAATGGGAGTCCCTGGATGTTTTGCCTACGTTCATGGAAGTCCCTGGATGTTTGTCTACTTCATGGGGTCCCTGGATGTTTGCCTACGTTCATGGGAAGTCCCTGTATGTATGCCTACGTCATGGGAGTCCCTGGATGTTTGTCTACGTTCATGGGAGTCCCTGGATGTTTGCCTTACGTTCATGGGAAGTCCCTGGATGGTTTGCTACGTTCATGGGAGGCCCTGGATGTTTGTCTAGTTCATGGGAGTCCTTGGATGTTTTGCCCTACGTTCATTGGCAAGGGTGGGCCTGTATTGTTTTCCTACCGTTCATGGGAGTCACTGGATGTCTGTCTTACGTTCATGCGGAGTTCCCTGGATGTTTGCCTACGTTCATGGGAAGTCCTGGATGTTTGCCTACGTTCATGGCGAGTCCCTGGATGTTTGCCCTAAGTTCATGGGAGTCCCTGGATGTTTGTCTAAGTTCATGGGGGAGTCCCTGGATGTTTGCCTACGTTCATGGGAGTCCCTGGATGTTTTGTCTACGTTCATGGGGAGTCCCTGGATGTGTTGCCTACGTCATGGGAGTCCCCTGTATGTTTGCCTACGTTCGATGGGAGGTCCTGGATGTATTGCCTACGTTCATGGGAAATCCCAGGATGTTTGTCTATGTTCATGGGAGTCCATGGATGTTTGCCTACGTTCATGGGAGTCCCTGGATGTTTGCCTACGTCATGGGAGTCCCTGGATGTTTAAACCGCCTAAGTTCATGGGGTCCCTGGGATGTTTGTTCTACATTCATGGGAGTCCTGGATGTTTGCCTACGTTCATTGGGGAAGTCCATGGATGTTTGTCTACGTTCATGGGAGTCCTGGATGTTTGCCTACGTTCATGGGTGTAGTCCCTGTATGTTTGCCTACGTTCAAGGGAAGTCCCTGGATGTTTGCCCTTACGTGCATGGGAGTCCCTGGATGTTGCCTACGTTCATTGGAAGTTCTGGATGTTTGCTACCGGTTCATGGAAGAATTTTCTTAGGTTTAAGATCTTTCTCTTCCTCTCTCTCTCTCTCTCTCTCTCTCTCTTCTCTCTCTCTCTCTCTCTCTCTCTCTCTCTCTCTTCTCGCTCTATCACTGTAAGCACGCAACATCGCAGATCAATAAGCATCGGAACTAATATAGTGACTGACGATAGGGAAGGAGGTGGGAGTATGAGGGAGGGAGGGAGTAGAGGGATGGGAGGGAGCAGTGGAGGGAATAAAGAGATTGAAGGATGGAGACCTCATAAGCGATGATTTGTGTGAATTATATTATTGGTAATCGGGATACTGTCCGTGTGAAAGTTACACCGGTGATTGGATAGTACTGGTTCATGTGAATGTTTACACCTGTGATCTATTGGGGTCCGGCTCGTGTGAATGTTAAACTGTGATCTTTGGGTCCTGGTTCATGTGAATGTTACACCTGTGATTCTTTGGGTCCTGGCTCGTGTGGAATGTTCCACTGGTGATCTTTGGGTCCTGGCTTCGTGAGAATGTTCCACTGGTGATCTTTGGGTCAAGGTTTCGAATGATGAATGTTACACCTGTGATCTTTGGGTCCTGGCTCGTGTGAATGTTCCACTGGTGATCTTTGGGTCCAGGTTCGTGTGAATGTTACACCGGTGATCTTTGGGTCCTGGCTCGTGTGAATGTTACACCGGTGATCTTTGGGTCCTGGCTCGTGTGAATGTTACACCGGTGATCTTTGGGTCCTGGCTCGTGTGAATGTTTACACGGTGATCTTTGGGTTTGGTCGTGTGAATGTTAAAAACCGGTGATCTTTGGGTCCTGGCTCGTGTGAATGTTACACTGGTGATCTTTGGGTTTTGGTTCGTGTGAATGTTACACCGGTGATCTGGAGTCCTGGCTCGTGTGAATGTTACACCGGTGATCTTTGGGTCCTGGCTCGTGTGAATGTTACACCGGTGATCTTTGGGTCCTGGCTCGTGTGAATGTTACACCGGTGATCTTTGGGTCCTGGCTCGTGTGAATGTTACACCGGTGATCTTTGGGTCCTGGCTCGTGTGAATGTTACACTGGTGATCTTTGGGTTTTGGTTCGTGTGAATGTTACACCGGTGATCTGGAGGTCCTGGCTCGTGTGAATGTTACAACCCGGTGATCTTTGGTCCTGGCTCGTGTGAATGTTTACCCCGGGTGATCTTTGGGTCCTGGCTCGTGTGAATGTTACACCGGTGATCTTTGGGCCCTGGCTCGTGTGAATGTTACACGGGATTTTTGGTCCTGGCTCGTGTGAATGTTACACCGGTGATCTTTGGGTCCTGGCTCGTGTGAATGTTACACCGGTGATCTTTGGGTCCTGGCTCGTGTGAATGTTACACCGGTGATCTTTGGGTCCTGGCTCGTGTGAATGTTACACCGGTGATCTTTGGGTCCTGGCTCGTGTGAATGTTACACTGGTGATCTTTGGGTCCTGGCTCGTGTGAATGTTACACTGGTGATCTTTGGGTCCTGGCTCGTGTGAATGTTACACCGGTGATCTTTGGGTCCTGGCTCGTGTGAATGTTACACCGGTGATCTTTGGGTCCTGGCTCGTGTGAATGTTACACCGGTGATCTTTGGGTCCGGGCTCTGTGAATGTTACACCGGTGATTTTTGGGGTCCTGGCTCGTGTGAATGTTACACGGTGATCTTTGGGTCCTGGCTCGTGTGAATGTTTACACTGGTGATTTTTGGGTCCTGGCTCGTGTGAATGTTACACCGGTGATCTTTGGGCCCGGGCTCGTGTGAATGTTACACGTGATCTTTGGGTCCGGGCTCGTGTAAAAGTTCCCCTGGTGATCTTTGGGTTTTGGTTCTGTGAATGTTACACCGGGAGGACCCT
>NC_069408.1:54369406-54384517 GCF_026875155.1 Cherax quadricarinatus | reverse complement strand
AAGGATAAAAGTCATGTAAAAGGTATCCGAAAAAACATTTTTCCAAGGTTACATTGTAAAAGGTAACCGAAAATTCGGTTTTCCCCAGCATTTTCGGGGTTACGCGCGGTTAAAAAACTTCCGGGGGTTTTCAAGTTTTTTTACGGGGGTTTCCGCTGCAAAAACCCAAAAGTAGGGACAGGCATGACGGGGAAAAAAAATTTAAAGGGCGGTCGTCCGGTTTAAAAAGACTGAAAGGGTTGTGGAAAAAAACCCAAAAAAGGTGTGGCTGAAAGTTAAGAACTTTGGCCCCCATTTTGTAGGTTTAAAGTCTAAAGGAACCCCGGGGTTTCCTGGGGGGGGTGGGGCCGGGTCGGGGCCGGGGGCCCTTGGGGGATCGTGAAAAAGGTTTTCGGGGTGAAGCAAAAAAAGTCCCCCCGGGAAACCCGGGATTTATTTTGTGGGCCCTTCCCTCCCCCCCCCTTAGGTTTTCCGGAATCAGGGGTGTTTTGGGCCTCAAGGCTTCCCCCCTTTTAAATGGGGGGGGGTGTTTCCGTTTTTCCCCGGGTGTGATGTTTCTGTAATTTTCTAGTCCCAATTTCCATGTTAAATTTGTTTTTCCGCTTTCGGGTAATTTGGGCCCCAAGGCCCCTTTTGAGGTTTTTATCCCCCTTGGCCCCCTGGGGTTTGAATTTTTTTCTTTCCCTCCTTTGGGGGGTATGGACAATTTTCCCGTAATGAAAAGTGACGAAATGTAAGGTTCCCCGTTTTAAAAGGTTTTTTACCAAAGTATTTTGTAAAGGTAACCGAATGTAAAAGGTTACATACATGTAAAAGGGTTTTTCCGTATATTAAAAAGGTTACCAGTAATGTAAAAGGTTTTACAAATGAAAAAGGTTACCAAGTCTGTACAGGTATCCAGTTAGTAAATTTTCAGTTCCCCCGGTTTAATTAAAAAGGTTATAAAAAAACCATTACTTAAAAGGGTTAAAAAGTCAGTCAAGTATACCGTACATGTAAAAGGATCCAGTCTGAAAAGTTACAGAAATGACGGTTAAGTACATGTAAGGTTACAGTTATGTACAAGGATAAAAGACATGTAAAAGGTTACCAGTTTAGTAAAAGGGTATTTTTTTTTTTAAAAACCCCCAAAAAGTACATGTACAAGGTATCCAGTATTGCAAAAGTTCCCCGTAATGTACAAGGTTTCCGTACATGACAAGGTATACGTTAGTACAAGGTTACGTCATGTCGGTATACCAGTATAGTCAAGGTTACAGTTCATTACAGGTATCCGTACGAAAGGGGTTCCCGTATATGAAAGGGTTACCGCATTTACGGTTACAGTTTTGCGGTATAGTATTTTCAAGGTATACGTCTGTACGGTTCCCGTTTGACGGTGAATTTCATTTTTAAGTTCAGACTGAAAGGTTATATTTATGTCCAAGGATAAAAGTACGTAAAGGTATACAGTAAGTCAGGTTAAAAGTACTGTCCAAGGTTTACAAGTACGTACAAGATACAATTTAGTCAAGTTTACAAGTACAGTACAAGTATAAAATTTAAGTAAAGGTTCAAGTATTGTACGGGTACAAGTCCGTGATTTCAAGAAAAGTTACAAAGGTAGAAGTCATGTACAAAAAATTTAAAAGACATGTAAAAGATAAAAAGTAATGTACAAGGTATACAAATATGTAAAAGGGTACCCGAAAGTTAAGGTTCCCAGTACTGTCAGGTATAAATATTGACAAGGTGTACCTGTCATGTCAGGTTACAGTCATGTCCAAGGAACAAAATGTACAAGGTATAAAGTTATTCAGGTGTACCGTAATGTAAAAGGGGTTTTCCAGATTGTACTTTTTCCAGTAAATGTAAAAAGGTATAAAGTAAGTCAAGGGGTCCATACTGTCAAGGTTACCGCGTACAAGGTTTACCGTATATGTACAAGGTGTACGTACTGTACAAGGTATCAATTTTAAATGTACAGGTGTCCAGTCATGTAAAAGGTATAATCAGCAAGGTATACGTTTGAAATGTTCCCAGTACATGTACAAGGTTTACAATTTTGAAAAAGGTTTCCCCAGTAATGTAAAGGGTTTAAAACCAGTACATGTAAAAGGTATCCCCAAAAATTGTAAAAGTGTACCAGTCTGTCAAGGTTTCAATTTTATGTACAAGGTGTACCAGTCCTGACAAGGTATCCCAGAATGTACCAGGAAATCCCAGTATATGTAATTTGTACCGTCTGTACATTATCCCCAGTACTTTTCAAGGTATCAAGTTTTGTAAAAGGTTTACAAGTAATGTAAAATGTATACAAGTATTTGCAATTTACAAGTACATGTACAAGGTATACAAGTATATGTACAAGGTATAAAAGTACATTAAAGGTATACAAGTACATGTAAAGGTATACAAGTACATGTAATTGGTATACAAGTCATGTACTGATAAAAGTACTGTCAAGTATTCAAGTCCCGTAAAGGTATAAAGTTATGTACAAGGTATAAAAGTCAAGGTTTCAAGTACTGTACAAGGTATACGCTGTACAGTAACAAGACTGTAAAGGGTTTTAAAAAGACTGTACGGGTATAAAAGAAATGTAAAAGTTTAACAAGTACATGTCAATTATAAAAGTACAGTACGGGTTTAAAGTACAGAACAAGGTATAAAATTTTAAGTACGGGGTTAAAAGCATGTAAAATTTTTATAAAAAAGTACTGTCCCGATATACAAGGATGAAAAAAGGGATCCCCGCATGTACAGGGTTTTAACAAGTACATGTCAAGGTATCCCAGTACATGTAAAAGGTTCCCGTAAAGTAAAAGGTAAAAAGTAATGTGGTTTTACGTACATGACGGGGGAACAAGTAATGTACAAAGCTTCCCAGTACATGTACAAGGTAAAAAGTACATGTCAAAGCATCCCAGTAATGTACGGGGATACCGTCATGAAAGGTATACCAGTACATGAAAGTATACGCCCATAGCGAATCGTAATACTACTATATGAAATTCCCTTGTTATGTGAGCTTTTCCCCGCAAATTATGTCGTTTTGGGTCCAGGAGGGGACCCCCCAGTCCATTAACCCCAAGATGGGACACACACCGCCCATAACCCCCAGGTGTGCCCCCACCCCAGTCACTAACACCCAGGAGGCCCCACACCGCCCCTAACCCCGGTGTGCCCCCAACCCCAGTCACTAAACCCGGATTCCCCAACCGTCCCAACCTCGGTTGTCCCCACACCGTCCACTAACCCCCAGGATGTGACCCCCCCAGCCCAATAACCCCCGGGTTGGCCCACCCCGTCCACTAACCCCCAGGATGTGACCCACCCCAGTTCATAACCCCGGATGTGACCACCCGTCCCTAAACCCCGGGATGTGCCCCCAAACCCCATCACTAACCCCAGATGGACCCCCCCCACCATAACCCCCAGGTGTGACCCACCCAGTCCACAAACCCCCAGGTTGTGCCCCACACCAGTCCACTAACCCCGGGATGTCCCCCACCCCGTTTTACAAAACCCCCAGGATGTGACCCACACCAGCCCATAACACCCGGATGCAACCCCCCAGCCACTAACCCCAGGATGGCCCAACATCCACAACACCAGGATGTGACCACCCCGCCCATAAACCAGGATGTGCCCACCCCAGTCCCAAACCCCCCAGGATGTGCCCCCCCAGTTCACAAACCCCCGGATGGCCCCCAACCCGCCACTCCCCCAGGTGTCCCCCACACAGTCCCTAACCCCCGGAGGCACCCCCAGCCACTAACCCCCGGATGTGCCCCATCCCAGTCCATACACCCAGGATGTGCCCACCCCCAGTCACTAACCCCCGGATGTGACCCACACCAACCCTAACCCCAGGATGGACCCCCCCCGCCCCAAAACCCCCCCAGGATGGCCCACCCAGTCCCAAACCCGGATGTCCCCCACCCCCTCCCTAACCCCGGATGGCCCAACCCCAGTCCACAAACACCCGGATGGCCCACCCGTCCCTAACCCCCAGGTGTGCCCCACCCAGCCACTAACACCCAGGATGTGACCCCCCCAACCCAAAAAACCCAGGAGTGCCCACCCCGCCCTCACCGGATGTGTCCCCCCGTTCACTAACACCCAGGATGTGACCACCCAGTCCCTAACCCGGATGAAACCCCCAACCAGCCCATAAACCCAGGTTGTGCCCCACCCAGCCACAAACACCCGGATGTGCCCACCCCGTCCACAACACCCAGGTGTGCCCACCCAGCCCCAAACCCCCAGGATGGACCCCCGCCATAACCCCCAGGTTTTTCCCACCCCCAGCCCACAACACCAGGATGTGAACACCCCCCTAACCCCCAGGTCCCCATTTTATTCTGTGGGTAAAAGGGGCGCAGGTGTCTTATGGAAAAGGTCCCTAAGTTTCCAGCTGTCCCGGAGGAGATTCGAACTCCGGTCTAGTGTGTTGTGAGTGCGCTGGTAGAGCTAGGGACCCCCACCCTCCTGGTTAAAGCTCTGTAAGGCTGTCTGTCCGGTTGGGTCCAGGCGGGGGAAAGTCGTTTTCTGTTCTTTTCTGTCAAGTCGGAGAGAGATGTTGGGCAGGCCTAAAGAAAGTGGGCATACTAAGGGTTTTACGAAACGTTTTTGTGCCTTGTGCGAATTTAAACCTTACTGTCGAACAGTGCGAGTATGTCGAAGTGCTCTAAGCTTCCTGGCTGCCTTGTTTGCAAAATTTACAAATGGGGCTTCTGGTCGTTTGGAAATCAGGTTTTACTCCAAGGTTATCAGCTTGTCCCAGGAAACCCAAAAACTCTCAAATTCTACCCCTGCTCCAGCATTCCTCAAAGGTGCCTGAGACCATTTTTGTTTTTTCTCGGGCAAAGTATCTCCTTGTTTTACCCGGCTGTAGGGCTGAAGTGGTGTGATGTAAAACGGGCCCGGGGACTGATTAACTTAAAACCGTTGCTTTCCCTTTTTGGAAAGTAAAAACAGAGTACGTTTTTATAGCATGGAAAATTTGGGATGAGTTGAAGGTCACAAGGTCAATGTAGGCAGGTAAAACAAAACACAACAGATTTGTCATTGGAAGACAATTGCCAACCCGAGACCAAAAAAGGGGGATTTTTTAAGGGGTATAGGGGTTTTTAGGGAGAGGTCAGAGGTCCAGGTGATAAGGGTTAGTACAAAAAGGTAGGTGATATAAGTATAATTTTTGAGAAAATAAACTCTTTCAAATTGTCCGTTAAATGATCGTAAAGTTTTCATTGTTTCCGGCGTGACCTTACAAAGTGGTTTCGGAAGATTTGCTGGTCTGCCATTTGTTTGGGCAAGACCAGGGCGCCGGGGCGTTTTTACTCCGAAACCCCCTCAGGTATTCCCGAAAGTCTTGTTCTGGGTAGCCCGGGAAATTCGTGGTAGGGGTATGTGGGGTGTGTGTGTTTGTGTGGGTGTGGGTGTGTGTGTGTGTTGTGTGGGTGGGTGGGTTTGTGTTGTTGTTCATTTATGTTTTTTATACTGGGGGCTTTGGCTCCATGCAATTAATCGTGGCAAACCCCACTCTGTTTATCCCCATTCTCCATATAACACTTCTCACAAAAAGAAAGTAGTATACAGCTTTGCGAAACCTTCGACAAGTGTGTATGGGGTAAAAAGCACAAAAAACGTGATAAAGGATTAAAAAGAAAAATAGGGAGATTGATCTTTAAAATTCCCCGCAAACAAACACATGGGTTAAAAGAAACAGAAAGTCAGGGTGGGTTTCAGTGACAGCTTGTTTTCCCAAAGGGCAGTCTAGGTCCCAACTGTTTCTCGTCCTCATATCTGCATAGACAGGATGTAAGCCACAGCAGTGTTTCCTTTATGTGATGCTGTAAAATTTTCATGGCGTGTCACCCTTGGAAAACTGCAAAACTCCCGCAGACTTAAACCGTTTCGGTGGCCCAGAAAGTATAGCTCAGTGAGAAAACATTTCAGTTTTCCCGTTATGTAAACTTTAGGAAATATAAGTGAGTATACCAAATTCAACCCCAATAGAAAGAAAAAAAAATGACTTGGGGTGTGTGTTAGGTGTCCCTTAAAAATCACGTGTCACTTCACACCACTAAAAAAAAATTTGGGGTTAACGTGGAACCCTTTAGCTGTGGGAAAACCAAATGTCCTTTAAATACTTGTTTCTCTAGACTGGAATACTTTACAAGTTGGCGAGTTAAAGTGCCAGATAAGTTAGTGTATGGTTGAACAATAACTCAATATGAGAGTGAAAGGAATCTTTTAATATATTATAAAAGTGCATGTGAATTGCTTCAAATATTGCAGGGCTAAGTGAACCATTCTTGGTTTTACAAACTTTAGGGATGTGTAAACTTAGCTTGAACCAGGATCAAAAGACAAATCTGACCCAAAGTTGTTATAAAGCCATATTAGGAATAATACACAAATAACCCGCACATAAAAGAGAGAAGCTCACGACGACGCTTCGGTCCGACTTGGACCATTGACAAAGTCACACTTTGTCAATGGTCCAAGTCGGACCGAAGCGTCGTCGTGAGCTTCTCTCTTTTATGTGTGGGTTATTTGTGTATTATTCCAGTCACGGTATTGTGCCTTTTGTTATTTAGCCATATTAGGAAGAAAACAAGAGTCAAGGCCAGGGTGATCATGCTGGGGAGGAGAGTCAAGGCCAGGGTGATCATGCTGGGGAGGAGAGTCAAGGCCAGGGTGATCATGCTGGGGAGGGAAAGTTCATATGAAACAACCAGGAACTGTGATTTGATCTCAAGATTCAGGGAGGTACTCACACTGGAGTACTCTACTAACAACCATTTCAAGACAGGCGAAACTACCGATCTGGAGAATGTACAAAGGACCTTCACTAAATATATTAGTTCAGTCAAGCACCTTAATTACTGGGAATGTTTGAAGTCCCTTGATCTGTACTCTTAGAATCCTGGCGACAAAGATCCCTCATAATCACACCTGGAAATCCTTGGTGGACTATACTCGTATGTCTCCTTTACGTTCTTCCAGTAAATATGGCTGCTTCACGTTCTTTCCAGTAAATATGACTGCTTCACGTTCTTCCAGTAAATATGGCTGCTTCACGTTCTTTCCAGTAAATATGGCTGCATCACGTTCTTTCCAGTAAATATGGCTGCTTCACGTTCTTTCCAGTAAATATGGCTGCTTCACGTTCTTTCCAGTAAATATGGCTGCTTCACGTTCTTTCCAGTAAATATGGCTGCTTCACGTTCTTTCCAGTAAATATGGCTGCTTCACGTTCTTTCCAGTAAATATGACTGCTTCACGTTCTTTCCAGTAAATATGACTGCTTCACGTTCTTCCAGTAAATATGGCTGCTTCACGTTCTTTCCAGTAAATATGGCTGCTTCACGTTCTTTCCAGTAAATATGGCTGCTTCACGTTCTTTCCAGTAAATATGGCTGCTTCACGTTCTTTCCAGTAAATATGGCTGCTTCACGTTCTTTCCAGTAATATGGCTGCTTCACGTTCTTTCCAGTAAATATGGCTGCTTCACGTTCTTTCCAGTAAATATGGCTGCTTCACGTTCTTTCCAGTAATATGGCTGCTTCACGTTCTTTCCAGTAAATATGGCTGCTTCACGTTCTTTCCAGTAAATATGGCTGCTTCACGTTCTTTCCAGTAAATATGGCTGCTTCACGTTCTTTCCAGTAAATATGGCTGCTTCACGTTCTTTCCAGTAAATATGGCTGCATCACGTTCTTTCCAGTAAATATGGCTGCTTCACGTTCTTCCAGTAAATATGGCTGCTTCACGTTCTTTCCAGTAAATATGACTGCTTCACGTTCTTCCAGTAAATATGGCTGCTTCACGTTCTTTCCAGTAAATATGGCTGCTTCACGTTCTTTCCAGTAAATATGGCTGCTTCACGTTCTTTCCAGTAAATATGGCTGCTTCACGTTCTTTCCAGTAAATATGGCTGCTTCACGTTCTTTCCAGTAAATGGCTGCTTCACGTTTTTTCCAGTAAATATGGCTGCTTCACGTTCTTTCCAGTAAATATGGCTGCATCACGTTCTTTACAGTAAATATGGCTGCTTCACGTTCTTTCCAGTAAATATGGCTGCTTCACGTTCTTTCCAGTAAATATGGCTGCTTCACGTTCTTTCCAGTAAATATGGCTGCTTCACGTTCTTTCCAGTAAATATGGCTGCTTCACGTTCTTTCCAGTAAATATGGCGGCTTCACGTTCTTTCCAGTAAATATGGCGGCGGTTTATTTACACTGGGCCGTGAGAGAGACATAATTATTTAATATTGTGGATAGATGGCGCATTTTTACGAGTAATTTGACGGGAAAACAGCGTGTGTGGTGAGGCTTGTGTTTCTTATTGCGAAGTTTTGGGAGAGAGAGAGAGAGAGAGAGAGAGAGAGAGAGAGAGAGAGAGGCTTGTGTTTCTTATTGCGAAGTTTTGGGAGGAGAGAGAGAGAGAGAGAGAGAAAGAGAGAGGAGAAAGAGAGAGAGAAGGTTACTGTGTTGTAGTGGAGTGGTGGGTAGGTGTGTAGATGTAATATACACCTGAGTGGGTGCACGAGATATATATATATATATATATATATATATATATATATATATATATATATATATATATATATATATATATATATATTATATATATACACTGAGAGGTACAATTCTCTGTACATATACACTGGTAGTTTATATTAATCAATATTTTAGGTATTAAAGTATTCTTGTCTGGTGGTGAATAGGTGATGTGCAGTCTTAATGACCCTCGTCTTGTGGATAAACTTTAAACCCCATTAACTATCAAGCTATGGAGAGAAGAAGTGGGTAATAAGAGGAGATAATGGAAGGCTGTGCTAGGAACCGTGACTAGACTCCTGAGAGAACAATTAGGCAAGTACACACACGATCATTTTACTTTCACCCCATTTTCTTTGCTGTTGCCGCTATTATGCTTTTATTCTCTCCTTTCCTCATTCCTCCTGAGGTTCGTCAGACACCTGAGGCAACTGGACTTAGCAATGGCATGCCAGCACTGATGACTTGATCCTTACCAGTGGTATACTCACAGTGACGACTTCATTGTACCATTCTGGGGCTACCAACTTGGATCCAGGATCTATCAAGTTCGGATTAAGTCCTTACGGGCTTGTGCATTCTCTAGTAATTAACCAAGTGGTCAGGTACTATGAAATGATTTTCCCTGTCGGGGATACAGTCCCACAACATCGGGCATGCAGGATAGTGCACATTGACTGACGTGAAGTGGAAACTCACACAACCTTGGTACTGAGACTTTCCCTGTGATGGCCCCCTTGCTCAAGTGGTGCTCCTCCACAGGGGAGCCTTGTCAAAAATGACCACTTAAAACTGTCATACACAGGTCATCTGGGGAGAGGTGTTTCTGTACAGCTACTGCACCCCACCAGTGTCTGTTGCCCCTCGTAATCTTGCAAGGAAAGGGGTTGTATAGGGCCCTTCCTTTACACGTTGTAAGAGAACACCCTTTTCCGTGTCAGTACCTAATTTACAAAAAAACCCCACAAAAAGAGAACTTACGACGATTTTCGGTCCGATTGGCCATTGACAAAGTCACACAGTGTAATTTTGTAAGGGTCCAAGTCGGACCAAAACGTCGTCGTAAGTTTCCCTTTCTTTATGTGGGGTTTTATTTGGGGTATCGTTCCAGTCACATTTTGGGCCCTTTTTTGGTTTTTTCCAGTACGTAATGAAAAATTTATATCCCCTAAACCCAGGGCATGTGTCAGCCATTGAAAACAAAATTTTGACCCCCAAGATGACCACTCTTTATGAAACTCTCACTCTACACGTTGGGCTTAAATATAAAAACCTGTTCATGAATAAAATAAAAATTTCAACTGTGTATAAGTAAGTCCTAGTATGGCAGTTTAATTATGGCACAAGTTTTTTTTTTTTTTTTTTTAAAAAGTGTTCACATTCTCTCCGAATTCGAGATTTAATAGGTGCATCAAGTTTTTGTGCCCAATTTTGTTTTACCAAGTTTGTGGTACCAAGTTTGGTGCACGAAGTTTGGTGACCAAGTTTTGTTGTACCAAATTTATGTGTACCAAGTTTATGTGCACCAAGTTTATGTGCAAACCCAAATTTATGTGCACCAAGTTTTTGTGTACCAAGTTTGTGTGCACCAAGTTTATGTGCACCAAGTTTGTGTGCACCCAATTTGTGGGGCACCAAGTTTTGTGACCAAGTTTGTGTGCACCAAGTTTATGTCACCAAGTTTGTTGTACCAAATTTGGGGGTCCAAGTTTATGTCACCAAGTTTATGTGCACCAAGTTTTGTGCACCAAAATTGTGTGACCAAGTTTGTGGTTTTCCAATTTGGTTGCACCTTTTATTGACCAAGTTGTGTTACCAAGTTTTTGTGCACCCAAATTTTGTGCACCCAAGTTTGTGGGTACCCCGTTTGTGTGTACCAATTTATTGCACCAATTTATTTGCACCAATTTGTGTGCACCCAGTTTGTGTGTACCAAGTTTATGTGCACCAACTTTATGTGCACCAAGTTTGTTGTACCAAGTTTATGTGCCCCCCAAGTTTATGTCACCAAGTTTTTGTGCACCAAATTTGTTGTACCAAGTTTTTGTGTACCCCGTTTGTGTGCACCAATTTTGTGCACCAAGTTTGTGTGTACCAAGTTTGTGTGCACCAAGTTTATGTGCCCCCAAGTTTGTGTGACCAAGTTTTTGTGTACCAATTTTTTGTGCACCAAGTTTATGGGGCACCAAGTTTTGTGCACCAAGTTTGTGTTACCAAGTTTGTTTACCCAATTTGTGTGCACCAAGTTTAGTCACCAAGTTTGTGTGACCAAGTTTGTGTGCACCAAGTTTAGTGCACCAAGTTTGTGTGTACCAATTTTTTGTGCACCAAATTTATGTGCCCCCCAAGTTTTGGGGTTTTACCAAGTTTGTGTGCACCAATTTATGTGCAACCAAGTTTTTTGGCACCCGTTTGTGTTACCCAAATTTGTGTGTACCAATTTATTTCACCAAATTTGTGTTTACCAATTTGTGTGTACCAATTTGTGGTACCAAGTTTTTGTGCACCAATTTTTTGTGCCCCAATTTTTTGTGACCCAAGTTTTTTGTTACCAAGTTTGTGGCACCAAGTTTATGTGTACCAAGTTTTTGTGCCCAAGTTTATGGTACCAAGTTTGTGTGCACCAAGTTTTTGTGCCCCCATTTGTGTGCACCAAGTTTGTGTGCACCAAAATTTATGTGCACCAATTTATGTGCACCAAGTTTGTGTGTACCCAATTTTTTGTGACCAATTTGTGGGTACCCAAATTTGTGGTACCAAATTTGGTCACCAAATTGTGTGCACCAAGTTTGGTGACCAATTTTGTGTGCCCAAGTTTAATTTTCACCCAAGTTTATGTGCACCAAGTTTTGTGCACCAAGTTTTTTGTGCACCAAGTTTGTGTGTACCAAGTTTTGTTGTACCCAAATTTGTGTCACCAAGTTTGTGTGTACCAAGTTTGTGTGTACAAAGTTTGTGTGACCAAGTTTAGTCCCAATTTTTTGTGTACCAAATTTGGTACCAATTTGTGTGTAAAATTTTTGGGTACCAATTTTTGTGACCAAGTTTTTATTTGTGTACCCGTTTGTGTGTACCAAGTTTGTGTGTACCGAGTTTTGTGTAAAGTTTGTGTGTACCAAGTTTGTGTGCCCAATTTTTTGTGTACCAATTTGTGGTTTTCCCAAATTTTGGGTACCAATTTTTTTGTTACCCCAAGTTTTTTTTGTGCACCAAGTTTGTGTCACCAAGTTTTGTGTACCCAAATTTGTGTGTACCAAGTTTTTGTGCACCCAAATTTTTGTGCACCAAGTTTGTGTGCACCAAGTTTGTGTTTACCAAAGTTTTTGTGTACCCAAGTTTGTGTGCACCAAGTTTGTGTGCCCCCCAAGTTTGTGTGCACCAAGTTTGTGTGCACCCAAATTTGTGTGCCCAAGTTTGTTTACCAATTTGTGTGCACCAAGTTTTGTGTGACAAATTTTTGTGTCACCAAGTTTGTGTGCACCAAGTTTGTGTACCAAGTTTGTGTGCACCAAGTTTGTGTGTACCAAGTTTGTGTCACCAAGTTGTGGCACCAATTTGTGTGCACCCCAAATTTTTGTTACCAAGTTTTGTCACCCAAGTTTGTGTTACCAAAGTTTTGTGCACCAAGTTTTTTGCACCAATTTTTTGGGGCACCAAGTTTTTGGGGTCCAATTTGTGTGCACCATTTGGTTGTACCAAGTTTGTGTGCCCAAGTTTTTGTGTACCAAATTTGTGTGTACCCAAATTTTGTGCACCAATTTGTGTGCACCAAGTTTTGTTACCAATTTTTGTGTACCCAAATTTGTGTGTACCAAATTTGTGTCACCAAGTTTTGTGACCAAATTTGTGTGTACCAAGTTTGGTGCCAAAATTTGTGTGTCCAAGTTTGTCCAATTTGGGGTTTTTTTTTTTGTGTACCAAATTTTGGGGGTACCAAGTTTGTGACCAAGTTTTTGTGACAAGTTTGTGTGTACCAAGTTTGTGTGACAAGTTTTGTGTACCAAATTTTGTTTTACCAAGTTTTGGGTTTTGGGGTACCAAGTTTTTTTGGGACGAAGTTTGGTGTACCAATTTGCCTTGTCTGTTAAAAAAGTTCTTTGTAAAAATTCCTTGGAATCCATAGATCACTGAATACGGATAAAAACATCTCATTTTGTTTAAACGCAACCTTATATTCTAGATTCGTAATGAATTATGTATAAATTTTAAAATCCATTGTTGTGTACGTGTAGATTGTATAGATTTAGCACAGAGGAATGCCAAACATCCATCCTGGTATGTGTACTTTATGTCGGGGATGCCCCATGTTAGTGTCGCCGAGCTGCAACACTGTACTTGTGTATCACCTTGAAGTCCCCACTGTATAACCTTTATAAAAAAGTCCCCACTGTAGTACACTTAAAAGACATCCCCACTGTATACAACCTTTCATAGACAGTCCCCACTGTGTACACTTCTAGACGTCCCCACTGTAGTACACTTACATAGACGTCCCCACTGTAGTAACTTACATAGACAGCCCCCCGTAGTACACTTAATAGACATCCCCACTGTAGTACACTTTTCATAGACAGTACCCACTGTATACATTACATAGACTCCCCCTTGTGAAGGCTTACTAGCCCGTAAACAACTTCAACAGTATTTTCCCGCTGGCTCCTCCTCAGGAAAATTAATGAAAGAAAAAGAAATAAAAATTCCCCAAAAATAAACACTATTTATTAAATCAAACATAAAACAACAAAACAAAGAAAAGGTATATCCTATTTGAAGGAAAAAAAAAAATGAAATGAAAAAATAACATTTGAACTCAACGCTAATATTACAATGGTGTCTGGTGTTGGTGACATGTTGTTGAAAACCCTAGCCGTTCTGTGATAAGGGGGGGGGCGCAGGTGGTTGGGACCATCCACTCTATTCTTCACAAAAATCGCCTGATTATACCCCATACAGGAAAGCAGGTTTTTTTACCGTGAATGCGTGGGGTTTTCGTCCTGCCTTTTATACAGGTGCAAGGTAGTTCAATACAAAAGGGAAGTCTCTGGATGTTGTCCTTCTCCTTTTCTGCTCGTTATTGCCGGTGACCCTCTTGACATCCAAGTTGGAAAGACAGACAGGTTACCCACTGCTTAAATAATCACTCTCCATGGTAAGTCTGATACTTAAAAGATGTGGTGATTATTACAACAGTCAACATAGAGCAAGGCTGAAAAGACAAAGTTTATTATTGATCAAAAGTGAAGCTTTTAACCAATAAATCCACTAGAATAAAAGGCAGGCATGTACTTACAGTAGTGTTGGGAGCTGTGAGTCGAGTGATTTACTGTTTGATCAGAGCCCCACACGTCACCTTTCGGGGGGGAAGAGGGAGGGGAAGGGATAGCGGGAGCTAGACTGACCCTACATTAACAAGCAGCCGGCAATTAAACTACCCACTTTAGGGGTGGGGGAGAAAAGGCGGGAAAAACGGGAGCGTGACTTACCCTACCTTAACTAGTAGCCGGCAGACAAACTATCAATTTAGGGGTTGGAGTAGAAAAGGCGGGGAATATCGGGAGCTAGACTGACCCTACCTTAACGAGTAGCCGGCAATGAAACTATTGTTACTATATATTCCCTCTCTACTCCTATCTATTGAACTTTTCCCTCACACCACTGTAGTACACTTATATAGACAGTCCCCACTTTAGAGCCCTAGGCCACAGCGTTCGTCGTCACTTCCTCGCTAGACGCAGAACAGTAGAAAGGCAGCCTGGGATCCTCTTAAGTCTTAAATATACATCTCCAAGGTGACCTACGAGTGTATTCTGTTCCTTCAGATATCTCCTACGAACCTCACAACACCTCCTTCCTTCCCTACCTCCCTCTCTCCTTTCCTTCCCTCCCTCCGTGTGTCCTTCCCTCCACCTTCTTTCTGTCCTTCCTCCTCCCTGCTTCCCTCTCTCTGTCTTTCAGTAACTTTGATACTAAGAGTACCTCCTCTTTCTCTCTGTCTATCTCCCTCCCTCCCTCCCTCTTAACACCGCCATTACTCACCTACCTCTGGCTGTTTGTCCTGTGACGTGGCTACCTGTGATTGGCCATCGTGCCAGGGGACTGTGCATCATTGGCCACTGCGCTGCTGATGTCACACATCCCCGTGACTCTGAGGCCTCTTATTGGCCAGCAAGATTTGTGACGTATATATATATGTGTGTGTTTGTAGAACGTAGAATATAACTTTGGTATAACTGTGTCTAGCATTAGGAATAATATTAGGAGAGGAAGTAAATAATGAAAATGATTGTTATAGGAATGCAGTTAGAAGCCTGAGTAGATCTATAACCCACTATGATAACATGAACTTAGATAAGTATGTTTATGGAGCAACTTGCAATGTGAACACTGACTGATGTTGTAGTGGCCAGGCTTAGGCTTGGTTACAAGTACTGACTGATGTTGTAGTGGCCAGGCTTAGGCTTGGTTACAAGTACTGACTGATGTTGTAGGGCCGCTTAGGGTTGGTTACAAGTACTGAGATGTTGTAGTGGCCAGGCTTAGGCTTGTTACAAGTATGACT
>NC_069408.1:54353549-54368906 GCF_026875155.1 Cherax quadricarinatus | reverse complement strand
CTCCTGGCCTCCTCTCTTCCTTCTTTTGCCCCCCTTTTCCCTTCTTCCTACCTCCTCTTTTCCCTTCTTCCTGGCCTCCTCTCTTCCTTCTTCCTAGCCTCCTCTCTCCTTCTTCCTGGCCTCCTCTCTTCCTTCTTCGTGGCCTCCTCTCTTCCTTCTTCCTGGCCTCCTCTCTTCCTTCTTCCTGGCCTCCTCTCTTCCTTCTTCCTGGCCTCCTCTCTTCCTTCTTCCTGGCCTCCTCTCTTCCTTCTTCCTGGCCTCCTCTCTCCCTTCTTCCTGGCCTCCTCTCTTCCTTCTTCCTGGCCTCCTCTCTTCCTTCTTCCTAGCCTCCTCTCTTCCTTCTTCCTGGCCTCCTCTCTTCCTTCTTCTTGGCCTCCTCTCTTCCTTCTTCCTGGCCTCCTCTCTTCCTTCTTCTTGGCCTCCTCTCTTCCTTCTTCCTAGCCTCCTCTCTTCCTTCTTCCTAGCTTCCTGCCTCCACTAGTTATTCTACTTGTTCCTCTCACCACATCTAGAACATTTACCTCATTACTCACAAACACACTCATCTCTGGTGTGTTTGTTCTTGTTACTCTCAGCATCACTCACAAACACACTCATCTCTGGTGTGTTTGTTCTTGTTACTCTCAGCATCACTCACAAACACACTCATCTCTGGTGTGTTTGTTCTTGTTACTCTCAGCATCACTCACAAACACACTCATCTCTGGTGTGTTTGTTCTTGTAACTCTCTGCTTCACTCACAAACACACTCATCTCTGGTGTGTTTGTTCTTGTTACTCTCAGCATCACTCACAAACACACTCATCTCTGGTGTGTTTGTTCTTGTAACTCTCAGCATCACTCACAAACACACTCATCTCTGGTGTGTTTGTTCTTGTAACTCTCAGCATCACTCACAAACACACTCATCTCTGGTGTGTTTGTTCTTGTTACTCTCTGCTTCACTCACAAACACACTCATCTCTAGTGTGTTTGTTCTTGTTACTCTCAGCATCACTCACAAACACACTCATCTCTAGTGTGTTTGTTTGTTCTTGTTACTCTCAGCATCACTCACAAACACACTCATCTCTGGTGTGTTTGTTCTTGTTACTCTCAGCATCACTCACAAACACAGTGGAAAAAGCTGTGTCACATTGTTGTTGTCTTTGTCATCTCCAACTATTGTTCTTGCTCGATTTCTTTGTTAATCTCGTTTTTTTTGTATGTTTTTTTGTCTTCTTGCTTGTGAGTGCAATCATGTATGAGTGGTCACACGGGAGCCACCATCTGTACTCTCTCTCTCTCTCTCTCTCTCTCTCTCTCTCTCTCTCTCTCTCTCTCTCTCTCTCCTCTCCCCTCTCTTTTCCTCTCTCTCTCTCTCTCTGTCTCTCTCTCTCTCTCTCTGTCTCTCTCTCTCTCTCTCTCTCTCTCTCTCCCCTCTCTCTCTGTCTCTCTCTCTCTCTCCTCTCTCTCTCTCTCCCCTCTCTCTCTCTCTCCTTTTCTCTCCTCTCTCTCTCTCTCTCTCTCTCTCTCTCTCTCTCTCTCTCTCTCTCTCATTTGCTCTTTAGACGCTCTGTAATGGTCTCTCTTTAATACACTCTCTAATGGTCTGCGTTTAATATACTCTGTAATGGTCTGCGTTTAATATACTCTGTAATGGTCTGCGTTTAATATACTCTGTAATGGTCTGCGTTTAATATACTCTGTAATGGTCTGCGTTTAATACACTCTGTAATGGTCTGCGTTTAATATACTCTGTAATGGTCTGCGTTTAATACACTCTGTAATGGTCTGCGTTTAATACACTCTGTAATGGTCTGCGTTTAATATACTCTGTAATGGTGTGCGTTTAATATACTCTGTAATGGTCTGCGTTTAATACACTCTGTAATGGTCTGCGTTTAATATACTCTGTAATGGTGTGCGTTTAATATACTCTGTAATGGTCTTCGTTTAATATACTCTGTAATGGTCTTCGTTTAATGGGCTTTGTTTAAGGGACTATGTTTAACGGGTTTAACAGGCTTTCTCAATGGGATAAAATGGGCTGTATTTGATGGAATCTGTTTAATGGGATCTATTAAATAAGATCTTCAATGAGCTTTTAGATGATATCTGTGTAATTAAGTTTGTTGAGTGCGATCTGTTTAAATAGGTTTGTTAAATGACTTCTTGTGTAACAGGGTCCATCTAAATGGTGTGTTTTATGGAGGAGAGGTTTCCGTAACGGATTCTGTTTAATGGGGGTCACTGCGCTGTTTTTTCCTCCACATACTGGATGGAGTTGTCCTCCACTTCCTCCGTATTAGTTAGGTTCACTCATACATTCACGAACATTAAAACGAACCATCATTTGCGTCTCTCTAGATAGTCTTCAGTTCTGCTCTTCTCTCCTCATTCTTGTTATCTCGTTTTTCTGGTTAAATCTTCGTTTTTCTTCAGTTTCATTCTTAGTCTTCGGTTGACGTCTTCCCTCTGGTGTGGCTTTGGTCTTCCCTCTGGTGTGGCTGTGGTCTTCCCTCTGGTGTGGCTGTGGTCTTCCCTCTGGTGTGGCTGTGGTCTTCCCTCTGGTGCGGCTGTGGTCTTCCCTCTGGTGTGGCTGTGGTCTTCCCTCTGGTGTGGCTGTGGTCTTCCCTCTGGTGTGGCTGTGGTCTTCCCTCTGGTGTGGCTGTGGTCTTCCCTCTGGTGTGGCTGTGGTCTTCCCTCTGGTGTGGCTGTGGTCTTCCCTCTGGTGTGGCTGTGGTCTTCCCTCTGGTGTGGCTGTGGTCTTCCCTCTGGTGTGGCTGTGGTCTTCCCTCTGGTGTGGCTGTGGTCTTCCCTCTGGTGTGGCTGTGGTCTTCCCTCTGGTGTGGCTGTGGTCTTCCCTCTGGTGTGGCTGTGGTCTTCCCTCTGGTGTGGTTGTCGTCTTCCCTCTGGTGTGGCTGTGGTCTTCCCTCTGGTGTGGCTGTGGTCTTCCCTCTGGTGTGGCTGTGGTCTTCCCTTTGGTGTGGCTGTGGTCTTCCCTCTGGTGTGGCTGTGGTCTTCCCTCTGGTGCAGCTGTGGTCTTTCCTCTGGTGTGGCTGTGGTCTTCTCTCTGGTGTGGCTGTGGTCTTCTCTCTGGTGTGGCTGTGGTCTTCCCTCTGGTGTGGCTGTGGTCTTTCCTCTGGTGTGGCTGTGGTCTTCCCTCTGGTGTGGCTGTGGTCTTTCCTCTGGTGTGGCTGTGGTCTTCTCTCTGGTGTGGCTGTGGTCTTCTCTCTGGTGTGGCTGTGGTCTTCCCTCTGGTGTGGCTGTGGTCTTTCCTCTGGTGTGGCTGTGGTCTTCCCTCTGGTGTGGCTGTGGTCTTCCCTCTGGTGTGGCTGTGGTCTTCCCTCTGGTGTGGCTGTGGTCTTCCCTTTGGTGTGGCTGTGGTCTTCCCTCTGGTGTGGCTGTGGTCTTCCCTCTGGTGCAGCTGTGGTCTTTCCTCTGGTGTGGCTGTGGTCTTCTCTCTGGTGTGGCTGTGGTCTTCTCTCTGGTGTGGCTGTGGTCTTCCTCTGGTGTGGCTGTGGTCTTTCCTCTGGTGTGGCTGTGGTCTTCCCTCTGGTGTGGCTGTGGTCTTCCCTCTGGTGTGGCTGTGGTCTTCTCTCTGGTGTGGCTGTGGTCTTCCCTCTGGTGTGGCTGTGGTCTTCCCTCTGGTGTGGCTGTGGTCTTCCCTCTGGTGTGGCTGTGGTCTTCTCTCTGGTGTGGCTGTGGTCTTCCCTCTGGTGTGGCTGTGGTCTTCCCTCTGGTGTGGCTGTGGTCTTCCCTCTGGTGTGGCTGTGGTCTTCCCTCTGGTGTGACTGTGGTCTTCCCTCTGGTGCAGCTGTGGTCTTCCCTCTGGTGTGGCTGTGGTCTTCCCTCTGGTGCAGCTGTGGTCTTCCCTCTGGTGTGGCTGTGGTCTTCCCTCTGGTGTGGCTGTGGTCTTTCCTCTGGTGTGGCTGTGGTCTTCCCTCTTGTGTGGCTGTGGTCTTTCCTCTGGTGTGGCTGTGGTCTTCTCTCTGGTGTGGCTGTGGTCTTTCCTATGGTGTGGCTGTGGTCTTCTCTCTGGTGTGGCTGTGGTCTTCTCTCTGGTGTGGCTGTGGTCTTCTCTCTGGTGTGGCTGTGGTCTTCTCTCTGGTGTGGCCGACCTTAACATTCACTGACCACGACCTGTCTGTCGGAAGAACTGGCCACTAGTGACTGCTGCAGGTGGCCCGGTGGCCTGGTGGCTAAAGCTCCCGCTTCACACACGGAGGGCCCGGGTTCGATTCCCGGCGGGTGGAGACATTTCGACACGTTTCCTTACATCTGTTCACCTAGCAGCAAATAGGTACCTGGGTGTTAGTCGACTGGTGTGGGTCGCATCCTGGGGGACAAGATTAAGGACCCCAATGGAAATAAGTTAGACAGTCCTCGATGACGCACTGACTTTCTTGGGTTATCCTGGGTGGCTAACCCTCCGGGGTTAAAAATCCGAACGAAATCTTATCTTATCTCTCTCTCTTCTGTTAGTGACTGTTACTAGTGACTGCTGTTAGTGACTGTTACTAGTGACTGCTGTTAGTGACTGTTACTAGTGACTGCTGCTAGTGACTTTTACTAGTGACTGCTGCTAGTGACTGTTACTAGTGACTGCTGCTAGTGACTGTTACTAGTGACTGCTGCTAGTGACTTTTACTAGTGACTGTTGCTAGTGACTGTTACTAGTGACTGCTGCTAGTGACTTTTACTAGTGACTGCTGCTAGTGACTGTTACTAGTGACTGCTGCTAGTGACTTTTACTAGTGACTGTTGCTAGTGACTGTTACTAGTGACTGCTGCTAGTGACTTTTACTAGTGACTGCTGCTAGTGACTGTTACTAGTGACTGCTGCTAGTGACTTTTACTAGTGACTGCTGCTAGTGACTGTTACTAGTGACTGCTGCTAGTGAGTTTTACTAGTGACTGCTGCTAGTGACTTACTAGTGACTGCTGCTAGTGACTGTTACTAGTGACTGCTGTTAGTGACTGTTACTAGTGACTGCTGCTAGTGACTGTTACTAGTGACTGCTGCTAGTGACTGTTACTAGTGACTGCTGCTAGTGACTGTTACTAGTGACTGCTGCTAGTGACTGTTACTAGTGACTGCTGCTAGTGACTGTTACTAGTGACTGCTGCTAGTGACTTTTACTAGTGACTGCTGCTAGTGACTGTTGCTAGTGACTGCTGCTAGTGACTTACTAGTGACTGCTGCTAGTGACTGTTACTAGTGACTGCTGCTAGTGACTGTTACTAGTGACTGCTGCTAGTGAGTGTTACTAGTGACTGCTGCTAGTGACTTACTAGTGACTGCTGCTAGTGACTGTTACTAGTGACTGCTGCTATTGACTGTTACTAGTGACTGCTGCTAGTGACTTACTAGTGACTGCTGCTAGTGACTGTTACTAGTGACTGTTGCTAGTGACTTTTACTAGTGACTGCTGCTAGTGACTGTTACTAGTGACTGCTGCTAGTGAGTTTTACTAGTGACTGCTGCTAGTGACTTACTAGTGACTGCTGCTAGTGACTGTTACTAGTGACTGCTGCTAGTGACTGTTGCTAGTGACTGCTGCTAGTGACTTACTAGTGACTGCTGCTAGTGACTTTTACTAGTAACTGCTGCTAGTGGCTTTTACTAGTGACTGCTGTTAGTGACTGTTACTAGTGACTGCTGCTAGTGACTGTTACTAGTGACTGCTGCTAGTGACTGTTACTAGTGACTGCTGTCAGTGACTGTTACTAGTGACTGCTGTTAGTGACTGTTACTAGTGACTGCTGTTAGTGACTGTTACTAGTGACTGCTGTTAGTGACTGTTACTAGTGACTGCTGCTAGTGACTGTTACTAGTGACTGCTGCTAGTGACTGTTACTAGTGACTGCTGTTAGTGACTGTTACTAGTGACTGCTGCTAGTGACTATTACTAGTGACTGCTGCTAGTGACTGTTACTAGTGACTGCTGCTAGTGACTGTTACTAGTGACTGCTGCTAGTGACTGTTACTAGTGACTGCTTCTAGTGACTGTTACTAGTGACTGCTGTTAGTGACTGTTACTAGTGACTGCTTCTAGTGACTGTTACTAGTGACTGCTGCTAGTGACTGTTACTAGTGACTGCTGCTAGTGACTGTTACTAGTGACTGCTGATAGTGACTGTTACTAGTGACTGCTGTCAGTGACTGTTACTAGTGACTGCTGTTAGTGACTGTTACTAGTGACTGCTGTTAGTGACTGTTACTAGTGACTGCTGTTAGTGGCTGTTACTAGTGACTGCTGCTAGTGACTGTTACTAGTGACTGCTGCTAGTGACTGTTACTAGTGACTGCTGCTAGTGACTTACTAGTGACTGCTGCTGGTGACTGTTACTAGTAACTGCTGCTAGTGACTGTTACTAGTGACTGCTGTTAGTGACTGTTACTAGTGACTGCTGCTAGTGACTGTTACTAGTGACTGCTGCTAGTGACTGTTACTAGTGACTGCTGCTAGTGACTGTTACTAGTAACTGCTGCTAGTGACTGTTACTAGTGACTGCTGTTAGTGACTGTTACTAGTGACTGCTGCTAGTGACTGTTACTAGTGACTGCTGCTAGTGACTGTTACTGTGACTGCTGCTAGTGACTGTTACTAGTAACTGCTGCTAGTGACTGTTACTAGTGACTGCTGTTAGTGACTGTTACTAGTGACTGCTGCTAGTGACTGTTACTAGTGACTGCTGCTAGTGACTGTTACTAGTGACTGCTGCTAGTGACTGTTACTAGTGACTGCTGCTAGTGACTGTTACTAGTGACTGCTGCTAGTGACTGTTACTAGTGACTGCTGCTAGTGACTGTTACTAGTGACTGCTGCTAGTGACTGTTACTAGTGACTGCTGCTAGTGACTGTTACTAGTGACTGCTGCTAGTGACTGTTACTAGTGACTGCTGCTAGTGACTTACTAGTGACTGCTGCTGGTGACTGTTACTAGTGACTGCTGCTGGTGACTGTTACTAGTGACTGCTGCTAGTGACTGTTACTAGTGACTGCTGCTAGTGACTGTTACTAGTGACTGTCACTGATGACTGTCAGTAGTGACTGATCTTGCACAATTGGTGTTCACCTTCATCAGTTAATTTCTGGTATTTCATTGTATTTACTTACGTAAAGAAACATAAACAAATGTTGACAGTACAAATTTCGTTATCATTATCAGTAAGTTAAATTATAATTACATTTGAGAGAAGCGGGAGGTAAGAGAGAGAGAGAGAGAGAGAGAGAGAGAGAGAGAGAGAGAGAGAGAGAGAGAGAGAGAGAGAGAGAGAGAGGGAGGGGGGAGAGTGAGAGAGAATGTGTGTGGAGGTGTCTATACAAGGATGAAACAGCCTGTGCAGGGATAGATGAGGTCTTTAGGTAGGAGGAGGTGAAGGATGGGAGGTGGAGAGGCGTCCTGGGAGGGTGGCTACAGGGAAGCTAGCAGAGCGTGAAGCAACACACACGGCAAGATAATAAAGGAAGCAGGGAAAGGAAGGAGAGGAGGAGAAGGATCAAGGTGAGCATGATGACCTGGAGGAGAAGGATCAAGGTGAGCATGATGACCTGGAGGAGAAGGATCAAGGTGAGCATGATGACCTGGAAGAGAAGGATCAAGGTGAGCATGAAGACCTGGAGGAGAAGGATCAAGGTGAGCATGATGACCTGGAGGAGAAGGATCAAGGTGAGCATGATGACCTGGAGGAGAAGGATCAAGGTGAGCATGATGACCTGGAGGAGAAGGATCAAGGTGAGCATGATGACCTGGAGGAGAAGGATCAAGGTGAGCATGATGACCTGGAGGAGAAGGATCAAGGTGAGCATGATGACCTGGAAGAGAAGGATCAAGGTGAGCATGAAGACCTGGAAGAGAAGGATCAAGGTGAGCATGATGACCTGGAAGAGAAGGATCAAGGTGAGCATGATGACCTGGAAGAGAAGGATCAAGGTGAGCATGATGACCTGGAAGAGAAGGATCAAGGTGAGCATGATGACCTGGAAGAGAAGGATCAAGGTGAGCATGATGACCTGGAGGAGAAGGATCAAGGTGAGCATGATGACCTGGAAGAGAAGGATCAAGGTGAGCATGAAGACCTGGAGGAGAAGGATCAAGGTGAGCATGATGACCTGGAGGAGAAGGATCAAGGTGAGCATGATGACCTGGAGGAGAAGGATCAAGGTGAGCATGATGACCTGGAGGAGAAGGATCAAGGTGAGCATGATGACCTGGAGGAGAAGGATCAAGGTGAGCATGATGACCTGGAGGAGAAGGATCAAGGTGAGCATGATGACCTGGAGGAGAAGGATCAAGGTGAGCATGATGACCTGGAGGAGAAGGATCAAGGTGAGCATGATGACCTGGAGGAGAAGGATCAAGGTGAGCATGATGACCTGGAGGAGAAGGATCAAGGTGAGCATGATGACCTGGAGGAGAAGGATCAAGGTGAGCATGATGACCTGGAGGAGAAGGATCAAGGTGAGCATGATGACCTGGAGGAGAAGGATCAAGGTGAGCATGATGACCTGGAGGACAAGGAGGAGAAAAATGTGAGGAAGATTATGAGGGAGGTGTGAGGAAGACTACAGTGTGTTACATCATGTACTCAGTGTTACTTAGCAGTTACACCGAGTGAATTGTTAACATTTAATTGAAGTATTTTAAGAAATGAGTTATTTCCAGGTACATAATTTGGTCCTGGGGAACAAGTAAAGTACTTTTCTCAATACGCAAGTTGGTCCATGAGGAACAATGAGTACTTTCCCAAAAGGTCCCCAAAGTTGGCCATGAGGAACAATGAGACATTCTCAAGTACGCAAGTTGGCCAAGGAAAAGGAGTACTTTTTCCAGGTACCAATTTTGGTCCATGAGGAAAAAGTAGTACATTCTCAGATTTACGCAAGTTGGTCCTTTAGGAACAAGTGAGTACATTCCAGAGACAAAAAGTTGGTCCAGAGAACAAGTGATACATTCCGATAACAATTTGGTCCATGAGGAACAATTGAGTCATTCTCAAAAAGTCGCAAGTTGTCCCCATGGGGAAACATGAGTACATTCATAGGAAAAATTTTAAATTAATTTTTGGGGTGAATGGTATATAACCAACTATTTTTACTGATGTAAAATAAAACTTTTTGTACTGATCTCTGCTGCCAGACATCTTGTAACAGTGATACCATCTGTGTCTGCCAGACTATCTTGTAACAGTGCTTTTAAACCAGCTGTTCTTCCAGACTTTTTTTGTGGGGCGTAAAAAAATACCAGCTTGTCTGCCAGATATCTTGTAACAGTGCAGATACCATGCTGTGTCTGCCAGCTATTTTTTGTGGGGTAGTATAACCATTTGTGTCGGCCAAAAACTTGTAACGTGGTATCCCATGTGTGTCTCCCCAGACATCTTTAGCAGTATTTACCAGCTGTGTCTGCCCAGACTATTTTGAAGCAGTAAAATCCATGTGTTTTGCCGACTATCTTGTAACAGTGCATAAACCCATGCTGTTTTCGCCAGCTATCTTGTAGCAGTAGTTCCATTTTTTTGTGTCGCCAGATTTCCCTTTAACTTGCATTACCATGTTTGTTTCCCCGACATTTTTGTAGCAGTATTCCATCGTGTCTCCCCGACTATCTTGTAGCAGTATATCCATCGTGCCCCCTGCCAGACAAATTTGAAAACAGGGCGTATACCATTCTGTTCTACCGAAATCTTGTAACAGTGCATTTACCAGGGGGGGTCGCCGGGACTCTCTTTAGCAATAGTATACATGCTGTGTCTGCCAGACTACTTGTAACAGTGCAGTAAACCATTCTTGTCTACCAGATATCTTGAAAAAAGGCAGTATCCATGCTTGTCGCGGACTCCTTTAGCAATAGTATACCTTTCTGTTCCCCCAGACATTTTTAAAAAGTGCATAACCATTCGTGTCTACCAACTATCTTGTAACATGCATATACCATGGTGTTCCCAGACATTTGTGCAATATATCCATACGTTCTGCCAATATTTTTGGTAACGTAGTAAACCCATTCTGTGTCTCCCGACTATTTTTGTAACATGCATAACCTTTCTGTTCTCCAGACTATCTTGTAACAGTGCAGAAAACCATTCTGTGTCACCAGACTATCTTGTAACGGCAGTATACCATGCTGTGCCGGGCCAACCTATCTTGTAACAGTGCAAAATACCATTCTTTTCCCCCTACCAGACTACTTTAACAGTGCAGTAACCATTCTGTGTCTACCAACTATCTTTTTTAACGTGCAGTAACCATGCTGGTCTGCGAGTCTTTTGTAGCAATATTAAAAACCATGTGTGTCCCCCCAAATATTTTGTAACAGTGCATATACCAGCTGGTCTCCCCCAGAATATCTTGAAACATGCGTAAAACCATTCTGTTCTCCAAACTATCTTGTAACGTGCAGTATACCTTTTTCGTGTCTACCAACTATTTTGAAAACAGTGCAGTATACCATGCGTTTGTCGCGGAAAAACTCTTTGTAAATAGTATACCATGCTGTGTCTCCCCAACATCTTGAAACAGTGCGTATACCATTCTGTGTTTACCAACTATCTTGTAACAGGGGGCGTAACCATTCTGTTTTAAAAAAACCAGACTATCTTGTAACATGCAGTATACCAGCTGTGCCCCTGCCGACTACTTGTAGCAATAAAAAAACCATGCTGTGTCTGCCAACTATTTGTAACAGGGCGTATCCCCCATTCTGTGTCTACCCAACTATCTTGAAACAGTGCAGTATACCATGCTGTTCTGCCAGCCCTATCTTGAAAACAGTGCAGAAAACCCATTCTGTGTCTAACAGACTATCTTGAAAACATGCAGTATTACCATTCTGGTCTACCAAACTATTTTAAACAGTGCGTATACCATTTGTTTCTACCAACTATCTTGTAAACAGTGCAGTATATCATGCTGTGCCCTGCCAACTATCTTGTAACGTCAGTTATCCCCATTCTTTTTAAAACAATATCTTTTGTAACA
Source organism: Cherax quadricarinatus (assembly GCF_026875155.1). Lineage (NCBI taxonomy): Eukaryota > Metazoa > Arthropoda > Malacostraca > Decapoda > Parastacidae > Cherax > Cherax quadricarinatus. The sequence goes on along the minus strand of NC_069408.1, from coordinate 54,357,936 downwards.
GTGCATATCCTTTTCTGTGTTACCAACTATCTTGTACAGTGCAGTAAAACCATTCTGTGTCTCCCAGACTATTTGTAACAGTGCAGAAACCCCATTCTTGTCACCAACTATTTTTGTAACGTGCAGTAAACCATTCTGTGTCCCCCGTTTTATTGTAACAGTGCAAAATACCACCGGGGTCACCGATATCTTGTAACAGTGCATATCCCACTGTGCTGCCAGACTCTTTGTACAATAGTTTTCCTGCTGTGTCTCCAGCCTTCTTGTAACTGCAGAAAATACCATGCTGTGTCTGCCAGACTATCTTTTAAAGTGCAAAACCCGGTTACAGACATCTTTGTAACAGTCAGTATACCATTTCGTTTTCCTACCAGACTATCTTGTAACAGTCCCAGTTACCATTCTGTGTCTACCAACAATCTTGTAACAGGCAGTATACCATGCTGTTCTGCCAGATTTTCCTTGTAAAAATAGTAACCATGCTGTGCCCCTACCAACTATTTGAAACATTTTGCAGATACCATCTTGTCAAACCAGACTATCTTGTAACAGTGCAGTATACCATGCTTTTTTCCCTGCCCCCCCCTCTTTTAAAATAGTATCCATGCTGTTTCACCAGACTTCTTGTAACACTCCTTTTACTTCCACCTTTTAACAAAAGAATTGATACGTCACGTCAGCACCAAAAAACCTAGCTAGTTGATCCAGGTTTTATTACGTTGGTCAGCACATTTACTGAAAAACCTAACTGGGCGAACGTTCCTTTTTTGTCTTGACATGCATTTAAATGCCCTTTGTTTACTTTTTTCATGAGTTGACCTTTGAATTTTTTCACCAGCCGGTTACGTAACCCCCTTTAAAATTAAAAAAATATTGCATTTGAAAACAGAAGAACGCAGCGGGCAAAAAACACCTTCTAAATGTGTTTTCCAATTTTTTTGGGCGCAATTTTTTTTTAATCGCGTTTAGCAAGAGTTTTTTTTAAAGAGATTTTTTACTGTAGGCCCGGGGGCAGGGAAGGGAGTGGAAGTGAGGAAGTATCTGTTTTTATAGGGCCGGGGCTGTGACGCAGAGGGGGGGGGGGGGAAAGGTAAGAGTTTGAAAATTTAACACAGGGAGAAGGAAAAAGGAGCGAAAACACGGGAGAGAGAGAAAGGGGAGAGCGCTAACGGGGGTGCAAAAAGAGCACTCATACAAGACCCAAAGACTTTGCGGGCGACGAATAGGCCCCTTTGAAGACTTTCAAAAGACTCTTAGAAGGCTCTTAGAAGCTCTTATAAAAAGACGCTTAGAAGTCTTAGAAACTCTTAAAGGCCCTTAGAAGGCTCTTAGAAACTCTTAGAACACTTTTTAAACACTCTTAGAAGGCTCTTAGAAGGCTCTTAAAGGCCTTAAAGCTCTTAGAAACGTTAGAACACTCTTAGAAGGCCCTTAAAGACTTTTAAAAAAACTCTTAGAAAGGTTTTAGAAGGCTCTTAGAAGATTTTAAACACTGTTAAAAACATCTTAAAGGGGCCTTAGAAGACTCTTAGAAAACTCTTAAAAAGGCTTTAAAGGGCTCTTAGAAGATCTTAAACACTTAAAGGGGCGGGGACATTTTGCTGAGCAGGGGACCACAAACATTGGCAAGAATGATGAAAGGTGATGAAGGAAGATAAAAAGCGGAAGAGAATGTAGGAGCAGAATGCAGGACAGGATAATCAAAGAATGCATCAAATTTAAAAAAAATGCATAAGAAAAAAGGGTTCTAAGAAGGGAAAAAGTTGGTGAAGGGGCCATTTTTTTTTTTGATTTTAAAAAAACTGTTGACGTCGTATTTTTCTGCTACCTTATTCTGTGGTGTTAAAACCCTTTTTGGGCTACTGTGTTCTGTTTGAGAGTTAATTTGGTAACTACCCACAGTTTGGGGGTTTACACGTGGGAATAACAAGTAAAATTTTTTCCTCTTCGTGACCATCACACGGGCTGACCGAGAACTTCAGAAAGCGAGAGGAATTTAGGGAAAAAACAGGGATGAGGGTGGAAGTGGGAATAAAGAAGAGGGCACAGGTGCGGGGAAAAGGGCGAGGCGGAATAAAGAGGTATGATAAAAACCAGGGAGGAGGAGGAGGACGAGGTGAGGGGAGAGGTGTCCTACACCTGTGGGAGGGGAGAGTTTTGGTTAGCACCTGCTGGGAGGGGGGGGGGTCCTAGCACAACTGGGAGGGGAGTGTTGCCTAGCACCTGCTGGGAGGGGAAGGTGGCGTGCATCGTGGGGGAGGAGAGGGGGTGCCCAGCACCTGCTGGGGAGGGGGGAAAATTGCCTAACCTGCGGGAGGGGAGAAGTGTGGGGCCCAGACCTGCTGGGAGGGGAGAGGTGTGCCCTAACCCTGGGGGAGGGGAGAAGTGTCCTAGCACCCTGCTGGGAAGGGGGGAGGTGTGCCTAGGGACCGCTGGGAGGGGAAAAAAGTGGGCCCGCACCTGTGGGGGAAAGGAAGGTTTTTTGCCCACACCTGCTGGGAGGGGAGAAGTGTGCCTAGCACCTGTGGAGGGAGAATGTACCTAGCACCCGCTGGGAGGGGAGGGGATTTTCCTAGCACCTGCTGGGGGGGGGAAAAGTGTGCCTAGCACCTCTGGGAGAGGAAAAGGTGTTTCCGCAACCCTGTGGGGGGGAGGTGGTGTCAGCACCTGCTGGGAGGGAGAGGTGTGCCAGCACCCGTGGGAGGGGAGAGGTGTGCCTAGCACCTGCTGGGGGGGAAAAAAGTGTGCCTAGCACCTGTGGGGGGAGAGGTGGCCTAGACCTGCGGGAGGGGAGGGTGTGCCAGCACCTGGGGGTGGGGGGGAAAAAAAAATGTCCTAGCACCTGCTGGGGGGGAAGAGGGCCTACACCTCTGGGAGGGGAGAGGGGGGCCTGCACCTTGGAGGGGGGAGGTGGGGCCTACACCTCGGGGGGGGGGAGGTGTGCCTAGCACCTGCTGGGAGGGGAGAGGTGTGCCTAGCACCTGCTGGGAGGGGAAAGTTGCCTAGCACCTGCTGGGAGGGGAGAGGTGTGCCTAGCACCTGCTGGGAGGGGAGAAGTGTGCCTAGCACCGCTGGGAGGGGGAATTTTTGTGCTAGCCCCCTGCTGGGGGGGGAGAGGTGTGCCTAGCAACTGCTGGGAGGGGAGAGGGTGCCTAGCAAACCTGCTGGGGGGGGAGAGGTGGGGGCCTAGCACCTGCTGGGGAGAGGAGGGTGTCCCCTAGCCCCTGCTGGAGGGGAAAAGGGGGCCTGCCCCTTTCTGGGAGAGGAAGGTGTGTCTAGCACCCGCTGGGAGGGGAAAGGGGTTTGGCCCCTACACCTCTGGGGGGAGAGGGGGCCCCTTTACCTGCTGGGGAAAGAGGTGTTCACCCCGCTGGGAGGGGGAGGTGTGCCAGCACCTGCTGGGAGAGGAGAGGGGCTACATGAGGGAGGGGAGAGGTGGGCCTATTTTCCTGCTAGGAAGAGAAGTGGCCTAGGGAAATCTGGGGGGGGAGAGGGTGCCTAGACCCTGGAGGGGAGGGGTGTGCCAGTAACCCTGCGGGAGGGGAAGGTGGCCTACCCTGCTGGGGGGGGGAGGGGTGTGCCTATCCCGCGGGAGGGGGAAAAAAAGTGTGCCTAGACCTGCAGGAGGGTAGTATAATTTTAAGCTTTGCGTCCCCATTGAAGAGGGGGGGTTCATTAGCAAAGGGGAGGGCAGAGGGTGCCCGGGGGATGGCAGGCGGGGTTTGGCAGGGGGGGTGGGCGTGCTTGGGCCCACTCCAGGCTACTGGACAAAGCAAAAATTTCGGGAGTCACTAGGTTGCTGCTGCTGCTGCTCGCTGCTGCTTGTATCTGCGGTTGGGTCAATAGCCTTGCAGCAGCAGCGGCGGTACTTAATAAAAAGAGTTGCACCCCTTTTCTCTCTCCTTCCCCCCCCCTCTGGCTCTCACTCTCTTTTTCCCCTCTTTTTTTTTTTTTCCCATCTTCAATACTTTAGCCCCAACAAGAGGACCCTCGAAAACGACTCTACCCTTTGTCTCGTTTTCTCTTGATGTTTCGTGAAATTAAATTTTAAAAAAGTTTTGGGACCCGCTTTAAACATCACTCTGAAGACGAATACATTTTCTTTGTGGTTTTTAATGGTCGTATTTTTAATTTGTGGATTACGGGAAAAGAAAGTTTATGGTCGACTTATTTGTGGTATTACTGAGAGAATGTTTAGGGTCGTACTATTTGGGATTATAGATAATTTTTATGGTGACTTATTTGGGGGTTTTTACTGGATGATTTTTTATGGTCGATTATTTGTGGTATTACGAGATGAATTTTAAATGGTCGTATTTTTTTTGGTATTACTGAGAAAGGTTTATGGTCGTACTTATTTGTGGAAATTACTGAATGAATGTACTTG
>NC_069408.1:54334633-54353049 GCF_026875155.1 Cherax quadricarinatus | reverse complement strand
CGATAACTTTTTTTAAAACTTCGTTGTTAAAGTGTTTAAAGGTCCCATGACCGAATCGTTTTCTAATAAATGTGTGCTAGTATTTGCTCACTTGTTTTTCTAAACCAGTATCTTGGGTATTTCAATGTATAGTTGTGATCAGTCTTCTCTCTCAGCCGTCTCTTAAAGTTATGATCAATCTTCTCTCTCAGCCGTCTCTTAAAGACTTCAGCATAATCGAGTCAGCGAGGGACTAGTGATAGTGACTGTTGTGTGTTCCTGGAGTGTTTGGAGTGTTTGGAGTGTTTGGAGTGTTTGGAGTGTTTGGAGTGGGCTGGTGGAGTCTTCAGGGACTTGATGGACCGCTTTGACTTTGGTAAAAAGTCTACCTGACTTAGTCTACTCCCTTGTTATTTTTAACAGAGGAAATGCATGCCAGGTATATGTGTCTCAGGTCATTCTGAGAGGCCTGATTCTGTGTTCCACTCGTAACAGTCTGGTATCCCAGAGATCTGGAGCCAGGTGTGTTCTGGAGCCAGGTGTGTTCTGGAGCCAGGTGTGTTCTGGAGCCAGGTGTGTTCTGGAGCCAAGTGTGTTCATTATCTATCGTGGTTGATTCACGAGTGTTCCTGTGTTCTAATGGATAACACTATGTGTTCTTGACATGTGTGTTCCTGTGTTCTTGACGTGTGTGTTCCAATGTTCTACAGAACACTGTGTTCTTGACGTGTGTGTTTCTGTGTTCTACAGAACACTGTGTTCTTGACGTGTGTGTTTCTGTGTTCTACAGAGCACTGTATGTTCTTGACGTGTGTGCTCCTGTGTTCTACAAAACACTGCGGTCTTGATGTGTGTGTTCTTGACGTGTGTGTTCCTGTGTTCTACACAACACTGTACGTTCTTGACGTGTGTGCTCCCGTGTTCTACAGAACACTGTGTTCTTGACGTGTGTTTCTGTGTTCTAGAGAACACTGTATGTTCTTGACGTGTGTCCTCCCGTGTTCTTGACGTGTGTCCTCCCGTGTTCTTGACGTGTGTGCTCCCGTGTTCTACAGAACACTATGTTCTTGACGTGTGTGCTCCCGTGTTCTACAGAATACTGTGTGATCTTGACGTGTGTGCTCCCGTGTTCTACAGAATACTGTGTTCTTGACGTGTGTGCTCCCGTGTTCTACAGAACACTGTGTGTTCTTGACGTGTGTGCTCCCGTGTTCTACAGAACACTGTGTGTTCTTGACGTGTGTGCTCCCGTGTTCTACAGAATACTGTGTTCTTGACGTGTGTGCTCCCGTGTTCTACAGAGCACTGTGTGTTCTTGACGTGTGTGCTCCCGTGTTCTACAGAACACTGTGTGTTCTTGACGTGTGTGCTCCCGTGTTCTACAGAATACTGTGTGTTCTTGACGTGTGTGCCCCCGTGTTCTACAGAAACACTGTGGTTCTGACGTGTGTGTCCGTGTTCTACAGAACACTGTGTGTTCTTGACGTGTGTGCTCCCGTGTTCTACAGAATACTGTGTTCTTGGACGTGTGGCTCCCGTGTTCTACAGAGCACTGTGTGTTTTGACGTGGGGTGCTCCGTGTTCACAGAACACTGTGTGTTCTTGACGTGTGTGCTCCCGTGTTCTACAGAACACTGTGTGTTCTTGACGTGTGTGCTCCCGTGTTCTACAGAACACTGTGTGTTCTTGACGTGTGTGCTCCCGTGTTCTATAGAACACTGTGTGTTCTTGACGTGTGTGCTCCCGTGTTCTACAGAACACTGTGTGTTCTTGACGTGTGAATCTGATTAACGGTGACGTCTCCTCTACTGCTGGTATCACCACCTCGGTATTAAGAGTGAGGTACCCGCAGCCTCTGCTGTGATCCTCGCTTTAGTACCACTGACTGTGGTACACACGTCACTTTGTACCAAGAGTGGACCAGCGGCAGGCTACTGTGCCACTGACTATACCACTGGCTGTACCACTGACTGTACCACTGACTGTACCATTGGCTGTACCACTGGCTGTACCACTGACTGTACCACTGACTGTACCACTGACTGTACCACTGGCTGTACCACTGAATGCATCACTGGCTGTACCACTGGCTGTACACTGGCTGTAACACTGATAGTACCACTGTGCCACTGACTGTGCCACTGACTGTACCACTGGCTGTACCACTGACTGTACCACTGGCTGTACCACTGACTGTACCACTGGCTGTACCACTGACTGTACCACTGGCTGTACCACTGACTGTACTACTGGCTGTACCACTGAATGTATCACTGACTGTACCACTGGCTGTACCACTGACAGTACCACTGACAGTACCACTGACAGTACCACTGGCTGTACCACTGGCTGTACCACTGACAGTACCACTGACAGTACCACTGACAGTACCACTGACAGTACCACTGACAGTACCACTGACAGTACCACTGACAGTACACTGACGAAACCACTGAAAATACCACTGACGTACCACTGGCTGTACCACAAGGCTGTACCACTGAACAGACCACTGACAGTAACCACGACAGTACCACTGACAGTACACTGACAGTACCCACTGTCAGTACCCCTGACAGTACCACGGACAGTACACTGACATACCACTGACAGTACCACTGGCGTACCACTTGACGTAACCACTGACAGTACCACTGACAGTACCACTGACAGTACCACTGACAGTACCACTGACAGAACCACTGACAGTACCACTGACCGTACCCATTTGGACAGAAAATTCACTGACAGTACCACTGACAGTACCACTGACAGTACCACTGACAGTACCACTGACAGTACCACTGACAGTACCACTGACAGTACCACTGACAGTACCACTGACAGTACCACTGGCTGTTCTCCACTGACAGTACCACTGACAGAACCACGACAGTACCACTGACAGTACCACTGACAGTACCACTGACAGTACCACTGACAGTACCACTGACAGTACCACTGACAGTACCACTGACAGTACCACTGACAGTACCACTGACAGTTCCACTGACAGTACCACTGACAGTCCCAAACTGACAGTACCACTGACAGTACCACTGACAGTACCACTGACAGTCCCAAACTGACAGTACCACTGGCTGTACCACTGCCAGTACCACTGGCTGTTCCACTGACAGTACCACTGACAGTACCACTGACAGTACCACTGACAGTACCACTGACAGTTCCACTGACAGTACCACTGACAGTACCACTGACAGTACCACTGACAGTACCACTGACAGTACCACTGACAGTTCCACTGACAGTCCCACTGACAGTACCACTGACAGTACCACTGACAGTACCACTGACAGTACCACTGACAGTACCACTGGCTGTACCACTGACAGTACCACTGGCTGTTCCACTGACAGTACCACTGACAGTACCACTGACAGTACCACTGGCTGTACCACTGACAGTACCACTGACAGTACCACTGACAGTACCACTGACAGTACCACTGACAGTACCACTGACAGTACCACTGACAGTACCACTGACAGTACCACTGACAGTTCCACTGACAGTACCACTGACAGTACCACTGACAGTACCACTGACAGTACCACTGACAGTACCACTGACAGTACCACTGACAGTACCACTGACAGTACCACTGACAGTACCACTGACAGTATCACTGACAGTACCACTGACAGTACCATGGCTGTACCAAACTGGCTGTACCACTGACAGAAACCAAATGACATACCACTGACAGTACCACTGACAGTACCACTGACAGTACCACTGACAGTACCACTGACAGTACCACTGGCAGTACCACTGACAGTACCACTGACAGTACCACTGACAGTACCACTGACAGAAACCCATGACAGTACCACTGACAGTACCACTGACAGTACCACTGACAGTACCACTGACAGTACCACTGACAGTACCACAACTCTCGCCAGAGGAACCTGTGTATTCTCGTTCATGTCACCAGTGTGATTCAGATTATCACTTTAACCTCACCTTTTTTTCCACCATATTTAATTCACTGATGTACAACGAGCCACTAAACTAAGACCCGCCAGCCTTGCTGCATATAACAATATATATATATATATATTTTATATAAATATATATATATAAATATATATAAATATATATATTATATATATATATATATATATATATTTTATATATATATATTATATATATATATATAATTATAATAAAATATATATATATATATATATATAAAAATATAATATATATATATATATATATTATATATATATATAAAAATCGGGACTTCAGGAGGGAGGCTTCCTGGAAGCCTCGTGAAGCCTACAGCTTCAGGAGGAGTTACTGGCTTCTTGGTGAAGCCTCCCTACTTCAATTCCTTGGACGAAGAGCCCTTCAATTAGCAACAAGGTAAAGGAGATTAATTATTTTCTGGAATGCTACAAGCAAAACTCTCTGGAATTCCTGGAATGCTACAAGCAAAACTCTCTGGAATTCCTGGAATGCTACAAGCAAAACTCTCTAGAATTCCTGGAACTGCTTCAGGAATCATGCTTCATTCCCATTCCCGAAAGGGGCTGAGCCCCCTCTGTCAGCGTAGCTCCCATGAGTGTGCAGGGCAGCCCTCTTGTCAGCGGAGCCCCCTGTCAGCGTAGCTCCCCTGTCAGCGTAGCTCCCCTGTCAGCGTAGTTCCCCTTTCAACGTAGCTACCCTGTCAGCGTAGCTCCCGTGTCAGCGTAGTTCCCCTGTGTGTGCAGGGCAGCCCTCTTGTCAGCGGAGCCCCCTGTCATCGCAACCCCTCACTGTCAGCGCAACTCCCCACCGTCAGCGCAGCCCCCTCACTGTCAGCGCAACTCCCCACCGTCAGCGCAGCCCCCTCACTGTCAGCGCAACTCCCCACCGTCAGCGCAGCCCCCTCACTGTCAGCGCAACTCCCCACCGTCAGCGCAGCCCCCTCACTGTCAGCGCAACTCCCCACCGTCAGCGCAGCCCCTCCCTCCTGAACTTCAGAAGTTATATTCTGAAGAAACAACACCGTGAAGAAGTTACATCTCTCGCAGGAATTACATTGTGAGGGAATTACGTCTTGAAGGAATTACCTTTGTAAGTTACTGAGATTACATTGAGAGAAAACTTCTCAGCTACACTTGAGGAAATTGAACACTTAGCAGGATGCTGAGGGGACGAATGAGGGGTCTTAGACAGAGGGGAAGGTTTTTTCTAGGTGGGTGAGGGTCTTAGAGAGAGGGGAAGGTTTTTTCCTAGGTGGGTGAGGGTCTTAGAGAGAGGGGAAGGTTTTTTCTAGGTGGGTGAGGGGTCTTAGAGAGAGGGGAAGGTTTTTTCTAGGTGGGTGAGGGTCTTAGACAGAGGGGAAGGTTTTTTCTAGGTGGGTGAGGGTCTTAGAGAGAGGGGAAGGTTTTTTCCTAGGTGGGTGAGGGGTCTTAGAGAGAGGGGAAGGTTTTTTCCTAGGTGGGTGAGGGGTCTTAGAGAGAGGGGAAGGTTTTTTCCTAGGTGGGTGAGGGTCTTAGAGAGAGGGGAAGGTTTTTTCCTAGGTGGTGAGGGGTCTTAGGAGAGGGGAAGGTTTTTTCCTAGGTGGGTGAGGGTCTAGAGAGAGGGGAAGTTTTTTTCTAGGTGGGTGAGGGGTCTTAGAGAGAGGGGAAGGTTTTTTCTAGGTGGGTGAGGGGTCTTAGAGAGAGGGGAAGGTTTTTTCTAGGTGGGTGAGGGGTCTTAGAGAAAGGGAAGGTTTTTTCTAGGTGGGTGATGGGTCTTAGAGAGAGGGGAAGGTTTTTTCCTAGGTGGGTGAGGTCTTTAGAGAGAGGGGAAGGTTTTTTCCTAGGTGGGTGAGGGTCTTAGAGAGAGGGGAAGGTTTTTTTCCTAGGTGGGTGAGGGTCTTAGAGAAAGGGGAAGGTTTTTTCTAGGTGGGTGAGGGGTCTTAGAGAGAGGGAAGGTTTTTTACTAGGTGGGTGAGGGTCATAGAGAGAGGGGAAGGGTTTTTTCCTAGGTGTGTGAGGGTCTTAGAGAGAGTGGGAAGGTTTTTTCTAGGTGGGTGAGGGTCTTAGAGAGAGGGGAAGGTTTTTTCCTAGGTGGGTGAGGGTCTTAGAGAGAGGGGAAGGTTTTTTCTAGGTGGGTGAGGGTCTTAGAGAGAGGGGAAGGTTTTTTTCCTAGGTGGGTGAGGGGGTCTTAGAGAGAGGAGGAAGGTTTTTTCTAGGTGGGTGGAGGGGGTCTTAGAGAGATGGGAAGTTTTTTTCTAGGTGGTGAGGGTCTTAGAGAGAGGGGAAGGTTTTTTCCTAGGTGGGTGAGGGGTCTTAGAGAGAGGGGAAGGTTTTTTCTAGGTGGGTGAGGGGTCTTAGAGAGAGGGGAAGGTTTTTTCTAGGTGGGTGAGGGTCTTAGAGAGAGGGGAAGGTTTTTTCTAGGTGGGTGAGGGTCTTAGAGAGAGGGGAAGGTTTTTCTAGGTGGGTGAGGGGTTTCATGGAGAGAGGGGAAGGTTACTATACGAGTGTCAAATGGTCATTCAAACAACAGGAGAAAAAAGTGCAAAACACATCAGGGGTACACACGCACACACACACACACACACACACACACACACACACCACAACACACACACCACACACACACACACACACACACACACACACACACACACACACACACACACAAAACACACACACATACTGGAGTATGCAGCACCAGTTTGGAATCCACACCTAGTCAAGCACGTCAAGAAATTAGAGAAAGTGCAAAGGTTTGCAACAAGACTAGTCCCAGAGCTACGGGGATTGTCCTACGAAGAAAGGTTGAGGGAAATCGGCCTGACGGCACTGGAGGCCAGGAGGGTCAGGGGAGACATGATAACGATATATAAAATACTGCGCGGAATAGACAAAGTGGACAAAGACGGGATGTTCCAGAGATGGGACACAGACACAAGAGGTCACAATTGGAAGTTGAAGACTCAGATGAATCAAAGGGATGTTAGGAAGTATTTCTTCAGATAGAGTAGTCAGGCTGTGGAATAGCCTAGAAAGTGACGTAGTGGAGGCGGGAACCATACATAGTTTTAAGGCGAGGTATGATAAAGCTCATGGGGCAGGGAGAGAGAGAACCTAGTAGCAATCATCGAAGAGGCGGGGCCAGGAGCTATGAATCGACCCCTGCAACCACAAATAGGTGAGTACACACACATAAACCAGCAGCCCCCTCAAAAATGGGATTAATTTTTTGGAAGTGTTGTGGGAAGACCAAGAGAGGGATTTGTTAATGTCACCAGTGATTACTGACCATGTGTGTTGAGAGAGAGAGAGAGAGAGAGAGAGAGAGAGAGAGAGAGAGAGAGAGAGAGAGAGAGAGAGAGAGAGAGAGAGAGAGAGAGAGAGAGAGAGAGAGAAAGACAGACAGAGAATCAGACAGAGACAGACAGAAACAGATACAGAGAGACTAGAAATAACTTGGCCTCTTGTTCTTTGCCTTCTATTTTTTTCCTTCTGTCTTTTCTCTTCCTAGCTCTTGTTTCCTCTTCTTCATCCGTCTCTCTCTCTCTCTCTCTCTCTCTCTCTCTCCCTCAGCCCCCACTCTCTCTCTCCTCTCTCCCTCAGCCCCCCACTCTCTCTCTCTCTCTCTCTCAGCCCCCACTTTCTCTCTCTCTCTCCTTTTCGCGCACTCCATCTTCCTCTCCTTCATTGCCCCGTCTCCCCTCTCCTTCTCTCCCCTCCCCACTCCCCCCTCCCCACTCCCCACTCCGCAGGGTACACTTCTTACACCTAATGAGGATGTGAGAGGGAAAACATGTTGAGGGAGGGGGGGGGCAGCCTCTTGCTTCCTTGGAGGGGATTACCGCCCCCCTTCCCTTCCTTCCTCTTCTTAGTGCCTCTACTTCCCCCTTCTTGGCCCCCTCCCTCTTTTTGGTGAATAAAGAAACATAGAATAATGAACAAAATACAAAACATAGAATAAAGAACATAGAATGAAGGATAAAGAATAGAAACAAAGAATAAAGAGCAGAAAATACAATATTGATCAAACATAAGAATATTTAGTATACGTTATTATTTACAGTTTAGTGGAAATTTTGTAATAATTTGTCACAATTGTTCGCAACGAAACAAGTGGTATTGATCAATACCACACTGCACTAGCCAAGGAGTCGAACCCATGCTGTTTTGGTCCGCCTCATGGTGAGAGAAAACGCATGACGCTTTAGACCACTAGACCACACAATCCTTAACAACGGTGCATCCAGCCAAGCTAGATGTTGTACCCACCATCGAAGGACATACGGTGGTGTGGACGCCTCTGAACTAATTTCATTCTCCTCCCTGTTTGTGTACTACCTCAACAAGCAGTGTATTATATTATTGTACCCATGGGTTCGACTCCTTGGCTAGTGCAGTGTTGTTATATATATATATATATATATATATATATATATATATATATATAATATATATATATATATATAATATATATATATATATATAATATATATTATATATATATATATATATATATATATATATATATATATATATATATATATATATATATATATATATATATCAACAAGTCGGCCGTCCCCCACCGGGGCAGGGTGACCCAAAACGAAAAAAAACCCCCCTGAAAATATTTCATTTCCCTTTTGTACTCAAAAATACTTTTTGCAGGGCGCCCGTAAATAGTTGAAAAAATATAAAAAAATTTATAAAATATATATAACATAAAAACAAATATAAAATTTAAAAAATAATTTATCAATAAATTTAATTAAAAATTTTTTTAAAAATAATAAAAATGTTCATGCGGGGAAAAAAAATACTGTCCCATTTTAATTAGAACAAATTAGGGCAAACAAACTTAAGTTTTTAATTATATTTTTTTAAAAACAGGACCCAATCCCCAAACTCTTTATTAACTAATTGGGGGGTTTACTTTTGTTTTTCCAGCCAGAGTATTTTTCCTGCCGGAGGAACTAACAATTTACGTAAAAAATTTTGATACAAAAATCCGCGGAAAGAAAGACAATTCAAATTTTGGGTAGATTGGCAAATATTGACACGGGGTTTTCCATCAAAAAACGTAAAAATTATTTAGGGGGTCGTTTTTGGTGGAGAAAAGTTTCATGTTCACAGGTTTAGCGAGGTTTACAGCAGAAAACATTTAAAACTCCTCAACTAGTCATGTTGAGCCTGTGCAAATTTTTGCTATTGGGAAAGTAGTTAGCACTACACAGGGACTTCAGTGAAGCAGTAGACGGTTGTAACCATAACTAGTGAGATGTGGAGGGACTAATTGTATCAGTCATCACTTTTGTGAAAAAATGCAGGTATCTTATTGAGCCATGGAAGGTTGACTTGGAAGTGGCAGGGTTTATTAGATCAAAAACTTTAGATAGTATGTTGCAGGGAAATTCTTATTGTGAGAGTGGCAGAATTTGTGAGAAGTGGCTAGGGACTTTGTTAGATGCAGGGACTATTGTGAGAGTGGCATGGATACTTTTGTGAGAGTGACAGAATATTGTGATAGGGCAGTGACTTTGTGAGAGTGGCAGGACTTTTGAGAGTGCAGGGACTTGTGAGGTGGCAGGGACTTTGTAAAGATGGCAGGAACTTTGTGAGAGTGCAGGGACTTTGTGAGGTGGCAGGACTTTGTGAGAGTGGCGGACTTTTGAGAGTGGGCCAGTGACTTTGGAGAGTGGCAGGGACTATGTGAGAGTTGAAGGAACTTTGTGAGAGTGGCAGGGACTTTGTGGAGTGGCAGGGACTTTGTGAGAGTGGCAGGGACTTTTGAGAGTGGACAGGGACTTTGAGAAGATGGCAGGGACTTGTAGTGTGCAGGAACTTTGTGAGAGTGGCAAGGACATTGAGAGGGCAGGAACTTTGTGAGAGTGGCTAGGGATTTGTGAGAGTGGCAGGGACTTTTAGTGAGAGTGGCAGGGACTTGTGATGAGTGTCAGGACTTTGTGAGAGTGGCGGGGACTTTGTAGAGAGTGCAGGGACATTGTGAGAGGCAGGAAATTGGAAGTGGCAGGAACTTTGTGAGAGTGCAGGGACTTTATTGATGAGTTGTCAGGGTATTTGTGAGAGTGGCAGGGACTTGTGAGAGTGCAGGGACTTTGTAGGCAGTGGCCAGGAATATTGTGAGATTGCAGGGACTTTGTGAGAGTGTCAGGACTTGTGAATTGGCAGGGACTTTGTGAGAGTAGCAGGAAACTTGTGAGAGTGCAGGACTTGTGGATCGTGGCAGGGACTATTGTGAGAGTGGCAGGGACTTTGTGAGAGTGGCAGGGACTTTGTGAGAGTGGCAGGGACTTTGTGAGAGTGGCAGGGACTTTGTGAGAGTGGCAGGGACTTTGTGAGAGTGGCAGGGACTTTGTGAGAGTGGCAGGGACTTTGTGAGAGTGGCAGGGACTTTGTGAGAGTGGCAGGGAACTTTGTGAGAAGTGGCAGGGACTTTGTGAGAGTGGCGGGACTTTGTGAGAGTGGAGACTTTGTGACGGTGGCAAGGACTTTGTGAGAGTGGCGAAGGGACTTTGTGAGAGTGGCAGGGACTTTGTGAGAGTGGCGAGGACTTTGTGAGAGTGGCAGGGACTTTGTGAGAGTGGCGGGGACTTTGTGAGAGTGGCACGGACTTTGTGAGATTGGCGAATACTTTGTGAGAGCGACTGGGACTTTGTGAGGTGGCGAAGGCTTTGCGAGAGTGGCGAAGACTTTGTGAGAGTGACAGGGACTTTGTGAGAGTGGCGAGGACTTTGTGAGAGTGGCAGGGACTTTGTGAGAGTGCAGGGACTTTGTGAGAGTGGCAGCGGACTTTGTGAGAGATGGCGAGACTTTTGAGTAGTGCAGGGACTTGTGAGAGTGGCAGGGGACTTTGTGAGAGTGACAGGGACTTTGTGAGAGTGGCAGGGACTTTGTGAGAGTGGCAGGGACTTTGTGAGAGTGGCAGGGACTTTGTGAGAGTGGCAGGGACTTTGTGAGAGTGGCAGGGCTTTGAGAGTGGCAGGGGACCTTTGGTGAGAGTGGCAAGGGACTTTGTGAGAGTGGCGGGGACTTTGTGAGAGTTCGGACTTTGTGAGAGTGGCGGGACTTTGTGAGAGTGGCAGGGACTTTGTGAGAGTGGCAGGGACTTTGTGAGAGTGCAGGGATTTGTGAGAGTGGCGGGGACTTTGTGAGATTGACGAAGACTTTGTGAGAGCGACAGGGACTTTGTGAGAGTGGCGAAGGCTTTGTGAGAGTGGCGAAGACTTTGTGAGAGTGACAGGGACTTTGTGAGAGTGGCGGGCTTTGTGAAGTGGCGGAACTTTGTGAGAGTGGCGGGGAAACTTTGTGAGATGCGCTGGGACTTTGTGAGAGTGGCAAGGACTTTTAGAGTGAAGCTGGACTTTGTGAGGTTGAGGGACTTTGTGAGATGGCGGGACTTGTGAGAGAGTGTCGGGACTTTGTGAGTGGCGGGACTTTGAGAGAGTGTCAGGGGAATTTGATGAGATGGCGGAGAATTTGTGAGAGTGGACGTGGACTTTGTGAGAGTGGCGGTAGCTTTGGAGAGTGGCGAGACTTTGTGAGAGTGACAGGGACTTTTATGAGAGTGGGGAGGACTTTGTGAGAGTGGCTGGGACTTTGTAGGGGTTTGGTCGGGGACTTTATGAGAGTCGCGGGACTTTGTGAGAGGGCGAGACTTTTAGTGAGAGTGGCAGGGACTTTGTGAGAGTGGCGGGGACTTTGTGAGAGTGGCGGGGACTTTGTGAGAGTGGCGGGGACTTTGTGAGAGTGGCGGGGACTTTGTGAGAGTGGCGGGGACTTTGTGAGAGTGGCGGGGACTTTGTGAGAGTGGCGGGGACTTTGTGAGAGTGGCGGGACTTTGTGAGAGTGGCGGGACTTTGTGAGAGTGGCGGGGACTTTGTGAGAGTGGCGGGACTTTGTGAGAGTGGCGGGACTTTGTGAGAGTGGCAGAGACTTTGTGAGAGTGGCAGGGACTTTGTGAGAGATGGCAGGGACTTTGTGAGAGTGGCGGGACTTTGTGAGAGTGGCGGGTACTTTGTGAGAGTGGCGGGTACTTTGTGAGAGTGGCGGGGACTTTGTGAGAGTGGCGGGGACTTTGTGAGAGTGGCGGGACTTTGTGAGAGTGGCGGGGACTTTGTGATAGTGGCGGGTACTTTGTGAGAGTGGTGGGGACTTTGTGAGAGTGGCGGGACTTTGTGAGAGTGGCGGGACTTTGTGAGAGTGGCGGGGACTTTGTGAGAGTGGCGGGACTTTGTGAGAGTGGCGGGGACTTTGTGAGAGTGGCGGGACTTTGTGAGAGTGGCGGGAACTTTGTGAGAGTGGGGTACTTGTGAGAGTGGCGGGACTTTGTGAGAGTGGCGGGACTTTGTGAGAGTGGCGGGACTTTGTGAGAGTGGCGGACTTTGTGAGAGTGGCGGGACTTTGTGAGAGTGGCGGGTACTTTGTGAGAGTGGCGGGACTTTGTGAGAGTGGCGGGACTTTGGGTGAGAGTGGAGCGGGGACTTTGTGGAGGGGGGGTACTTTGTGAGAGTGGCTGGGACTTTGTGAGAGTGGCGGGACTTTGTGAGAGTGGCGGTACTTTGTGAGAGTGGCGGGTAACTTTGTGAGAGTGGCGGGGACTTTGTGAGAGTGGCGGGGACTTTGTGAGAGTGGGCAGGGACTTTGTGAGAGTGCAGGGACTTTGTGAGAGTGGCGGGACTTTGTGAGAGTGGCGGGGACTTTATGAGAGTGGGGGACTTTGTGAGAGTGGCGGGACTTTGTGAGAGTGGCAGGGACTTTGGGGAGTGGAGGGGACTTTGTGAGAGTGGCGGGACTTTGTGAGAGTGGCGGGGACTTTGTGAGAGTGGTGGGGACTTTGTGAGAGTGGCGGGACTTTGTGAGAGTGGCGGGACTTTGTGAGAGTGGCGGGACTTTGTGAGAGTGGCGGGTACTTTGTGAGAGTGGCGGGGACTTTGTGAGAGTGGCGGGACTTTGTGAGAGTGGCGGTACTTTGTGAGAGGTGCGGGGACTTTGTGAGAGTGGCGGGACTTTGTGAGAGTGTGGGACTTTGTGAGAGTGGCGGGGTACTTTGTGAAGGTGGCGAGGACTTTGTGAGAGTGGCGGGAGACTTTGTGAGAGTGTGCTGGGACTTTGTGAGAGTGGCGGAGACTTTGTGAGAGTGGCGGGGACTTTGTGAGAGTGGCGGGGACTTTGTGAGAGTGGCGGGACTTTGTGAGAGTGGCGGGTACTTTATGAGAGTGCGGGACTTTGTGAGAGTGGCGGGACGTTTGTGAGAGTGGCGGGACTTTGTGAAGTGGCGGACTTTGTGAGAGTGGCGGGACTTGTGAGAGGCGGGTACTTTGTGAGAGTGGCGGGTACTTTGGAATGGAGAGGCTTGTGGAGTGGCGGGGACTTTGTGAGAGTGGCGGGGTACTTTGTAAAGTGCGGGGACTTTGTGAGAGTGGCGGGGACTTTGTGAGAGTGCGGGACTTTGTGAGAGTGGGGACTTTGTGAGAGTGGCGGGGACTTTGTGAGAGTGGCGGGGACTTTGTGAGAGTGGCGGGACTTTGTGAGAGGGCGAAACTTTGTGAAGTGGCGGGGACTTTGTGAGAGTGCGGGACTTTGTGAGGGGTGGCGGGGACTTTGTGAGAGTGCGGGACTTGTGAGAGTGGCGGGGACTTGTGAGAGTGCGGGACTTTGTGGAGTGGCGGGGACTTTGTGAGATGGCGGGACTTTGTGAGAGTGCGGGACTTTATGTAGTATGGCGGACTTTGTGAGAGTGGCGGGACTTTGTGAAATGGCGGGGACTTTTTTGAGGGGCGGGGACTTGTGAGAGTGGCGGGGACTTTGTGAGAGTGGGGGACTTTGGAGGTGGCGGGACTTTGTGAGAGTGGCGGGGACTTTGTGAGATGGCGGGACTTTGTGAAGTGGCGAGGACTTTGTGAGAGTGGCAGGGACTTTATGAGAGTGGAGGGGACTTTGTGAGAGTGGCGGGGACTTTGTGAGAGTGGCGGACTTTGTGAGAGTGGGGGACTTTGTGAGAGGGGCTGGATTTGTGAAGAGTGGCATGGACTTTATGAGAGTGGCGGGGACTTTGTGAGAATGGCGGGGACTTTGTGAGAGGCGGGGACTTTGTGGAGTGGCTGGGACTTTGTGAGAGTGGCGGGGACTTTGTGAGTGGCGGGTACTTTGTGAGAGCGGCGGACTTTGTGAGAGTGCGGGTACTTTGTGAGAGTGGCGGGACTTTGTGAGAGTGGCGGGACTTTGTGAGAGTGGCGGGGACTTTGTGAGAGTGGCGGGACTTTGTGAGAGTGCGGGTACTTTGTGAGAGTGCGGGACTTTTAGAGTGGCGGGACTTTGAGAGTGGCGGGTACTTTGTGAGAGTGGCGGGGACTTTGTAGATGGCGGGTACTTTTGAGATGGCGGTACTTTGTGAAGAGTGGCGGGGACTTTGTGAGAGTGGCGGGACTTTGTGAGAGTGGCGGGTACTTTGTGAGAGTGGCGGGACTTTGTGGAGCGGGGGTACTTTGTGAGAGTGGCGGGTACTTTGTGAGAGTGGCGGGTACTTTGTGAGAGTGGCGGGTACTTTGTGAGAGTGGCGGGTACTTTGTGAGAGTGGCGGGTACTTTGTGAGAGTGGCGGGTACTTTGTGAGAGTGGCGGGACTTTTGAGAGTGGGGGGACTTTGTGAGAGTGGCGGGACTTTGTGAGAGTGGCGGGTACTTTGTGAGAGTGGCGGGGACTTTGTGAGAGTGGCGGGTACTTTGTGAGAGTGGCGGGACTTTATGAGAGTGGCGGGGACTTTGTGAGAGTGGCGGGGACTTTGTGAGAGTGGGGGACTTTGTGAGAGTGGCGGGTACTTTGTGAGAGTGGCGGGACTTTGTGAGAGTGGCGGGTACTTTGTGAAAATGCGGGGACTTTGTGAGAGTGGCGGGTACTTTGTGAGAGTGGCGGGTACTTTGTGAGAGTGGCGGGTACTTTGTGAGAGTGGCGGGGACTTTGTGAGAGTGGCGGGTACTTTGTGAGAGTGGCGGGTACTTTGTGAGAGTGGCGGGTACTTTGTGAGAGTGGCGGGACTTTGTGAGAGTGGCGGGTACTTTATGAGAGTGGGCGGGTACTTTGTGAGAGTGGCGGGGACTTTATGAGAGTGGCGGGTACTTTGTGAGAGTGGCGGGGACTTTATGAGAGTGGCGGGTACTTTGTGAGAGTGGCGGGGACTTTATGAGAGTGGCGGGTACTTTGTGAGAGTGGCGGGGTACTTTGTGAGAGTGGCGGGTGACTTTGTGAGAGTGGGGGGTACTTTGTGAGAGTGGCGGGACTTTGTGAGAGTGGCGGGACTTTGTGAGAGTGGCGGGGACTTTATGAGAGTGGCGGGTACTTTGTGAGAGTGGCGGGGACTTTGTGAGAGTGGCGGGTACTTTGTGAGAGTGGCGGGGACTTTGTGAGAGTGGCGGGTACTTTGTGAGAGTGGCGGGGACTTTGTGAGAGTGGCGGGGACTTTATGAGAGTGGCGGGTACTTTGTGAGAGTGGCGGGGACTTTATGAGAGTGGCGGGACTTGTGAGAGTGGCGGGGACTTTGGAGAGTGGCGGGGATTTATGAGAGGCGGGGTAATTGTGAGAGTGGCGGGGAAGAAACCTGTTAAGAGTCGAGCGGGGAACTAAATATTGCAGGAAAGGCGGACATTTATGAAGAGGGCGGGAAATTGAGAAGTGTGCGGGAGACATATTATGAGAGTGATGCAGGTAATTAGAGAGAAATGGCAGGGGAAAGCGAAATGGCGGGGAACACATGTGGGGGAAGCGCCGGCGGACAGACGACCTGGCAGGGGAAAGACGACACATGGCGGGATAAGAGACACATGGAAGGGAAAACGACACAGGCAGGGGAAAGAGACTGGCAGGGAAGACGACATGCAGGGAAAGAGAACATGGCAGGGAAGACACACATGGCAGGAGAAAAGAAATGGCAGGGAAAGACGAACAGGGCAGGAGAAAGACGATGGCAGGGGGAAAGACGAACATGGCAGAAAGAGCCATGGCGGGTAAAGACGACACATGGCAGGGGAAAAGACGGACACATGGCAGGGAAAGACGACACATGGCAGGGGAAAGACGACACATGGCAGGGGAAACGAACACATGGCAGGAGAAAGACGACACATGGCAGGGGAAAGACGACACATGGCAGGGGAGAAGAACGACACATGGCAGGGGAAAGACGACACATGGCAGGGAAAGACGACACATGGCAGGGGAAAGACGACACATGGCAGGAAGACAAATGGCAGGGAAAGACGACACATGGCAGGGAAAAGACGACACATGGCAGGGGAAAGACGACACATGGCAGGGGGAAGACACGAAGCGATGGCAGGGAGAAAGACGACACATGGCAGGGGAAAGACGACACATGGCAGGGAAAGACGACACATGGCAGGGGAAAAAGACGACACATGGCAGGAGAATGACGACACATGGCAGGGGAAAGACGACACATGGCAGGGGAAAGACGACACATGGCAGGAGAAAGACGACACATGGCAGGGGAAAGACGACACATGGCAGGGGAAAGACGACACATGCGGGCAGGAGAAAGACGACACATGGCAGGAGAAGACGACACATGGCAGGGGAAAGACGACACATGGCAGGGAAAGACGACACATGGCAGGAGAAAGACGACACATGGCAGGGGGAAAAAAGACGACACATGGCAGGGAAGAACAGACAGACACATGGCAGGAGAAAGACGACACATGGCAGGGGAAAGACGACACATGGCAGGAGAAAGACGACACATGGCAGGAGAAAGACGACACATGGCAGGAGAAAGACGACACATGGCAGGGGAAAGACGACACATGGCAGGGGAAAGACGACACATGGCAGGAGAAAGACGACACATGGCAGGGGAAAGACGACACATGGCAGGGAAAGACGACACATGGCGGGGAGAAAGACGACACATGGCAGGAGAAAGACGACACATGGCAGGGAAAGACGACACATGGCAGGAGAAAGACGACCCCATGGCAGGGGAAAGACGACACATGGCAGGGAAAACGACATGGCAGGGAAAGACGACACATGGCAGGAGAAAGACGACACATGGCAGAGAAAGACGACACATGGCAGGAGAAAGACGACACATGGCAGGAGAAAGACGACACATGGCGGGGAGAAAGACGACCACATGGCAGGAGAAAGACGACACATGGCAGGGGAAAGACGACACATGGCAGGGGTAAAAGACGACACATGGCAGGGAGAAAAGACGACACATGGCAGGGAAAGACGACACATGGCAGGAGAAAGACGACACATGGCAGAGAAAGACGACACATGGCAGGAGAAAAGACGACACATGGCAGGGAAAAGACGACACATGGCAGGGGAAAGACGACACATGGCAGGGGAAAGACGACACATGGCAGGAGAAAGACGACACATGGCAGGGAAAGACGACACATGGCAGGGAAAGACGACACATGGCAGGGAAAGACGACACATGGCAGGAGAAAGACGACACATGGCAGGGAGAAGACGACACATGGCAGGGAAAGACGACACTGCAGGAGAAAAGACGACACATGGCAGGGGAAAGACGACACATGGCAGGGGAAAAAAGGACGACACATGGCAGGGGAAAGACGACACATGGAGGAGAAAAGAACGACACATGGCAGGGAAAAGACGACACATGGCAGGAGAAAGACGACACATGGCAGGAGGAAAGACGACACATGGCAGGGGAAAGACGACACATGGCAGGGAGAAAGACGACACATGGCAGGGGAAAGACGACACATGGCAGGGGGAAAGACGACACATGGCAGGAGAAAGACGACACATGCAGGGGAAAAGACGACACATGGCAGGGGGAAAAGACGACACATGGCAGGGGAAAGACGACACATGGCAGGAGAAAGACGACAATGGCAGGGGAAAGACGACACATGGCAGGGGAAAGACGACACATGGCAGGGGAAAGACGGACACATGGCGGGGAGAAAGACGACACATGGCAGGGGAAAGACGACACATGGCAGGGGAAAGACGGACACATGGCAGGGGAAAGACGACACATGGCAGGAAAGACGACACATGGCAGGGGGAAAAGACGACACATGGCAGGGGAAAGACGACCAATGGAGGGAAAGACGACACATGGCAGGGAAAGAAAAGACACGACACATGGCAGGAGAAAGACGAACATGGCAGGGAAAGACGACACATGGCAGGGGAAAGACAAGAAAGACGACACATGGCAGGGGAAAGACGACACATGGCAGGAGAAAGACGACACATGGCAGGAGAAAGACGACACATGGCAGGGGAAGACGACACATGGCAGGGGAAAGACGACACATGGCAGGGAAAGACGACACATGGCAGGGGGGAAAAGACGACACATGGCAGGGAAAGACGACACATGGCAGGGGAAAAGACGACACATGGCAGGGGAAAGACGACACATGGCAG
>NC_069408.1:54314633-54329633 GCF_026875155.1 Cherax quadricarinatus | reverse complement strand
ATCAAGAAGGTTCATCAAGAAGGTTTATCAAGCAGGTTTATCAAGCAGGTTTATCAAGAAGGTTTATCAAGCAGGTTTATCAAGAAGGTTTATCAAGAAGGTTTATCAAGCAGGTTTATCAAGAAGGTTTATCAAGAAGGTTTATCAAAGGTTTATCAAGAAGGTTTATCAAGAAGGTTTATCAAGAAGGTTTATCAAGCAGGTTTATCAAGAGGTTTATCAAGCAAGGTTTCATCAAAAAGGGTTTTATCAAGCAGGTTTATCAAGAAGGTTTATCAAGAAGGTTTATCAAGCAGGTTTATCAAGGTTCATCAAGAAGGTTTATAAAGAAGGTTTATCAAGAAGGTTTATCAAGAAGGTTTATCAAGAAAGGTTTATCAAGAAGGTTTATCAAGAAGGTTTATCAAGAAGGTTTATCAAGAAGGTTTATCAAGAAGGTTCATCAAGAAGGTTTATCAAGCAGGTTTATCAAGAAGGTTTATCAAGTAGGTTTATCAAGAAGGTTTATCAAGAAGGTTTATCAAGCAGGTTTATCAAGCAAGTTTATCAAGCAGGTTTGTCAAGAAGGTTTATCAAGCAGGTTTATCAAGCAGGTTTATCAAGAAGGTTTATCAAGAAGGTTTATCAAGCAAGTTTATCAAGCAGGTTTATCAAGCAGGTTTATCAAGCAGGTTTATCAAGAAAGTTGTCATGGTAAGAACCAACATATTTTAAGTAGCGTATAACTTATTGTTCTTTTAAGAATTTTAAGAAGTATTTGTAGCAATTTTAAAGGGTTTATCAATTAAGTGTTTTGTGGTGGAGTTGTGGGGCTGGTTGTGGTGTGGTTGTGGTGTGGTTGTGGGTTGTGGGGCTGGTTGTGGTGTGGTTGTGGTGTGGTTGTGGGGCTGGTTGGGGTTGTGGTTGTGGTGTGGTTGTGGGTGGTTGTAGTTTGGTTGTGGGGTGGTTGTGGTGTGGTTGTGGTGTGGTTGTGGGTGGTTGTGGTGTGGTTGTGGTGTGGTTGTGGGTGTGGTTGTGGTGTGGTTGTGGTGTGGTTGTGGGGCTGGTTGTGGTGTGGTTTGGTGGGTGTGGGGTGTTGGGTGTGGTTGTGGTGTGGTTGTGGTGTGGTTGTGGAGGAGGTTTGGTGTGGTTGTGGTGTGGTTGTGGTGTGGTTGTGGGGTGGTTGTGGTGTGGTTGTGGTGTGGTTGTGGTGTGGTTGTGGGGTGGTTGTGGTTGTGGTTGTGGGTGTGGTTGTTTGTGGTTGTGGTGTGGTTGTGGGGTGGTTGTGGTGTGGTTGTGGTTTGTGGTTGTGGAGGGTTGTGGGCTGGTTGTGGTGTGGTTGTGGTGTGGTTGTTGGTGGTTGTGGTGTGGTTTGGTGTGGTTGTGGGGTGGTTGGGGGTTGTGGGGGGGTTGGGGAAAGGTTGGGGGCTTGGTTGGGGTGTGGTTTGTGGGGGTTTGGGGTGGTTTTTGGTTTGTTGTGGGGGTTTTGGTGGGGGTTGGGGGGTGGTTGTGGGGTGGGGGGGGTTTGGGTGGGGGGGGTTTTTTTTGGGGTTGTGGGTGGTTTGGGGGGGTTTTGGGGGTGTTGGGGTTGTGGGGGGGTTGGGGGAAAAAGGTTTTTGGGGGGGTTGTGGGAGGGGGTTGGGGGGGGGTGGTTTTTAAGGTGTGGGGGGGTTTTTGGTTTGGTTTGTGGGTTGTTGGGGTTTTTTTGGGTGGTTTGTAAGGTTGTGGGGGGGTTTTGGGGGGTGGGGGGGTTGTGGGTTGGTTTTGGGGGGTTGGGGGGTTTTGGGGTTTGGGGGGGGTTTGTGGGGTGTTTGGGGTGGGGTTTTTGGGGGTGGTTTTTGGTTTTGGGGGGTTGTGGGGGGTTGTGGGTTTTTTGGGGGGTTTGTGGGGGTGGTTGGGGGAAAGGGTTGGGGGGGTTTGTGGGGGGTTGTGGGGGGGTGGGGGTTTTGGGTTGGTTTTGGGGTTGGGGGGGGGTTTTTGGGGTTGGGGTTGTGGGGGTTTTGTGGGGTGGTTGTGGGTTGGTTGGGGGGTTTGGGGGGTGGTTTGGGGGAAGGTTTTTTGGGGGGGTTGGGGGGTTTTTTGGTGGGGGGTGGTTGGGGTTTGGGGGTTGGGGGGAAGGTTGTGGGGTGGTTGTGGGGTGGTTGTGGGGGGGTTGTGAGTGGTTGGGGGGTTGTGGGGGGTTTGGGGGGGGGTTGGGGATGGGGTTGTGGTGGGTTTTGTGGTTTTTGGTTTGGGTGTGGTTGGGGTTTTTGGGGTTTGTTGGTTTTTGTGGGGGGGTTTGGGGGTGGTTGTGGTGTGGTTGGGTGTGGTTGTTGGGGGGTTTTTGGGGTGGTTTTTTGGGTGGTTTTTGGTTTGGGGTTGGGGGTTGGTTTTTGGTGTGGTTTTTGGGTGTGGTTGTGGGTGTTTGGGTTGGGGTTGGTGTGGTTGTTTTTGGGGTTGTGGTTTGGTTGTGGTGTGGTTGTTTTTGGGGTTTTGTGGTTTTGGTTGTGGGGGGTTTGTGGTTTTGGGGTGGTTGGGTTGGGGTGGGTTTGTGGTTTGGTTTTTTTGGTTTGGGGGGTTTTGGTGTGGTTGGGGTTTGGTTGGGGTTTGTGGTTGTGGTGTGGTTGTGGTGTGGTTTTGGTGTGGTTTTTGGTTTTGGGGTTGGTTTTTGGGTGGTTGTGGGGGGGGTTTTGGGGTGGTTGTGGTGTTTGGGGGTTGGGGTTTTGGTGCGGTTTTGGGGTTTTGTGGTTGGGGGTTGGGGTGGGGGTTTTGGTGGGGTTTTGTGGTTTTTGGGTTGTTGGGGTGGTTGTGGTGTTTTTGGGTTGTTGGGGTTGGGGTTTGGGTGGTGTGGTTTGGGGTTTGGGGTTGGGGTTGTGGTTGGGGTGGGGTTGGGGTTTGTGGGTTTTTGGGTGGGGGGGTTGGTGTGGGGGGGTTTTTTGGGGGGGGGGGTTTGGTTGGGTCGTGGGGGGTTTGGTTGGGGGGGTTTGGGTGGTGGGGTTGTGGGGTGGTTGTGGGGTGGTTTTTGGGTGGTTGTGGGTGGTTGTGGGGTGGTTTTTGAGGTTGGTTTGGGGGGGGGGTTTGTGGGGTGGGGTTGTGGGGTGGTTGTGGGGTGGTTTTTGGGTGGTTGTGGGGGGTTTTGTGGGTGGTTGTGGGCCGGGTTGTGGGTGGTTGTGGGGTGGTTGTGGGGTGGTTGTGGGTGGTTGTGGGGGTGGTTGTGGGGGGGTTGTGGGGGGGTTTTGGGGGGTGGGGTTTTTGGGGGGGTTTGTGGGGTGGTTTGTGGGGGGGTTTTGTGGGGTGGTTTTTGGGGGTGGTTGTTGGGTTGGGTGGGTTGTGGGGGGTTTTGGGGGTGGTTGGGAGGTGGTTGTGGGGGGTTGGGGGGGTTTGTGGTGTGGTTGGGGTGTGGTTGGGGGTGGTTGTGGGGTGGTTTTTGGGTGGTTTGTGGGGGTTTTTTGGTTTGTGGGGGGGTTTGTGGGGGGGGTTTGGGGTGGTTGTGGGGGGGGTTTTGGGGGGTTGGTTTATGGGGGGTGGTTGGGGGGGTGGTTGTGGGGGGTTGTGGGGGTGGTTTTTGGGGTGTTGTGGGTTTTTTTTGGGGTGGTTTGGGGGGGTTGGGGGGTTTGGTGGGGGGGGTTTGTGGGGGGGTTTGTGGGGGGTTTTTGGGGGTGGTTGTGGGGGGTTTTTGGGGGGTGGGGGAGGGGGTTGTGGGGTGGGGAGGGGGGGGGGTTTAAGGGGGTTTTGGGGTTTTGGGGTGGTTGGGGGGTGGTTGTGGGGTTGTGGGGGGGGGTTTGGGTTGGGGGGGGGTTGGGCCGGGGGGGTTTTGGGGGGTTTTTGGGGGGTTGGGGGGAGGGGTGGGGGGGGGTTTTGGAGGGGGGGGTTTGTGGGGGGGTTTGGGTGGGGTTTGGTTGTGGGGGTGGTTGAGGGTGGTTGTGGTGTGGTTGGGGGGGTGGTTGTGGGGGGTTTGTGGGGTGGTTGTGGGGGGGTTTTGTGGGATGGTTGTGGGATGGTTGTGGGGGGGTTGTGGGGGGTTTTGGGGGGTGGTTTGGGGTGGTTGTGGGGTGGTTGTGGGGGGGTTGGGGGGGTGGTTGGGGGGGGGTTTTTTTTGGGGGGGTGGTTGTGGGGTGGTTGTGGGGGGTTTTTTGGGTGGGGGTTTGTGGGGGGGGTTTGGGGGGGTGGTTTTGGGGTGGTTTTTGGGGGGGTTTTGTGGGGGTTGTTTGTGGGGGGGTTGGGCGGTGGTTGTGGGGGGGTTGTGGGGGGGTTGTGGGGTGGGTGGGGGGGGGTTGTGGTTTGGGTTTGTGGGGTGGTTGTGGGGGGGTTTTTTGGGGGGGTGGGGGTTGGGGGTTGTGGGGGGGGTTGTGGGGTGGTTTTGGGGGGTTTGGGGGGGGGGGGGTTTTTGGGGGGGTTGTGGGGGGTTTTGTGGGGGTGGTTGGGGGGTTGTGGGTGGTTTTTGTTGGGTTTTTTGGGGGGGTTGTGGGGTGGTTGAGGGAGGGGGGGTTGGGGGGTTGGGGTTTGTTTTTGGGGGGAGGGGGGGTTTGGGGGGGTTTTGGGGAAGGGGGGGTTGGTTTTTTGGGGGGTTTTTGGGGGGGGGGGTTTGGGGGGTTTGGGGGTGGGGGGGGGTGGGTTGTGGGTGGTTGTGGGGGGGGGGGGGTGGTTTGTGGGAGGTTTGGGGGTTGGGGGTTTTGGGGGGGGTTTGTAAGGTTGGGGGGTTTTGGGGGAAATTTGGGGGTGGTTTTGGGTGGTTGGGGGGTTTGTGGGGGGGGTTTGGGGGTTGGGGGGGTTGTGGGGGGGTTGTGGGTTGGTTTGGGTGGGGGTTTTTGGGGTGGTTGTGGGAGGGGGGCGTTTTTGGGGGGAAAAAAGGTTGTGGGGGGGATTGGGGGGTGGTTGGGGGAAGGGTTGTGGGGTGGTTGTGGGAAGGATGTGGGGTGGTTTGGGATGGTTGGGGGGAAGGTTGTGGGGGGGGTTTTTGGGGGGTTTGGGGGGTGGTTTTTGGGAAAGGTTGGGGAAAAGGGGTTTTGGGAATGGGGGGGTTGTTGGGGAAGGTTGTTGGGGGGGGGTTTTGTGGGATGGTTGGGGGAAGGTTGTGGGGGGGTTGTGGGAAGGTTGTGGAGTGGTTTTTTGGGAAAGGGTTTGGGAGGTTGTGGGGGGGGTGGGGGGGGGGTGGTTGGGGGAAAGGGTTTGGTGGGGTGGTTGGGGGAAAAGGTTGGGGGGGGGGTTGTGGGTGGTTGTGGGAAGGGTTTTGGGGTGGTTGGGGGAAAGTTGTGGGTGGTTTTGGGGGGGGTTGTGGGAAGGTTGGGGGGGTGGGGTGGTTTTTTGGGGAAGGTTGTGGGGGGGGTTTTGGGGGAAAGGGTTTGGGTGGATTTTTTGGGTTTTGGGAGGGTTGGGGGAAAGGGTTTTGTGGGGTGGTTGGGGGGGAAAGGGGGGGCTTTGGGGGAAAGGTTGGGGGGTGGTTGTGGGAAAGGTTGTGGGGTGGTTTTGGGGAAGGTGTGGGTGATTGGGGGAAAGGTTTTTGGGGGTGGTTGGGGGAAAGGTTTGGGGGGTGGTTGTGGGTGGGGGGGTTGTGGGGGGGTTGGGGGGAAGGGTTTGTTGGGGGTGGTTTTTGGGAAAGGGGTTGTGGGGGTTTGTGGGGGGTTGTGGGGGTTTGGGGGGGGTTTGGGGGAAAGATTTTGGGGGGGATGGTTGGGGGTGGTTGTGGGTGGTTGTGGGAAATTTTTGGGGGGGTTGGGGGAAGGGTTGTGGGGGGTTTTGTGGGAGGGTTGTGGGGGGGGTTTTGGGGGGTGGGGGAAGGGTTGTGGGGGGTTTTTGTGGGAAGATTGGGGGGGGGGGTTGGGGGGGGGGTTGTGGGGTGGTTGTGGGAGGTTTGTGGGGGGGTTTGTGGGAAGGTTGTGGGGGTTGGGTTTGTGGGGGGTTGTGGGATGGTTGGGGAAGGTTGTGGGGGTGGTTTGTGGGGTGGTTTTTGGGTGGTTGTTGGGAAAGATTGGGGGGGTTGGTTTTTTTGGGGGGGTTTTTGGGGGTGGTTTGGGTGGTTGGGGGGATGGGGTTTGGGGGGGGTTTGTGGGGAAGGGGTAATTTGGGATGCGTAGGGGCGCCCCCCCAAAACTCTCGCAAACCCTGAAAACACGGGCTCCTGAAACCCTCTCGAAAACCCCTGAAACCCCCAGAACCCCCCCTGAAAACCCTCCCCCCGCAACACCTGCAACAAGCTCCTGCAACTTCGCAACACCTGAAAACCCCAGCTCCTGAAACCCTCCCCGCAACACCGCAACACATCCTGCAACTCTTCCGAAACCCCACCTGAAAACCCCGCCCTCCCGCTTCCTTTGAAAATTTCCGCTTACTTTCGGGCCTTCCACCCCCTTTGAAACCTCCATTTCCCCTCAGCACCTCCTACCCCACCTGCGTTTTCCATCCCACCTGCGCGCAAAACCCAAACCTGCCCTCCTTCCCACCTGCACCTCGTATCCCCCCTTCCCCCGCCCCCCCCCTTTTTCCCCTTCCTTTCCACCCCCCCTATCCCCCCTGCGCCTCTGTCCCCCATCACCTCTTTTATCCCACCTCCCCGCCCCCTGCCCCAATTTCACCTCCTACCCCACCTGCCCCTTTCGTTTCCCCCCCTGCCCCCCTTCTGTTCCCACCTGCGCCTTTGTCCCCCTGGCCCCCTGCACCACCTGCCCTCTCCCCACCTGCGATTCCTGCACCCCCTTTTCCCTCCTGCCCCAAACCTGTTTCCCCCCCAAGTCGCTAAACCCTTTCCCGGGAGCTGGGGCCCCTCTGCGCCTCCGCAGTGCACAAGAACCCCTTCCTCCCCATAACTTCCCGCAAAACGTAAGGAATTCCACAAACTCAGGGGAACCCCAAAAAACCTTTCCCCCTTTCCCTCCTCTTCCCCCTCCTCCGGGCCCGAACACACACAAACAAAAAATACACACACACCATTCACACACAATACCACACACAAAAACACCCACACATACACACCACACACACACAAAACACACACACCACACACAAAAAACCAAAACCCACCACCACACACACACCACACACCACACAAACACACACCACACACACACACACCCCACAACGGACACACCCACACACACCACCACCCCAACACACCCACACACCCACACACACACACCCCACCACACACACCACACAACACACACCCCAACACACACACACACCCCAAACCCCAAACACACACACACACACCACAACCAACCAAACACAACACATACC
The DNA here is from genome assembly GCF_026875155.1 of Cherax quadricarinatus. Lineage (NCBI taxonomy): Eukaryota > Metazoa > Arthropoda > Malacostraca > Decapoda > Parastacidae > Cherax > Cherax quadricarinatus. The sequence continues at coordinate 54,322,442 of NC_069408.1, read as the reverse complement.
CCAACACCACCACAAACCCACAACCACACACACACAACACACAACACACACCACACACACACCACACACACACAACACCACACACACAACACCACACAACACACACACCACACCACCACAACCACACAACAAACCCACACACACAACACACACCACACCACACACCCAAAACACAACACACCACAACCACCAAACACTTATCTCCTTACAGAAGATTTACTTTTATTTTTTTTAAGGACTTTTCCAAGTTTTAAAATTAAGTGAAAAAAAAGTTGAGGTATCGGGCCCAAATCTTGTTCTCTCTCTCTCTCTTCTCTTCTCTCTTCCTCTCTCTGTGAGGCGTCATTGCCCCCTTGTTATCATAAGATCTCACTAAGCGTGTATCACAATAGCGTAAGCAACAGTGAAAAATAGGAGTTCCAAGGTTCCCCCATTTCTCACATTTCCATAATTGTAGAACTAAAAGAAACAACAAAATTTACAAGACTGAATAACACCTCGTGGTAAACCCCTCACCCACTCGTCCCTTCTGTGAGTAGGTGAGTGCTCAAAACCCCTCTAAAATTTCCCCTTAAATTCTTCCCAAATTTTAATAATTATAAATGAATCTAATTTATAAAACCCCTAACTAATATTAAAAAAAAACTTTTTTTATGAAGCTTCATTGAGTTTTTTTTTTGCCAAAATGGACCCCCTTGATAAATTTTCTCCCCCCTTTTGAAATGGTTTGAGGTTAAAATCTCTCACAAAAATCACGGGAATTAGACTCTTGTCAGCTTAAAAAGTTGTATTTATTTTTTTTTAAATTTAGTTCAAGACTTTTCCCAGTTTGCCCGTAATAAAGTTTTTCACTGTTATTCAAGGTCTTGCAGAAAACCTTCAGCATTTGTGGCGGGGTTTTTTATCCGAGTTTATTATACTTTGAAGATTTTTTAAATAAAAACCCCTTTTATTTTAAAATTCTTAAGAAAAGAAGGTTATCAAGAAAAGGGATTCAAGAAAGGTTATCAAGAGGTATTAAGAAGGGATTCAAAAAGGTACATCAAGAAAGGGTTTTTTAAGAAGGGATACAAGAAAGGGTTTTCAAAAAGGTATATCAAGAAGGTATATCAAAAATGTATATCAAGAAAGTATATCAAAAGGTTATCAAGAAGGTTATCAAGAAGGGTTATGAGAAAAGGTATATCAAAAGGAAAGGGATTTCAAGAAGGATATCAAGAAGGGATTTTCAAGAAAGGATATCAAGAAGGTTTATCAAGAAAGGTAATTTTAAGAAAGGGGTATCAAGAAGGTATTTCAGAAGGTACATCAAGAAGGTTTCAAGAAGGTTATCAAAAAGGTATACGGAAAGGTTTCAAGAAGGGATATCAAGAAGGTATATCAAGAAATATTCAAGAAGGGATTTCAAGAAGGTATATCAAAAAGGTATTTAAGAAAAGGGATATCAAGAAAGGTATATCAAGAAGGTTTCAAGAAGGTATTCAAAAAAAGGTATTCAAAAAGGTTTATTTAAAAAGGTATATCAAGAAGGTTTTCAAGAAGATATATCAGAAGGTATATCAAAAAGGTATTTCAGAGGTATTCTAGAAGGTATTTCAAAGTTTTTCAAGAAAGGTATTCAAGAAAGGAAATCAAGAAGGCATATCAAGAAGGTATTTCAAGAGTATATCAAGAAGGTATACAAGAAGGGATTTTAAGAAGATATACAAGAAGATTATCAAGAAGGTATATCAAGAAGGTAATCAGAAAGGTATTTTTAAAAAGATATATCAAGAAGGGATATCAAGAAGGGATATCAAAAAGGTATTAAGAGGTATTTCAAGAAGTAATAAGAAGGTATATCAAGAAAGGTTATCAAGAAAGGGATATCAAGAAGGTTATCGATTTCAAGAAGATATATCAAGAAGGTTATCAAGAAGGGAATCAAGAGGGATATCAAGAAGGGTTTTTAAGAAGATATATCAGAAGGTATTCAAGAAGGTATATCAGAGGTATTCAAAAAGGTATTTTCAAGAAAATTTCAAGAAGGTAAAATCAAAAAGGGTTTTCAAAGAAAAGGTATTTCAAGAAGGTTTTTCAAGGGTAAAGAAGGGGATATCTGAAAGGTTTTTAAGAAAGTTTTTCAAGAAAGGGTTTTTCAAGAAGGTTTTCAAGAAGGTTTTCAAAAAGGGGTTTTCAAAAAGGTTTTCAAAAGGTTTTTCAAGAAGGGTTTTTCAAGAAGGTTTTTTCAAAAAGGTTTTTAAGAAGGTTTATCAAAAAGGTTTATCAAGAAGGTTTTTCAAGGGAAAGGGTTTTAAAAAAGGGTTTTTAAGAAGGTTTTCAAGAAGGTTTATCAAGAAAGGGTTTTTCAAAAAGGTTTATCAAAAAGGTTTTTTAAACAGGTTTTCAAGAAGGTTTTCAGAAGGTTTAAAAAAGGTTTATCAAGAGGTTATCAAGAAAGGGTTTTTCAAAAAGGTTTTCAAGAAGGTTTATCAAGAAAGGGTTTTTCAAAAAAGTTTTAAGTAGGTTTATCAAAAAGGTTTTCAAAAAAGGGTTTTTCAAGCAGGTTTATCAAGAAGGTTTATCAAGAGGTTTTTTCGAGGTTTATCAAACAGGGGTTTTTCAAGAAGGGGTTTTCAAGGGGGTTTTTTCAAAAGGTTTTTTAAGAAGGGTTTTTCAAAAAAGGTTTTCAAAAAAAGGTTTATCAAACAGGTTTATCAAGAAGGTTTATCAAGAAGGTTTTTCAAGAAGGTTTATAAAACGGGTTTTTCAAGAAGGTTTTTTAAGAAGGTTTTCAAGAAGGTTATCAAAAAAGGTTTTCAAGAAGGTTTTTCAAAAGGTTTATCAAGAAAGGGTTTACAAGAAAGGGTTTTTCAAGAAGGTTTATCAAGGGTTTACAAGAAAATTTATAAGAGGTTTTCAAAAAGGTTTATCAAAAAGGTTTATCAGAAGGTTTATCAAGAAGGTTTATCAAGAAGGTTTTCAAGCAGGTTTATCAAGCGGTTTTTTAAGAAGGTTTTTTCAAGGGGTTTATCAAGCGTTTATCAAGAAGGTTTATCAAGAAGGTTTTTCAAGAAAGGGTTTTCAAAAAGGTTTTTCAAGCGGTTTATTTAAAAAGGGTTTTTCAAGAAGGTTTATCAAGCAGGGTTTTTCAAGGGGTTTACAAAGAAGGTTCATCAAGAAAAGGTTTATCAAACAGGTTTACAAGCAGGTTTACAAGAAAGGGTTTATAAGAAGGTTTTCAAAAGGTTTTCAAAAAGGGGTTTTCAAAAAGGTTTATCAAGCAGGTTTATCAAGAAAGGGTTTATCAAGGGTTTATCAAGAGGTTTATAAGAAGGTTTTCGAAGGTTTTTCAGAGGTTTATCAAAAAAGGTTTATCAAAAAGGTTTATAAGAAAGGGTTTTTCAAGCGGGTTTTTCAAGAAGGTTCTCAAGAAGGTTTTTCAAGAGGTTTATCAGAGGTTTATCAAGAAGGTTTATCAAGAGGTTTTTCAAGAAGGTTTATCAAGAAGGTTCATCAAGAAGGTTTTCAAGCGGTTTTTTTAAGGGTTTTCAAAAGGGTTTATCAAGAAAGGTTTTTCAAGCAGGTTTTTAAAAAAGGTTTTCAAGAAGGTTTATCAAACAGGTTACAGAAGGTTCATCAAAAAGGTTTATCAAACAGGTTTATCAAGAAAGGGTTTTTCAGAAGGTTTTTCAAGCAGGTTTATCAGAGGTTTATCAAGAAAGGGTTTATCAAGAAAGGGTTTTCAAGCGGTTTTCAAGGGTTTATCAAGAAAGGTTCATCAAAAAGGTTTTATCAAGCAGGTTTATCAAAAAAGGTTTATCAAGAAGGGTTTTCAGCAGGTTTATCAAGAAGGTTCATCAAAAAGGGTTTTTGAAAAGGTTTATCAAGAAAAGGGTTTTTCAAGAAGGTTTATCAAGAGGTTTACAAGAAGGTTTTTCAAGAAGGTTTATCAAGAAGGTTTATCAAAAGGTTTATCAAGAGGTTTATCAAGAAGGTTTATCAAGCGGTTATAAAAAGGTTTATCAAAAAGGGTTTTTCAAACAGGGGGTTTTTAAAAAAGGGTTTTCAAGAAGGGTTTTTCAAGCGGTTTTTCAAGCGGGTTTTTCAAACGGGTTTTTTCAAGGGGTTTATTAAGAGGTTTTCAAAAAAGGTTTTCAAGAAGGTTTATCCCGAAGGGTTTTTCAAGCGGTTTTCAAGCAGGTTTTCAAGCAGGTTTATCAGCGGTTTTTTCATGAAGGTTTTTCATGGGAGAACCCAAAATATTTTTTAAATAGCGTATAATTATGTTTTTTAAGAATTTTTAAAAAGGGATTTGTAGCAATTTTAAAGGGTTTACAATTAAGGGTTTTTTTGGTGGAGTTGTGGGGTGGTGGGTTTGGGGGGGGTGTGGTTTTGGGCTGGTTGTGGTTTGGGTTGTGGTGTGGTTTGGGGCGGTTGTTTGTGGTTGGGTGGTTGGGGGGGGTTGTGGTGTGGTTGGGGGGCTGGTTTTGGTGTGGTTGTGGTTGGGGGTTGTGGTGTGGGGGGGGTGTGGTTGTGGTGTGGTTGGGGGTGGTTTGGGTGTGGTTGTGGGGGGGGTTGTGGGGTGGTTTGGTGTGGTTGGGGGGTGGTTGGGGGGGTGGTTGTGGGGTTTGGGTTTGGGTGGTTTTGGGGGGTGGTTGTGGGGGGTTGTTGGCTGGTTGTGGTGTGGTTGTGGTGGTTTTTGGGGTGGTTTGGGGGTGTGGTTGTGGTTTTTGGTTGTGTGTGGTTGGGGGCGGTTGGGGTGGGGGTTTTGGGGGGGGGGGGTGTGGTTTTGGTGTGGTTTTGGGGTGTGGGGGGGGTGTGGTTGTGGGGGGGTTGGGGGGGTTTTTTTGGTGGTTGTGTGGGTTTTGGGTGGGTTGTGGGGGTGGGGGTTGTGGGGTGGTTGGGGTGGGGTGGGGTGGTTGTGGGGTGGTTGGGGGTGGTTGTGGGGTGGTTGTGGTTGGTTGTGTGTGGGGTTTTGGGGTGGTTGTGGTGTGGTTGTGTGTAGTTGTGGTTTTGGTGTGGGGTGGTTGTGGGGGGTTGTGGGGGTGGTTGTGGTGTGGTTGTGGTGTGGTTGTGGTGTGGTTGTGGGGGGGTTGTGGTGGGTTGTGGTGTGGTTGTGGTGGGTTGTTGGTTGTGGGGTGGTTGTGGTGGTTGTGGTTTTTGGCTGGGTGTGGGGTTGTGGTTGTGGTTGTGGTGGGGGGTGTGGTGTGGTGTGGTTGTGTGTAGTTGTGGGGTTTTGTGGTTTTTGTTTGGGGTGGTTGTGGTTGTGGTTGTGGTGGGGTTTTTGTTTGGTTTTGGGGGGTTGTGGTTTTTGGTTGTGGTTTGTGGTTGTGGTTTGGGGGTTGTGTGTGGGTTTTGGTGTGGTTGTGGTGTGGTTGTTTGGGGTTGGGGGGGGTTGTGGGGGTTTGTGGTGTGGTTTGGTGGGTTGTGGTGTGGTTGTGGGGGGGGTTTTGGTGGGGGTTTGTGGTGTGGTTGTGGTGTGGTTGTGGTGTGGTTGTGGTGGGTTTTTGGGGTGTTGTGGTGGGGTTGTGGTGTGGTTGCGGGGGTGGTTCGGTTTTTGGTTTGGGGTTGTGGGTGGTTTGGGGGGGTTGTGGGGGTTTTTGGTGGGTTGGGGGGGGGTTGGGGGGTGGGTTGGGGGGGGGGGGGGGGGGGGGTTTGGGGGGGGTGTGGGGGGGGGGGGTGGTGGGGGGGGGGGGGGGGGGTTGGGGGGGGGGGAGGAGGGGGGGTGTGGGTTTTGGGGGGGGGGGAGGGTTGGGGGGTTTTGGGGGGGGGTTTTTGGGGGGGGGGGGGGTTTTGGGGGGGGGGGGGGGGGGGTGGGGGGGGGGGGGGGGGGTGGGGGGGGGGGGGGGGGGGGGGGGGGGGCGGGGGGGGGGGGGGGGGGGGGGGGGGGGGGGGGGGGGGGGGGGGTTTTGGGGGGGGGGGGGGGGGGGGGGGGGGGGGGGGGGGGGGGGGGGGGTGGGGGGGGGGGGGGGGGGGGGGGGGGGGGGGGGGGGGGGGGGGGTGGGGGGGGGGGGGGGGGGGGGGTGGGGGTGGGTGGGGGGGGAGGGGGGGGGGGGTGGGGGGGTGGGGGGTTGGGGGGTGGGTTGGGGTATTGTAGGTTTGGGTTTTGGAGGGGTTGTGGGGGGGGGTTGAGGTGGTTGGGGGTGGGGGTGGGGTGGTTTTTGGGTGGGTTGTGGGGGGGTTTTAGGGGGTTTTGGGGTTTTTTTGGGGGGGTGGTTGTTTGGGGGGTTAGGGTGGTTGTGGGGTGTTTGTGGGGGGTTTTAGGGTGGTTGTGGGGGGTGGTTTTTGGGGTGGTTGTGGGGTGGTTTTTGGGGGGTTTTGGGGGGGTTTGGGGGGGTTGTTTGTGGTTGGGGGGTGGTTGGGGGTGGTTGTGGGGTGGTTTTATGGGGGGGGGGGTGGGTTTTGGGGGTTGTGGGTGGTTGTGGGGTGGTTTTTGGGGGGTTTTGGGGTGGGTTTTGGGGTGGGTGGGGGGTTTGGGGGGTTGTGGGGTGGTTGTGGGGGGGTTGTGGGGGGGGGTTTGGGGGGTTGTGGGGGGGGGGGGTGGGGGGGGGGGGTTGTGGGGGGTGGGTGGTTGTGGGTGGGGGGGTTGTGGGGTGGGGGGGGGGGTTGGAGGTGGGGTGGGGGGTGGTGGGGGTTGGGGGGGGGGGGTGGGGGGGTGTTTGGGGGGGGGTGGAGGGGTGGTTGTGGGGGTGGTTGTGGGGTGGTTGTGGGAAGGTTTGTGGGTGGTTGTGGGAAGGTTGTGCGGGGTTGTGGGAAGATTGTGGGGGGGGTTTGTGGGGGGGGTTGTGGGAAGATTTTTGGGGGGGTGGTTGTGGGGTGGTTGTGGGGTGGTTGTGGGAAGATTGTGGGTGGGGTTGTGGGAAGATTGTGGGGTGGTTGTGGGAAGATTGTGGGGTGGTTGTGGGAAGGTTGTGGGGTGGTTGTGGGAAGATTGTGGGGTGGTTGTGGGGTGGTTGTGGGGTGGTTGTGGGAAGATTGTGGGGTGGTTGGGGGAAAGGGTTTTGTGGGGTGGTTGTGGGGTGGTTGTGGGTGGTTGTGGGAAGATTGTGGGGTGGTTGTGGGGTGGTTGTGGGATGGTTGTGGGAAGATTGTGGGGTGGTTGTGGGGTGGGTTGTGGGGTGGTTGTGGGATGGTTGTGCTTGTGGAGAGTGTCAATTTGGGTTTGCGTAGTGGCGCCTCCACAACTCTCGAAAACACTGCAACACCAGCTCCTGCAACTCTCGAAACACCTGCAACACAGCTCCTGCAACTCTCGCAACACCTGCAACACAGCTCCTGCAACTCTCGCAACACCTGCAACACAGCTCCTGCAACTCTCGCAACACCTGCAACACATCTCCTGCAACTCTCGCAACACCTGCAACGCCTCAGCTCCTGCAAATTCCTACTTCAGCCTCTCCACCTCCTGTACCTCCAGTTCCCTCAGCACCTCCTATCCCACCTGCGCTTCCTATCCCACCTGCGCCTGCTAACCCACCTGCACCTCCTATCCCACCTGCACCTCGTATCCCACCTGCGCCTCCTGTTCCACCATCACCTCCTATCCCACCTGCGCCTCCTGTCCCACCATCACCTCGTATCCCACCTGCGCCTCCTGTCCCACCTGCACCTCCTATCCCACCTGCACCTCGTATCCCACCTGCGCCTCCTGTCCCACCTGCGCCTTCTGTCCCACCTGCGCCTCCTGCACCACCTGCGCCTCCTGCACCACCTGCGATTCCTGCACCACCTGTACCTCCTGCACCACCTGTTTCTCCCCCAGTCGCTCAACCTACCGCAGCTGCGGCCCTCCTGCGCCTCCCGCAGCTGCACAAGAGACCTCCCGTC
>NC_069408.1:54304633-54309633 GCF_026875155.1 Cherax quadricarinatus | reverse complement strand
TGGTGTGGTGGTAGTGGGGGGTTAGTGGTGTATGGGGGTATGGGGTAGTGGTGGTGGTAGGGGTTTTTGGGGTAGTGGTGTGTGGTTTTTTTTTTTTTATTGGGGGGTTTGGTTTTTGGGGTTGGAGAGTGGTGGTGTTGTAGTGCTGGTGGTAGTTGTGGTAGTGGTGTGTGGTGGTTTTGTAAGGGTTTGGGTTAGTGGTGGTAGTTGTGTGGTGGTGGTAGTTGAAAGGGTGGTGGTTGTGGTGGTAGTTGTAGTGGGGGTGGTGTGGTGGTGTGGTGGGGTGGTAGTGGTGGTATTTGTAGTGGTGGTGGTGGGGTTTGTATTGGGTTTTTGTGGTGTAGTGGGGGTTTGTGGTAATGTTGTAGTGGTGCGGGTAGTGGTGTAGTGGTAGTTGGGGTAGTTGTAGTGGTGGTGGTAGTGGTAGTAGGGGTTTTGTAGTGGTGGTAGTTGTAGTGGTGGTGGTAGGGGTGGTGTTGTAGTGGGGTTGGTAGTGGTGGTAGTTGTAGTGTGGTATTTGTAGTGGTGGGGGGGTAGTGGTGGTAGTTGGGTGGTAGTGGTGGTTTAGTGGGGGTAGTGGTGGTAGTGGGGGGTAGTGGTAGTAGTGGGTGGTAGTGGGGGTAGTTGTGGGTGGTGGTAGGGTGGTGTGGTTAATGGTGGTGTGGTAGTAGGGTGGTAGTGGTGTGGGGGTGGTAGTGGTTGTAGGGGTGGTAGTGGTAGTGTGGTGGCAGTTGGGGTAGTGGTGGTGCTACTAATCTCTTAATTAGGTAGTGGTGTGTGTGTGTGTGTGTGTGGTTGCAGTGTTCAGGAGAGGGGAGCCCAGATTGACACAATTGGGGGACTCGGATAAGTGGATGGAAATAAAGGGAATGAGGGGAGAGAGAGATGCGGGGAGTGTAGGAGGTAAGGGGGAGATGAAAAAAACGAGAGAGAAGGCAGAAAAGAGAGAGGCGGGGGAGATGGGGTACTGTAGGAGGGCTAATAAGGGGGGAAACGGTAAGGGGAGAGATTATTAAGGGAGGCGAGGGGCCCCCTCACCCTCCCCCCATCTTCACTCGCTCTCTTTACTCTCCCCTCTTTCTCTCTCTAGTTTTTTTTTATCGAATAACATACCACGGGCGGGATTTAAACCCCGGGAAAAGGGTTTTTCAAAACTCCAGCCCTTTCTCGTTACCCATGGACCGCTAGCCACTTAAGATTCGTCCAATAGGTATATTTTACAATGTAAAAGGTTGGCTTTGGCATCACTGTGAAAAACGTCTGAAAAAAACTTGCTTTTGTGGTCACAGTGGTGCCTGTGAAACCCTTTCCCTATGGTGAGAAATTACCTAGTTGGATGAATCTTACCGTGGTAGCTGGTCCATGGCTAACGCGACGGTTGGAGTTTTGGATCTCTGACCGGGGTTCGCCCCCACCGGGGTATGGTTTGTTTGCAATCGTGTCATTACATTTTGTGAGCACCCTCAATTAACTTGTAACAACTCATATAGCGCTTCAACATCCCAACCTAAGACTCTAAATCCCAACCTAAGACTCTAAATCCAACCTAAGACTTAAAAACCTAAACCCAAGCTTAACTTTCCTAACCTAAGGTCTAAATCCAACAAAGGCTTAACATCTAAACCCAAGGCCTTTAACTCCTAACTAAGGCTTAACCCCCTAACCCAAAGGGTCTAAATCCCAACGTAAGGCTTAACATCCAACCAGGCTCTAACCCTAACCTAAGTTTTAAGATCCTAACCCAAAGGGTCTAACATCCTAACCTAAGTTCTAAGATCCCAACCCAAGGCTCTAAATCCTAACCTAAGATCTAACTCCTAACCTAAGGCTCAAAAATCCTAACTAAGGCTTAACATCCTAACCTAAAGGGTCTAACATCCAACCTAAGATTCTAAGATCCCAACCTAAAACTTAAATCTGAAACTTAACCTAAAGGGTCTAACATCTTAGCCTAAAGCTCTAATATGTAACCTAAAGGGTTAAAATCCTACCAAGGCTCTAAAATCCTAACCCAAGGCTTACATCCTAACCCAACGCTCTAAAAATCCTAACCTAAAGCTCTAAAAACCTAACTAAGGCTCAACTCCAAAAAAAAGCTCTAAGTTTCCCAACCTTAAAACTCTAACATCTTACCCTAAGGCTTAAAAAATCTTAACCTAAGGCTCTAACATCCTAAACTAAGGGTCTAACATCCTAATAAGGCTTTTAAATCCCAACCCCAAGGGTCTCATTTTTAACCAAAGGCTCAACATCCTAACCCAAGGTCTAAATCCTAACCCAAGGCTCTAACACCTAAAACCCAAGACTTAACTCATAAAAATAAAGGGTTAAATCCTACCCCAAGATCTAACATCCTAACCCAAGGCTCTAACATCCTAACCCCAAGGCTCTAACATCCTAACCTAAGGCCTAAACCTAACCTAGGCTCTAAATTCTGAGAAAAGGTTTTAACATTCTTTGGGAAAGGTTCTAACTTCTTGACAAAGGTTCTAAAATTCTTGACAAAGATTCTAACATCACTGACAAAGGTTCTAAAAATTAGACAAAGGTTTTAAATTCTTGGGGAAAGGTTTAACATCATTGACAAAAGGTTCTAAATTCTAGACAAAGGGTTTTAACTTTTGACAAACGTTTTAAAATCTTGACAAAGGTTCTAACATTCTTGGCAAAGATTCTAACATCATTGACAAAGGTTCTAACAATCTAGACAAAGGTTCTAAATTTTGGCAAGGTTCTAAATCATTTACAAAAGGGTTTTAACATTCTGACAAGGTTTAACATTTTGAAAAGGTTCTAACAATCTTGACAAAGGTTTAACTTCTTCACAAAGGTTCTAAATTTTTCCAAAAAGGTTTTAACATTTAGAAAAGGTTTTAAAATTTTTGACAAAGGTTCTAAAATTTCGACAAATGTTCTAACTTTTTGACAAGGTTCAAAATTCTTTCAAATGTTCTACATTCTTTACAAAAGGGTTTTAACATTCTTGACAAAAGGTTCTAACATTCTTGACAAAGGTTCTAACATTCTTGACAAAGGTTCTAACATTCTTGACAAAGGTTCTAACATTCTTGACAAAGGTTCTAACATTCTTGACAAAGGTTCTAACATTCTTGACAAAGGTTCTAACATTCTTTACAAGGGTTTTTTAACCAACAAAGGTTTAACTTCGGTATCTGAGGCTGGACTAAAACTTACCCAAGTTGGCGCAGCACGTCCCCTCAGCCTCCAGCTGTGTGTCGTGTTAACGGCGAGGTGGGTGGGAATTGGGTGAGGCTGGGTGGGGAAATTTGGGGAGGCTGGGGGGAATTTGGGGAGGCTGGGTGGGAATTGGTGGGCTGGGGGAATTTGGGGGGCTGGGTGGGAATTTGTGAGGTGGGGGGAATTTGGGGAGGCTGGGTGGAATTGGGGAGGTGGGTGGGAAATTTGGGGGGGCTGGGGGGGGAATTGGTGAGGGGGTGGGAATTTGGTGGGCGGGTGGGAATTGGTGAGGTGGGTGGGGAATTGGGGAGGCTGGGTGGAATTTTTGAGGCTGGGTGGGAATTGGTGAGGCTGGGTGAGAATTGGTGAGGTGGGTGGGAAAAAGGTGAGGTGGGTGGGAATTGGGGAGGTGGGGGGGGAATTGGTGAGGTGGGGGGAATTGGTGAAGATGTAATAATTAACGAAGGAGTTTTTCGAGTAGGTGAGAGTCACTCTCAGGAGATGTTACCCAGACTAATGTATATATATATATAATATATATATATATATATATATATATATATATATATAATATATATATTTTTATAAAATAAAATATATATATTATATATATATATATATATATGTGATATATATATGTATAATATGTATATATATTTCCGTCACTCACCTTACCAATCTTCCTCCTCCTCTTCCTCCTTCTTCTCTTCCTCCTCTTTTAATTACATATTTAATTAAGGTTATTGTACTTAGAGAATCTATGTATAAATATTTCATGTATTTTCCTAATTGAGTTGGGGGGGTTGAGTCAAGGCTCCTGGGCCGGCACCTACCATCATATGTGATGGATAATGTCCTTCTCTTCCACCTAATACGCCCTTTAGCGCCATCATTCTAATTACGTTATTATTACGGTCATTACGAAGAAACCGAGAGTGTTTACTGGTGTTGTCAGCATCACTGACCTTCCAACCTGGTGTTGTCAGCATCACTCTGACCTTCCAACCTGGTGTTGTCAGCATCACTCTGACCTTCCAACCTGGTGTTGTCAGCATCACTCTGACCTTCCAACCTGGTGCTGTCAGCATCACTCTGACCTTCCAACCCCGATGTTGGGCAGCATCACTCTGACCTTCCAACCTGGTGTTGTCAGCATCACTCTGACCTTCCAACCTGGTGTTGTCAGCATCACTCTGACCTTCCAACCTGGTGTTGTCAGCATCACTGACCTTCCAACCTGGTGTTGTCAGCATCACTCTGACCTTCCAACCTGGTGTTGTCAGCATCACTCTGACCTTCCAACCTGGTGTTGTCAGCATCACTCTGACCTTCCAACCTGGTGTTGTCAAACATCACTCTTTACCTTCCAACCTGGTGTTGTCACATCACTCTGACCTTCCAACCTGGTGTTTTTCAGCATCACTCTGACCTTCCAACCTGGTGTGTCAGCACACTCTGACCTTCCAACCTGGTGTTTTCAGCATCACTCTGACCTTTTCCCAAACCCGGTTTGTCAGATCACTCTGACCTTCCAACCTGGTGTTGTCAGCATCACTCTGACCTACCAACCTGGTGTTGTCAGCATCACTCTGACCTACCAACCTGGTGTTGTCAGCATCACTCTGACCTACCAACCTGGTGTTGTCAGCATCACTCTGACCTACCAACCTGGTGTTGTCAGCATCACTCTGACCTTCCAACCTGGTGTTGTCAGCATCAAATCTGACCTACCCAAAGGTGTTGTCGCATCACTCTGACCTAAAAAAACCTGGGGTTGTCAGCATCCTCGAAACCTACCCCTG
>NC_069408.1:54277659-54304133 GCF_026875155.1 Cherax quadricarinatus | reverse complement strand
AAAAAAATCGCGAAGGATTTTCCAACCATTTGGATTTAAAAATAGTATGGACAAAAAATGTTTTGCAAATTTTTTGCTAAGGGATCTTCCTTTTGAAGGAGTGCCGGTTTGTGTTGGATTTGCCTGCCCTTTTTTGGGAACCAGGTTATTTCCTCTTTCTAAAAGGGGGGCCCTTTACACTTTGGTGGAAAAGGTTTTAAAAGGGGGGTCGGGGTTTCACACCCAAAAAAGGGGCTCCTTGCGGGGGAACCCTTTTCGGCCCGCAATTTTTCCCCTCTCCGCCTTTTTGCCCCTGCTTTTTGCACAGTTTCCCGTACCGGGGGGCCCTTGTGGCAGGTTTTTTGGTGCGGGAAAAAGGGGTTTCCGTTTTGACTATATGGGTCCCCCTTGGGCGTTTAAGGGGGGAAAAAGTTCTCGCGTAACCGGGGCCCTTACCAGGGCCCCCTTTTACCTTACCCTCCTGTTCTTTCTTTTGTGCCCACCTCCCTTTTAAAGGCCCCTTTGAACACCCCCACCTCCTTTCTTTCAATTCTTTTATTAATTCCCTTTTTTCCCCCATTTTTTCAGCTCCCTCTCTAAAAACCAAAACCCTGTCTTCCCTTCCACTATTTTTGTTCTTTTTTTAAAAAATTTCCTGGGGCTTTCCTTTTCCCCCTTTTTTCCCCATTCCTTTCCTCAACAAACCCAACCCTCTTTTCCCAAACCTTTTTTTCCCCCCACCCCCCTTTACAACAAAACCCCCCCTTTCCCAACTCCCCCCCCCCCCCCCCCTTTTTCCTTTCTCCAAACCCCCCTCCTACCTTCAAACCAAAATTTCCAATTTTCCCATGTAAACCTCAAAACCCAAAATCCCCTTTTTTTTTCACCTTAAAATTTGTTCTTTTTACGGGATCTTTTTCCCCATTAAATTTATTTCTTTCCCCCTTCTGTCTTTCCACTTGCGGGTCCCTTTTTTTTTTCGGTTGGTGTTGGGTGGGTGGAAATAATGGTGGGTGAAATTTTTTGGAAAGGGGAAAAAGCCCCCCCCCCCTTTTCCTGTTTTTCATTGGGTTCCGATTTGGGAAAAAATTTTTTAAATAAAAAAATTTTTCCCCCCCAAAACTCCCCCCCCTCATTTCCCTTTTCTCTAAAAATTTTCCCTTTTTTCCCAAATCTGGTCCCTTTTTTCCCCCCTTTTTTTTTTTGGGCCCCCCCTTTTGGGGTTTCCCTTTTTCTTTCTTTTCCCCCTCCCCGCTCTTTTTCAAATTCGGGGGTTCCCATTCTCCTCTTTTTTCCACCCTTTCTCCCTTTCTTAAATTTTTTTTCTTCCCCTGGCCCCTTTGTTTTTCTTGGGTTTCCCCGGGGTTTTGGGGGGTTTTTGGGGGTGTGTTGGTGGGGGGGCCAGTGGTGTGGGGGGGTGGTGGTTTGTTGTTGTTTTCGTTTCCCCGTTTGGCTGGAACTTGTAATTGGGTTCTTTCGGGTCTCTTTCCTCCCCCTTTTGGGTTTCTTTTTTTTTGTCTGTTTTGGGTTTTTCCTTTTCCTCCTCCCCCTTTTTTTTTTTTTCCCTTTTTCCTCCCTTCCCTTCCTCTTCTCCCCCTTCCTCTCTCTTTTTCCTCTCTGTCTCTCTTCTCTTTTCCTCTTTCTTTTCTTTTTGGGTCTTCTCTCTCTGTCCTCTTCTCTTTCTTCTCTCTCTTTTTCTCTCTTCCCTCCTCTCCCCCCCTCTCCCTCTCCTCTCATTCTTTTTCCAAATAAAAAAAAAAATTTTTTCTTTCCCCTTTCCTTAGGGACAGAAAAAGAACAAGGGGGCCCAGATTTTTCTATTTAGGCCCAAGAAGGGCAGGGGGAAAAAACCCCCTTGGTTAATTTTTTAAAAAAAGGTAAAAAAATTTGGTTTTTTCTAAAATTAGCGGGGCCCCCCCCCCCCCCCCCCCCCCCCCCCAAAAAAATTAAATTAAACAAAACATTTGGGATTTTTTGATGAAACGTTTTACAGGTGGGGCTTCTTCAGTCAAATTCGGGGGCTTTAAAAAAAAAATATTTAATCAGCCCAAGCGGGAAAAAAGTTTGGGGGAAGTTCGTGGGGGGCACCGAAAATTATTCCCCCACTAAAAACCCCCCCCAAAAATTTTTCTAATTGTTTGATTACGTTACTTTTCATTATCTTTTCCCTCTGGGGCTGAAAAAGACTAAGGGGGCAAAAAATTTAAAAACCCCAAAATTTGCCAATTTTCCCAAATTTAAATTTAATTTTTTCTTTTTTAAAAAACGATTGAGAGGGTGGGGAGGGAAATTTTTAACTTGAGGGGAAAACACAAAAAGAATGACTGAAAAATCACAATGTTGGTTTTTGCTACCTGAGGGTCATGGGTAATAAATTAAACACCTTTCATATGCTTAGTACCAGGATATTTCTTTTTAAGATCAAATTTAAATAGTAGTATAGTGCGTAGTAGTAATAGAATAGTGTGTAGTATTGTGTCTTATTTTAAACAGTAGTAATAATAATCATATTAGTAAAATCATAATATTTTCTGGAAATGGACCACCCAAGTCCCCTCGGCATAAAAAACCCCCAAAAAATTTCTACATACATGCATAAAATTTAACATGCCCAATACATACATATCAACATGCCCACATACAACATAATGATAGTTGCATCAACATGTGCAAACAATAAAAGGTTTAACGAATTACTACTCAACCCCAAATCAGTATTTGATCCAGGTGAAGAGGAGCATTGTGACACACCAGTGTTGTGTAGTGTGACACACACCATGTTTGTGATGTGCACCACCGGTTGTGTGAGTGTGACACCACCCGTGTTGTGTGAGTTGACACACACCAGTTTGTTTGGTGGACACACACCTTGTTGTGTGAGTGTGACACCACAAGTGTGTGTGATGTGACACACACCCTGTTGTGTGAGTGTGACACCCCAGTGTTGTGTGAGTGTGACACCCAAACCCCATGTTGTTGAGTGTGAAACCCCACCAGTGTTGTTTGGGGGGACCCACCAGTTTTTTTGTGTGAGTGTGACATACACCAGTGTTGTGGAGTGTGCACACGACACCAGTGTTTGGAGTGTGACACCACCCGTTTGTGTTTAAATGTGACCACGTACACCAGTGTTTTTGTGAGTTGACACACACCAGTTTGTGTAATTGACACACTACACCATGTTTTTGAGTGTGCACACACCGGTTGTGTGATGTGACACCACCGTGTTGTGTGAGTGGACACACACCAGTGTTTTGTGATTGTGAAACCCCACCCAGTGTTGTGTGAGTGTGACCGTACCCAGTGTTGTTTGAGTTGACACGTACACCAGGTTGTGTGATGGGCCGTACACCAGTTTTGTGGGAATGTGACACGTACACCAGTGTTGTGTGAGTGTGACAGTACACCAGTGTTGTGTGAGTGTGACACGTACACCAGTGTTGTGTGAGTGTGACACGTACACCAGTGTTGTGTGAGTGTGACACACGTACACCAGTGTTGTGTGAGTGTGACACACACCAGTGTTGTGTAAGTTGACACCGTACACCAAATGTTTTGGAGGTTTTACACCCCTCAGTGTTTTGGTGGGACACGTCACCCGTGTGTGTGATGTGAACGTACACCATTTTGTGAGTTGACACGTCACCGTGTTGGTGAGTGTGACACACTCACCAGTTTGTGTGAGGGACACACAAAAGTGTTGTGTAAAATGTGACAACCTACACCAGTGTTGTGTGATGTGACACACACCAGTGTTGTGTGAGTGGAATACACCAGTGTTGGTGAGTGGACACACACCCTGTTGGTAAGTGTGACACCCCCTACACCCGTGTTGTGTGAGGGATGAAAACACCTTGTGTGAGGTGACACATGTACACCAGTGTTGTGTGGTGTGACACGTAAAAACCAGTGTTGTTGAGTTTACACGTACCCAGTGTTGTGTGAGTGTGACACCTACACCGTGTTGTGTAAGTGTAACACACGTACACCAGTGTTGTGTGATTTGACAGTCCCAGTGGTGTATGTTAACACCGTACCCAGGTTTTTGTGGTGTAACACACGTACACCAGGGTTTTGTGAGTGTGCACGTACCCAGTGTTTGTGATGAAAAAAAAGTTTCACCAGGGTTTTGTGAGTGTAACACACGTACACCATGTTTTGTGAGTGTAAAAACCGTACACCCGTGTTTTGTGGTGTAACACACTACACCAGTGTTTTATAGTGTAAACAGTAACCAGGGTTTTGTGAAAAGCAACACACGTACACCCTGTTGTATGATGTAAAAAACATGACCAGTGTTGTATGAGTGTAACACCGTACACCCGGTTTTTATGATGTAACACAGAAACCCGTGTTGTATGAGGGAAAAAACTACCCTGTGTTTTTGGAATTAACACTTACACCGTGTTGTGTGATTGTAACACCTTACACTGTGCTGTGTAAGTAAACACACTTTTCATCAGTGTTGTGTGAGTGTTTACTTAAACCATGTTGTGTGAGGTAACCCACTTACACCTTTGTGTGAGTGTAACACCTTAAACCGTGTTGTGTGATTTTAACCCCCTTTTCCCCGTTTGTGTGAATGTAACACAGCGTCAGTGTTGTGTGGTGATCATACTTAAAACCCGTGTTGTGGAGTGTAACACACTTACCCAGTGTTGTTGGGGTAACACAGTTTTAAACCTGTTTTGTGAGTGTAACAATACCCGTGTTGTGTGAGTGTAACACCGTACACCATGTTGTGTGGTTTTTAAACCTTTTCACCAGTGTTTTGTGGTGAAAAACATTTTACCCGTGTTTTGTGGGGTTGTAACACACTTTCACCAGTGTTGTGTGAGTGTAAAACACTTCACCATTTTGTGTGAGTGTAAACACTTACACCTGTGTTGTGGTGTAAAACACTTACACCTGTGTTGTGTGATGTAACCACTTAACCTGTGTTGGTGAGTGTAAAAACCCTTTCACCCGTGTTGTGTAGTGTAACCACGTTCACCCGTGTTGTGGGTGTAACACCGAACCATGTTGTTGAGTGTAACACAATTACCCTGTGTTTTGGGGAGTGTAACACCGTTTTTACCCGTGTTGTGGAGTAACACCTTACCCAGTGTTGTGTGAGTGGGACACCGACACCAATTTTTGTGTGGTGTAAACACCGTCCCGTGTTGTGTGAGGGACACACGACACCCGTGTTGTGTGGTGTAAACACTTAACCTGTTTGTGTGAGGTAAAAAACGTACACCGTGTTGTGTGAGTTAAACCCCTTACACCCGTGTTGGTGAGTGTAAACAGTTTACCTTGTTGTGTGATGTAACCACGTACACCAGTGTTGTTGAGTGTAACATTCACCTGTGTTGTGTGATGTAACACACGTTTACCCGGTTGTTGAGTTTAACACCTTTCACCCGTGTTTTTGTGAGTGGGACACACGTCACCGGTTGTGTGAGTGAACACCTTAAAACCTGTGTTGTGTGAGTGTAAAAAAAAAAACTACACCCTGTTGTGTGAGTGTAACACACTACACCTGTGTTGTGTGAGTGGGGCCAAAGTACACCATGTTGTGTGAGTGTAACACACTTACACCCGTGTTTTTTGAGGTAACAACTACACCAGTGTTGGTGAGTGTAACACCTTACACCCGTTTGTTTGGTTGTAACACACATTCACCAGTGTTGTTAGTGTAACAATACTCAGGTTTGTGGATTTAAAAAACACTTCACCTGTGTTGTGGAGTGTAACACACGTTCACCAGTGTTGTGTGAGTGTCACCCTTTTCACCCGTGTTGTTGAGTGGGACACACTTACACCTGTTTGGTGAGTGGGACACACTAACCAGTGGTTTTTTGTGAGTGGGGGCACACGTACACCGTGTTGTGAGTGTAACACACTTCACCAGTGTTGTGGAGTGTAAAAACACTTACACCTGTTTGTGTAGTGGGACACACTTAACCGTGTTTTTGTGAGTGGGAACACGTACACCAGTGTTGGTGAGTGTAACACCGTTTCACCATGTTGTGTGAGTGTAACACCTTTCCCCGTGTTTTGTGAGTGGGACCACCTACACCATTTGTTGAGTGTACACACGTTCCCAGTGTTTTGAGTGTAACACCTTACAAAATGTTGTGTGAGTGTAACACACTTACCTGTCTTGTGTGAGTTGGGACAAACACCCGTGTTGTTTGGGTAACACACTTACACCTGTGCTGTTCAGTGAAAAACAAATTTTCACCAGTGTTGGTGAGGTAACACGGACGCGGGGGAGACCTTCCCGAGGTGTTCTTTTCGGGGTTATGCAGCAGTGGGAAAGATCTACCCCCCGCAGTCGTGGGCCCAAATCAATTCTTCTTTGGGGAGCTGCTGGGTTTAACCTGCGAGCAAAAGGGCCCGTGCCCGGGGTCTGTTGGCCAGGGTCCCGTTGACCAGGGTCCTGGGACCAGGGTCCATTTGGCCCTTGTCCTGTTTACCGGCTCCTGTTGACCAGGGCCTGGGCCCGGGGCTGTTGACCAGGGCCTGTTAACCAGGGTCCCGTTGCCAAAGGGGCCTGTTGACCAGGGTCCTGCTAGCCAGAGTCCTGCTGGCCAGGTTTTAAAACCTGGGTCCCGTTTACCAGGGGCTTGCTAGCCAGGGGCCGCAGTCAGGGGGCCCGCGGGGGGGGATCCTGCGGCCAGGGGTTTTTTAGCCCGGGGCCCCGGCCCCGTATGGCCACAGTATCCTGGTTTTGGTTGGTGCTGCTGAGGATATCTGCTTTTTCCGTTTTTACACGGTTTTTGTTGAAGGTGGGAAACCAAAGGTATGTTTCCTATTATTGGCTTATGCTGGTGTGTCCACGGGAGAGGGGATGGGGGAGGCTTCTACATTTCTATCATTGTCCAACCACTAATAATCTTTGATAGTCTTTAATCAAAATAGAAAAAAATAGTCCTTACACAAAAAAATCGTTGAGGACCCCTGATTCTTTTGCTCTACCTTCAATTACTCCCTTTTAAACCCATCTAAACTAAATTTTCCTAATTTGCTTAAAATTTTTTAACCTAAATTATTTTAACTAAATAAACTTAAAACCTAATTTAAAATAAAGAGCATTTGACACACGTTAAAGCTTAAATCAACGCTGAGGGCCAGGTCAAAAAACGACTTGTAAAAAAAATGTGTTTGCGGAGAGTCATTATGAGGCAGCCTTTTAACTCTACATAACTAACGTGGGGATCGCAAGATTTTAAAACTTTACCCCCCCTTTTTGATTAATTTGGTCACCCAAGTGGCAGGTTTTTTTGGCACGTCATATCCTCCTTGGGGGGGTAGCTAAGAGCATATGGATACACAAAAGGCCAGGAACTAGGGCCCAAAAAGGGTTAACAGGAGTACATCGGTTTATCAAGCAAATTTAGGAATTGTTAATATACTGATATATTCATAAATAAAATAACTTACATGCCACATACTGTATTCCCCAAAAAGTGGACAATTAGGGACTGTTTAGTTAATATTTACCGTTTTTTAATTTTTGTGGGTTTTAAATTTGGTTAAGCTAGGGAACGTAACCGAACATTATTTTTAAACTCTCCTTCTTATCTTAAGCGTTCGTCCATGTTATCCTTTCCCAGCGTGCTTCAATCAAGTTTCAAAATCCTTCGTATCCTCCTTTTGTCGCGGTGCCTCTCTCTCTCTCTCTCCACTCTCTCTCCACTCCACTCTTCTTCTCGCCTCTCATCTCACTCTTCTCTCGTCCTTCTATCTTCTCTCTCTCTTCTCTTGTACACAGGGTTTGACAAGGTTAAGGAATCCCAAGCTTTATGACAATATTTATACAGGTTACAGGATTCCTAACTTTATTGACAAGCTAAGACAGTTACCTACATCACTCATTTTTCGAAGCAATTTTATTGTTATGAACCATACAAGTAGGGAAACTAGGATGAAGTTTGGACTATCTGTGGGCCAGCATATCATTTGATCAACTGACTTTATCTCGTTGACACATGTAAGCCTGTACGAATGTGTGTCCATACCGATCATCCTGGGATGAATGATCACCAGATGGAGAAAGGTTCTGGAGAAGGTGTACAGCCAAGTGAAGTTGCTGCTTTCTTTGCCTGCCCGTCCCTTGTGGCATAAAAGCTTGTTTCACGCCTGTCCTCGCAGTGGATCCAAGTGTGGTATTTGACAATATGACTTGTACATTACAGTAAGGCAAACCCACATCCTTCTTAGAGTTGAAGCTCTGTTGAAATGACAATCTATCCAGTGGGTCCAGGCGAGAGAATGAGACGTCTAGCTCTTTTCCTACTCTGTCAGCAGTCGCAGATGAGAGGGGGGGGGAGGGGGGGGGGGCAGGCAAACCAGAAAGTGGAGCATACACTAAGGTGCGAGCGTTACTTGGTGCCTGCGAACAGGATCTTGCACACCCCTACTGTCAAGCAGATGGGAGGAAACTGCCGAAGTGCTGTAAGCTTCCTGGCTGCCATTGTTTGCAAGATTTACACATGTTCTTCATGGTTAGTTTGAGTCAAATTTCACACCCAAGGGATATCAACTTCTTCTCCAGGTGCCACATCCTCCCATTCATCGATACTACTGCACCAGCATTACCATCATGGTCCTAGAGACGATCATCATTTGCGTTTTTCTCAGGTGCAAATGTTACTTTTGCCATCTATTTCCCCAAGCTGAATATAGCTCTCAGCTGGTGATGGATGTAGCTTAAGCACTTGGCATTCTTCTCTTGGATAATGAATGTCAGTGTACAGCGTCTGCAATGCCATGTTATTCTGGGTATGAGATGAAGACGGTCGTTGAAGTAGACATTCCATAACAATGGGCCCAGCACGCTTCCTTGTGGAACACTTGCCCCACTAGGATGTCTTGCTGATTCGTTCCATTGAGAACTGCACTTAGAGATCAACCCTGAAAGGTAATCCTGAGGAGACATAGCGTAGAGCCTGCAATTCCCAGTCTTGAAAGTTTTATGCTAAGAGGCCTGGTGCCACACCCGGTCGAAAGCGAGCCAGGCATGTTCCAGTGCTAACCACACAGCTGACTTTGATTCATCCAGTGACTGATGCCACTTAGTGGAAGAGGTTTTACTACAGACCAGCAGCAAGAAAACCTTCCTGAAGCCATATTGACGATCACAAAGTAGTGATGGGTAGTCCAAAAAACTCTGTCATTATGTCTTGAGATTATTGCTCAAGGATCTTACCAGTGATTGAACAGGAGTGACACTGTCTGTAGTTGCTGATTTCTGCTCTGCTCTCCTTTTTGGTGAACAAGGGACTAGTACATTTTGCCTCTTTCCATAGAGAGGGCCAATTACACAGTACTAGCAGAGCTGAAAGGATGCGAGTTAGATGGTGCTCTAGCTGGTCCTGCACATCTTCTCAATAATCTGGCTCAACATGTCTGTGCCCACAGCCTTTTCTTGGTCAAGTGATTAAAGTAGAAAAGCACCTCCTCCTCCTCCTGCCTTATTGTCACCACTTACGTTTTGACACAGTTCATGCAGGTACAAGGAGGGTCCCTTGCTGGATCAGACTTGCATTTGTTGGTAGCAAAGTGTTCAGCAAAGAAGGTCCGCCATCCTCTTGACTACTAGTAGAGTGTGGTGTCTCCATCCTGTCGATTTAGATGTAGAATAAGTTTCATCAGGGGCAGATAACCTTGCTGTCCTTGACCAGGGACCACCAGTTTTTTGGAGCCTACCCTACCTGATGCCTAACTTTCTTTTAGTGTCCACCTCCCATTTAGCAATCCCACTTTTTGAGACATCACCCATTATGACCTACATGCTTGCATGTGCAAGCTCGCTCTCGCCGCTCGCTCTCTCTCTCCTCTCATAATCTCTCTCTCTCGTCTCTCTCTCTCTCCTCTCTCTCTCACTCCTCTCTCTCTCTCTCTCTCATCCTCATCTCACACGCCTGAACGCACTCTCACCTCTCGCACACCGTCTGCCACGCTCTCTCTCTCTCTTCGCTCGCTCGCACTCTCATCTCACTGTCCTCTCGTTCTCCCCTCCATCTCTCTCTCACTACACCACTCCTCTCTCTTCACTCCTCTCTCCTCACTCACTCTCTCCTCTACTCTCCTCTCGCTCTCTCTCGCTCTCTCTCTCGCTCTCTCCTCTTTTCACTATGAACTAACAATAGTTCACTATTAACTAACAATAGTTCACTATGAACAAACAATAGTTCACTATGAACTAACAAAATTTCACTATGAACCTAACAAAAGTAACACTAAGAACTAAGCAAAGATCACTATTGAACTAACAATAGATCACAATGACTACCCATAGTTCACTATGAAACTAAACTAAAGTTCACTATGACTCTACAAAAGTATCACTATGAAACTAGCAATAGATCACTATGAACAACAATAGTTCACTAAGAACAACATAAGTTCACTAGAACTAGCAATAGTTCCCTATGAAACTAACAATAGTATCACTATGAACTAACAA
This sequence comes from Cherax quadricarinatus, assembly GCF_026875155.1. Lineage (NCBI taxonomy): Eukaryota > Metazoa > Arthropoda > Malacostraca > Decapoda > Parastacidae > Cherax > Cherax quadricarinatus. Next base: position 54,293,698 of record NC_069408.1, on the reverse strand, counting down.
AAGTTCAACAATGAACTAGCAATAGTATCACTAAGAACTACATAGTACACTATGAAACAAACAAAGTTCACTATGAACTAACAATATATCACTATTAACTAGCAATAGTTCACTATGAACTAACAATGTTTTCACTTATAGAACTAGCAATAGTTTTCTCATGAACTAACAATCGTTCATCTATGAACTAGCAATAGTTCACTATGAACTAGCAATGGTTATCACTAGAACTAACAATAGTTCACTATGGAACTAGCAATATTCACTATGAACTAACAATAGTTCACTATGACTAGCAATAGTACACTATGAACTAACAATAGTTTCACTATGGAATAGCAATAGTATCACTATGCACAACAATAGTTCACTATGAACTAGCAATAGATTCAACTATGAACTAACAATAGTACACTATGAACATAGCAATAGTTCACTATGAACTAGCAATAGTTCACTATGAACTAGCAAAAGTTCACTATGAACTAACAATAGCTCACTATGAAACTGCAATATTCACTATGAATAACAATAGTTCACTATAACTAACAATAGTTTCACTAGAACTAACAATAGTTCACTATGAACTAACAATTGTTCAGTGGGGGGGCTAAGAACTTAACAATATTTACTAATGAACTAACAATAGTTTCACTATGAACTAACAATAGTTTCACTATGAACTAACAAATAGTTTTCCACTATGACCTTAACAATAGTTCACTATAAACTAACAATATTTTCACATATGAACTAACAATATTTCACTATGAACCTACTATAGTTCACTAGAACTAACCAATAGTTCCTATGAACCAAACATATTTCACTATAACAAACATAGTTTCACTATGAACTAACAATAGTTCACTAAGAACTAAACAATATTCACTATGAACTAACAATAGTATCACTATGAACAACAATAGTTCACTATGAACTAACAATAGTTCACAATGAACTAACAATATTCACTATGAACACGGTGATCCGACACTTTTTTTCTCTCTGTTACAATTAAAATTGGCATTTTTTTTTCCCTCGCATTAGATAATTCCCCGTCGAAATTCTACCAACTGGCAGGAAAGTTGCGTAATAACTCGCTTATTCCTGAACTGCGTAATTATTCTGCTAGTGGGGGGGGACATAAAGTTTGGGTTGAAAGGATGAATATTAATGGGGAATAGCTTAAAAAATCGTCAGGAAATTGGTATTTGTTAAGGATAACCGTATATTAAAAGATACCCAAACGTTAAAGAAACCCAAATGTTAAAGATACCCAAACGTTAAAGATACCCCATGTTAAAGGATACCCAAATGTGTAAGATACCCAAATGTTTAAGATACCCACATTTAAAGATACACCACATGTTAAAGATACCCCAAATGTTAAAGACACCCAAAATGTTAAAGATACCCTCATGTAAAGATACCCGCGATGTTAAAGATACCCAAATGTTAAAATACCCCAATGTTAAAGATACCCAAATGTTAAAGAACCCAAATGTTAAGATGACCCAAATGTTTAAAGATACCCAAATTTTAAAGATACCCAAATGTTAAAGATACCCGAAATGTTAAAGATACCCAAATGTTAAAGGATACCCAAAATGTTAAAGATACCCCAAATGTTTAAAGATACCCAAATGTAAAAGATACCCAAATGTTTAAAGAACCCCAAAGTTTAAAGATACCCAAATGTTAAAGATACCCAAATGTTAAAGATACCCTAATGTTTTAAAGATACCCAAATGTTAAAGATACCAAATGTTAAAGATACCCAAATGTTAAAGATACCCGAATGTTTAAAGATCACCAAAATGTTAAAGATACCCCAAATGTAAAGATACAGCCCAAATTTTTAAAGATAACCCAAATGTTAAAGATACCCAAATGTTAAAAGATACCGCAAATGTTTAAAGATACCCAAATGTTAAAGATACCCAAATTGTTAAAGATACCCGAATGTTTAAAGATACCCAAATGTTAAAGATACCAAATGTTAAAGATACCCAAATGTTACAGATACCAAATGTTAATTGATACCCGAATGTATAAAGGTCCCAAATGTTAAAGATACCCAAATGGTAAAAGATACCCAAATGTTAAAGATACCCAAATTTAAATATACCCAATGTTAAAGATACCCAAATGTTAAAAGAATACCCAAATGTTAAAGATACCCAAAAATGTTAAAGATACCCAAATTTTAAAGATACCCAAATGTCGCACCAGTTTTCTCTTTAATTAACTTGTCGGATTTCTAACACACAGGAAATACTGGTGTCAGACGCAGCACGTGTTGGGTTACTTGATCCAGGGAACTCTTAAAGATTGCTTAACCTACAGGAAACACCTCTTCCACTAGTGAGGATTTTTTCCCACTGGTGACTCAATCCACCTACCACTGCTGCACCTCGTCTTCTTGTACTGAACACATCGATTCCATGCTGGAGGACTGATTACCTCAAACTCCTTGTCTACCACTGTTTCTCTACCACTGGACTGAAGAAGCCACTGGCTGGCGAAACGTTCCATAATAAAGATAATACCCAATGTTAAAGTATACCCACATGATACCCACATGGTTCACAAGTGTCTCAGTTCTAGAGAACATTTACTCAATGTGGTTTTGTAAAAGTGGTGAATTTAGTAGTGTAAAAAAATATATATAAATTTGTAATGCCACTTTACTGGAGTAGAAAAAGTAAAGTAAATGACATTTAAAAGAATTTATTTAAAGGTGATAAAAGTAAAGTGGTGTAATATGTAAAATTAATAAGCTTTTATTAAAACTGTAAATTAATAATCTTCACTAAAAATGTAAATTATTAAGCTTTATTAAAAATTAAATTATTGGTCTTAATTAAAATTGTAAATTTATTAAGCTTTATTGAAAATGTAAATTATTTGTCTTTATAAAAATGTAAAATTATTAATCTTTACTAAAAATGTAATTATTAAATCATTACTAAAATGTATATTATTAATCTTACTAAAATGAGTAAATTATTAATCTTTACCTAAAAATGTAAATATTATCTTTAATCTAAAAATGTAAATATATAATCTTTTACTAAAAATGTAAATTTATTAATCTTTACTAAAAATGATAAATTATTAATCTTTACTAAAAATGTAAATTCGTTGTGTAAAAAAGGATGTTTTCTCAGCTTGAAAAATAGGAACTAATAACATAATAAGCTTCAGTAAAAAAAAAATATGTATCAAAGCGAGTATTTACTTGAATATAGAAAAATAAATTAGTATGGCCAGTCAAATATTTTGAGGGTCTGGGTGGGGGACCGTTGGGGAGGTTAGTGAGGGGGACTGGGTGGGTTAAGGGGAACTGAGGTGGGTTAAGGGGGAGCTGATGTGGGTTAGAGGGGGATCATGGTAGAGTGAGGGAAATTTTGACGAAGGAGAGACTGAGGGGTATAAGATGACGGATGGAGGAGGATTGGAAGGAGAGCGATGGAGGGAGGGATACCTGATGGTGGAAGGGAGGAGGGAGATCTGATGGGAGGAGGAGGGAGGAGGGTGCTTAAATTCGATAATCGTGACATGGACGAGACGATAACCCACGGAACTTAACCACCGCTTTTCCCCCCCCCTCTACACACACGCTCTATACATAGTTATCAGTAAAGAGGTATGATATGGCCACACACAAGCATGAGAGCTGGGATATCCAGTGTCGACCAGCAGCAGATCAAACGATACAAACGTACAGCACATGACCATGACTCCTGCAAGAGAGGAAGGAGCGACGTGAATAATAATAAATGAAGTGTGATGAACCCCTTGTGTTTAATGAACTAAGACTGAGACTCACTGGTGATCACATACATTGAAATATCCACTGATTTCTGTCCGGCACGCTCAGTCTTGCATTTTGTATCTCTTGACATTAACAGTTTAAACTGAATTAATGATTTGTCACATAAAATATTCTGTAAAGGGAGTGGTCCTTTCTTCACTAGTGTGGGTGAGCTAACACTATGAATTCATTAGCCCAAGTATGATTCCTTCGGACCCAATCATTACATTTTGGCATTTTTAATGCGTCTTTTCTTGCTATACTCGCATAGTCTCCTGTCTCTCAAATAATGCTTCTTGATCTGCTGTACGTACTTCTTTTTATAACCCCCCGCAGCTGTTCACCAACATTGTACGTGAAAGTTTACGTATTATAAGCTTGATGAATTCTAGGATTATGTAGTCTTTTCAGATCTGTCATTCTTGTAACTCTGTTATAAAAACTTTAAAAGGAAATAAAGAGATACGACGCCTGACAAGTTTCCATTGCTCACCTCCTCAGGTGTTATTTTTTCCTCAGCCTCCTCCCTAGGTGTTATTCCTCACTCAGCTCCTACCAAGGTGTTTCCTCCAGCCTCCTCCCTAGGTTTCCTCCAAAAATACCCCTCCTCCTAGTTGTTCCTGCCAGCCTCCTCCCTATTTTCCACCTCCTATCCCCTCCCTAGGTGTTTTCCTCTAGCCTCCTCCCTAGTGTTTCCCTCCAGCCCCCTCCCTAGGTGTTCCTCTAGCCACCTCCTCCCTAGGTGTTCCTCTAGCCTCCTCCCCTAGGTGTTCCTCCATGCCCTTCCTCCCTAGGTGTTTCCTCCTAGCCTTCCTCCTAGGTGTTCCTCTACCTCTAGGCCTCCTCCCTATGTGTTCCTCTAGCCTCCTCCCTAGGTGTTCCTCCATCTGTTTCCTCCAGCCTCCGTCCCTAGGATGTTCCTCCAAGCCTCCTCCCTAGGTGTTCCACCAGCCTCCTCCTAGGTGTTCCTGCTAGAGCCTCCTCCCCTAGGTGTTTTCCTCCCTGACCGTCCTCCCTAGGAGTTCCCTAGTTTTAGGCCTCTCTCCCTAGGTGTTCCTCCGCCTCACTCCCTAGGTGTTTCCTCTTAGCCCTCCTCCCTAGGTGTCCTCGTAGCCTCCTCCCTAGTGCTCCTCCAGCCTCCTCCACCCTAGGTGTTCCTCTAGCTCCTCCCTAGGTTTTCCACTAGCCTTCCACCTAGGTGTTCCTCCAGCCCCTCCGCCTAGGTGTTCTCCAGCCCTCCTCCCTAGGTGTTCCACTCTAGCCTCGCTCCCTAGGTGTTCCGCTCTACGCTCCTCCCTAGGTGTTCCTCGCCTCCTCCTAGGTGTTCCTCCAGCCTCCATCCCTACGTGTTCCTCCAGCCTCCTCCCTAGGTGTTCTCTAGCCTCCTGCCCTATTTTCCTCTAAGGCACCACCCTAGGGTGATTCCTCTAAGCCTCCTCCCTAGGTGTTCCTCTAGCCTCCTCCCTAGGTGTTCCTCTAGCCTCCTCCCTAGGTGTTCCTCCAGCCTCCTCCCTAGGTGTTCCTCCAGCCTCCTCCCTAGGTGTTCCCTAGCCTCCTCCCTAGGTGTTCCTCTAGCCTCCTCCCAGGAGTTCTCCAGTCTCCTCCCTAGGTTCCTTTCAGCCTCCTCCCTAGTGTGTTCCTCTAGCCTCCTCCCTAAGGTGTACCTCTACCTCCTCCCTATGATCCGCCAGCCTCCTCCCTTAGGTGCTTTCCTCTACCTCCCTCCTAGGTGTTCCTCTAGCCTCCTCCGCTAGGTGATCCCCATTCTAGCCTCCTCCCTAGTGTTCCTCTAGCTTCCTCCCTAAGGTGTCTTCTAGCCTCCTCCCAGATGTTCTCTATCCTCCTCCCTAGTGTTCCTCCACCTCCTTCGCTAGGTGTTCCTCCAGCTCCTCCCTAGGTGTTCCCTCTAGCCTCCTCCCTAGTGTTCCTCCAGCCTCCTCACTAGTTGTTCCTCTACTAGCCTCCTCCAAGGTGTTTCCTCTAGCCTCCTCCCTAGTGTTCTTCTAGCCTCCTCCCTAGTGGTTTCCTCTAGCCTCCTCCCTAGGTCTGTCCTCAGAGCCTCCCCCTAGGTGTTCCTCAAAAGCCTCCTCCCTAGGTGTTTTCCTCTGAGCCCCTCCTCCCTAGGTGTTCCTTCCTCCAGGCAACCTCCTAGGTGTTCCTCCATCCTGCCCTCCCTAGGTGTCCTCTAGCCTCCTCCCTAGGTGTTCCTCCAGCCTCCTCCCTAGGTGTTCCTCTAGCCTCCTCCCTAGGTGTTCCTCCAGCCTCCTCCCTAGTGTTCTCCACCTCCTCCTAGGTGTTCCTCTAGCCTCCTCCCTAGGTGTTCCTCTAGCCTCCTCCCTAGGTGTTCCTCCAGCCTCCTCCCTAGGTGTTCCTCCAGCCTCCTCCCTAGGTGTTCATCCACCTCCTCCCTAGGTGTTTTCCTCTAGCCTCGCTCCCTAGGTGTTCGCTCCACCTCCTCCCTAGAGGTGTTTCCTCATCCTCCTCGCCTAGGTGTTTCCTCTAGCCTCCTCCCTAGGTTCTCCTCCAGCCTCCTCCCTAGGTGTTCCTCTAGCCTCCTCCCTAGGTGTTCCTCTAGCCTCCTCCCTAGGTGTTCCTCCAGCCTCCTCCCTAGGTGTTCCTCCAGCCTCCTCCCTAGGTGTTCCTCTAGCCTCCTCCCTAGGTGTTCCTCTAGCCTCCTCCCTAGGTGTTCCTCTAGCCTCCTCCCTAGGTGTTCCTCTAGCCGCCCTCCCCTTAGGTGTTCCTCTAGCCTCCTCTCCCTAGGTGATCCTCTAGCCACCACCTAGGTGTTCCTCCCAGCCTCCTCCCTAGGTGTTCCTACAGCCTCCGCCATTAGGGTTGTTCCTCAGCCTCCTCCTAGGAGTCCTCTAAGCCTCCTCCCCTATTGTTCCTCCTGTCCTCCTCCCTAGGTGTTCCTTATCAGCCCTCCTCCCTAGGTGTTCCTCTAGCCTCCTCCCTAGGTGTTCCTCTAGCCTCCTCCCTAGGTGTTCCTCCAGCCTCCTCCCTAGGTGTTCCTCTAGCCTCCTCCCTAGGTGTTCCCCTTCCTCTAGCAACCTCCCTAGGTGTTCCTCTAGCCTCCTCCTAGGTTTCCTCTAGCTTCCTCCCTAGGTGTTCTTCTAGCCTCCTCCCTAGGTGTTCCTCTAGCCTCCTCCCTAGGTGTTCCTCCAGCCTCCTCCCTAGGTGTTCCTCCAGCCTCCTCCCTAGGTGTTCCTCTAGCCTCCTCCCTAGGTGTTCCTCCAGCCTCCTCCCTTGGTGTCCTCTAGCCTCGCTCCCTAGGTGTTCTACTAAAAAAAACTAAAAAAAAAATCTGCTATTCTAGCCTCCCTCCCTAGGTGTTTCCTCTACCTTCCTCCCTAGTGTTTCCTCTAGCCACCTCCCTAGGTCTTCTCTAGCCTCCTCCCTAGGTGTTTTCCTCTAGCCTCCTCCCTAGGTGTTCCTCTAGCCCTCCTCCCTAGGTGTTTCCTCCACAACCTCCCTAGTTGTTTCCTCCACCTCCTCCCTAGTGTTCCTCTAGCCTCCTCCCTAGGTGTTCCACCAACCTTTCCCCCTAGGAGTTCCTCTTACCTCCTCCTAGGCGTTCCTCTAGCCTCGCTCCCTAGGGTACGCTCCATCATCCTCCCTAGGTGTTCCTCTAGCTCCTCCCTAGGTGTTCCTCTTGCCTTCCTTCCCTAGTGTTTCCTCCAGCCACTCCTCCCTAGGTGTTCCTCTAGCCTCCTCCCTAGGAGTTCCTCCAGCCTCCTCCCTAGGTGTAACCTCTGCCTCCTCCCTAGGTGTTTTCCCGTAGCCTCCTCCTAGTGTTCCTTAAGCCTCCCTCCCTAGGTGTACCTCTAGCCTCCTCCCTAGGTGTTCCCTAGCCCCTCCTAGGTGATCCATTAAGCCTCACTCCCTAGTGTTCCCTAAGCCACCTCCCTATGTGTTCCTCTAGCCTCCTCCCAAGATTTGCCCTACCTCCTCCCAGGTTTCCTCCAGCCTCCTCCCTAGGAGTTCCCTAGCCTCCTCCCTAGGTGTTTTCCTCTAGCCTCCTCCCTAGTTTCCTGTAGCCTCCTCCCAAGGTGTCCTCTAGCCTCCTCCCTAGTGTTCCTCCACCTCCTCCCAAGGTGTTCCTACCAGCCATCTCACTACCTAGGTGTTCCTCTAGCCTCCTCCCTAGGTGGTTCTCTCTAGCACTCCTCCCTAGGTGTTCCTCCCTCCTCCTCCCTAGGTGTTTCCCTTCAGCCTCCTCCTAGGTGTTCCACTAGCCTCCTCCCTGAGGTGTTCTCACCTCCTCCCTAGGTGTTCCTCCAGCCTCACCGTCCCAGGTGTTCCTCTAGCCTCCTCCCTAGGTGTTCCTCTAGGAGCCTCCTCCCTAGGTGTTCTCTAGCCTCCTCCCTATGTGTTCCTCTAAGCCTCCTCCTAGGTGTTTCCTCTAGCCTCCTCCCTAGGTGTTTCCTCCCCAGCCTCCTACCCTAGGTGTTCCTCCAGCCTCCCTCCCTAGGTGATTCCTCTATTCCTCCTTCCCTAAGGTGTTCTCCAGAATCTCCTCCCTAGGTGTTCCTCCCTTCCTACTCCTAGTTGTATTCCACTCTAGCCTCCTCCCTAGGTGTTTTCCTCCAGCCTCCGCCCTAGGTGTCCTCCACCTCCTCCCTAGGTGTTCCTCAATCTCCCCTCCTAGGTGTTCCTCTAGCCTGCTATCCCTAGGTGTACATGCCATCCTCCTCCCAAGGTGTCCCTCTAGTCCTCCTCCCTATGTGTTTATCCTCAGCTCCTCCCTAGGAGTCCCTCCAGCCACCTCCCTAGGTGTTCCTCCAAGCCCCTCCTAGGTGTTTCCCTAGCTCCTACCCTAGGAGTTCCTCCATCTCCCCCTAGGTGTTCTCCACCTCCACCCTAGGTGTTTCCCTCAGCCTCCTCCCTAGGTGTTCTCTAGCCCCTCCCTAGGTGTTGTCCTCCAGCCCTCCTCCCTAGGTGTTCCTCTAGCCTCCTCCCTAGGTGTTCCTCTAGCCTCCTCCCTAGGTGTTCCTCCAGCCTCCTCCCTAGGTGTTCCTCTAGCCTCCTCCCTAGGTGTTCCTCTAGCCTCCTCCCTAGGTGTTCCTCCAGCCTCCTCCCTAGGTGTTCCTCTAAGCCTCCTCCCTAGTGTTCCTCCATCCCTCCCTCCCTAGGTGTTTCCTCATCCTCCTCCTTAGGGTTCCCTAGCCTCCTCCCTAGGTGTTCCCTCCAACCTCCTCCCTAGGTGATCCTCTAGTCTCCTCCCTAGGTATTCCCTAGCCTCCTCCCTAGGTGTCCTTAGCCTCCTCCCTAGGTGTTCCTCTAGCTCCTCCTCCCTAGTTGGTCCTCTAAAGCCTCCCCCTAGGAGTTTTCCCTAGCCTCCTCCCCTTAGGTGTTCCTCTAGCCTGCTCCCTAGGTGTTCCATACCACCTCCCTAGGTTGTTCTCCAGCCTCCTCACTCCCTAGGTGTTCCTACCAGCCTCTTCCCTAAGTGTTCCCTCCCCCCCCCACCTCCTCCCTAGGTGTTTCATCAGCCTCCTCCCAAGGTGTTCCTCCAGCCCCCTTCCCTAGGGTGTTCCTCCAGCCTCCTCCCTAGGTGTTTTTCCACTAGCTCCTCCTAGGTGTTCCCTAGCCTCCTCCCTAGGTGTTCTCCACCTTCCCTCCCTGTGGTGTTCCTTTAGGCCTCCTCCTAGGTGTTCCCTAGCCTCCCCCTAAGGTGTTACTTAGCCTCCTCCCTAGGTGTTCCATTTCTCTAGCCACTCTCCATAGGTGTACCTTAGCCTCCTCCCCTAGTGTCCCTAGCCTCCTCACTAGAGTTTCTCTAGCCTCCTCTCTACTGTTCCTCTACCTTCTCCCCTAGGTGTTCCTCTAGCTCCTCACTAGGTGTTCCTCTAGCCTCCTCCTAGTGTTCCTCTACCTCCTCCCTAGGTTTTCCTCCTACTCCTCCCTAGGTGTTCCACTAGGCCTTCTTTTTCCACTTAAGTGTAACCTCTAGCCTCTTCCCCCGGTGTTCCTCTATGCCGCTCCCCATGTTTTTCTTTCTAGCCTCCTCCTTAGGTGTTTGCATCTAACCTCCCCGCCCTAGGTTGTTCCTCTACCTCCGTCCCTAAGGTTTTCCTCTTGCCGCACCCTAGGCGTTCCTCTAGCCTCCTCCCAGGTGTCCCTACCCTCCTCCCTAGTGTTTTCCCCTAGGCCTCTTCCCTAGTGTTCCTCTAGCCTCCTCCCTAGGTGTTCCTCTAGCCTCCTCCCTAGGTGTTCCCTAGCCTTCTCCCTAGGTGTTCCTCTAGCTTCCTCCCTAGGTGTTCCCCTAGTCTCCTCCCTAGGTGTTCCCCTAGCCTCCTCCCTAGGTGTTCCTCTACCCTCCTCCCTAGGTGTTCCTCTAGCCTCTTCCCTAGGTGTTCCTCTAGCCTCCTCCATAGGTGTTCCTCTAGGCTCCTCCCTAAGTGTTCCTCTAGCCTCCTCCCTAGGTGTTCCTCTAGCCTCCTCCCTAGGTGTTCCTCTAGCTTCCTCCCTAGGTGTTCCTCTTGCCTCCTCCCTAGGTGTTCCTCTAGGTCCTCCTCTGACAGTGATAAGGAAATGTGTAGAATTTTTAACACATACTTTCTCTCAGTTTTTACACAGGAGGATACCAGCGATATTCCAGAAATGATAAATTATGTAGAACAGGACGATAATAAACTGTGCACGATTAGGGTCACAAGTGACATGGTCCTTAGGCAAATAGATAAATTAAAACCTAACAAATCCCCAGGCCCTGATGAACTGCATGCAAGGGTTCTATAGGAATGTAAAGAGGAGCTTTGCAAACCTTTGGCTAATATTAATCTTTTCAACATATCACTACAAACTGGCATGGACCAATAAGTGCAAAATGGCAAATGTGGAAACCTACTTTTCAAAGCCAGGTGACAGGTCCTTAGCTTCGGAACTAAAGACCAATAAACTAACCACCATAGTGGGGAAAATTTATGAATCAATAATTGCCGAGAGGCAGTTTCGATAGCCACCTTGAAACGCATAAATTTGATTCAACGAACTCTGCATGTTTATACAAAGGGCGTTCCTGCCTTACGAATTTATTATGACTTTTTTTCACTAAGGTTATTTGAGAAGGAGATCATGGTAATGAATATGAAATGTGTGTATATGGACTTCAGTAAGATGCTTTTGACAAGGGTTCACACATCAGAAAACTATTGAGGAAAATTAATGGCACTTGGAATGGAGGAGAAATTTTTTTTTCCTGGATAGAGGCATGGTTGACAAATAGGCAGCAGAGAGTTTTCATAAATGGGGAGAAATACAGAGTGGGAAGCGTCACGAGCGGTGTTCCACAGGGTCAGTGTTGGTCCCCCTGCTGTTCACCAATCTACTTAAACGACATCGATGAGGGCATAAAGAGCGACATCAGCAAGTTGCCCGATTTACAACACAACCAAATAGGCCGGCGAATTCATTCTGACGAGGACATATAGAGCACTCCAGATGATTATTCTGAATAGACTGATGCAGTGGTCGAGAAGTGGCAAGATGGCAGTTTAAGTATAGACAAATGCAAAGTTCTAAATGTTGGACAGGAAACAATAACCATGCCACATAAAAACTAATAATGTAGAATCATAATATTACGGATTGCGAAAAAGATTTAGGAGTTCTGGAGAGCAGTAATCTGATAACCAAGACCACAGTGCATAAGTGTTCGCAATAAAGCTAAATAATCCTTGGCTTCATCTCAAGAAGCATAAATAAAAGGAGGTCCCTCAGGTTTTCTTTCAATCTCAATACGTTCCATGGCTAGGCCACATTTTAGATTAATGCTGCCATATTTGGTCACCCGTATTACAGAAATGGATATAAAATGCTCTGGAAAATGTACGAAGGAGGATGACAAAGTTGAATCCCATGTATCATAAACCTCCCCTATGAGATAGACTAAGGGCCCCTGAATCCTGGCACTCTCTAAAAAGACGTAGAAAATAGGGGGGATATGATTGAGGTGTATAAATGTAAGCCAGGAATAAATAAAGGGGATTTAAATAGTGTGCAGAAACTCTAGCCTAGACAGACTCGCTCGCAGCGAATGGTTTTAAGTTAGGAAAATTCAGATTCATAAGATAAAGGAAAGAGTACTACTGTTTGGTTAATAGAGTTGTGGATGAGTGTAAACAAACTCCCAAGTACAGTTTAGAGGGCCAGGAAACGATGTGTACTTTAAAATAGTGGATAAATACATGAAGATGGATTGTGGGAGGGTGATGAGATTGGACCCTGATAGCTTGTGCTACAGTCGTTGCCGGTTCCTCCCTTAAGTCAATGTGACCTGACCTGCTAGGTTGGGTGCCATTGGCTTAAGCCGGTAGGAGACTTGGACCTGCTTCGCCATGGGCCAGTAGGCCTTCTGCAGTGTTCACTTCCTTCTTATGTTCTATGTGTTCAACTAACCTCCTCCCTAGTTGTTTCCTCTATCCTCCTCCCTAGGTGGTTCCTCTAGCCTCCCCCTAGGTGTTCCCCGTAGCCTCCTCCCTAGGTGTTCATCTAGCCTTCTCCATTAGGTGCTCCTTTAGCCTTCTCCCTAGGAGTTTCTCTAGCCTCCTCCCTAGGTGTTCCTCTAGCCTCCTGCCTAGGTGTTCCTCTAGCCTCCTCCCTAGGTGTTCATCTAGCCTCCTCCCTAGGTGTTCCTCTAGCCTCCTCCCTAGGTGTTCATCTAGCCTCCTCCCTTCACGGTCATCTTGGAAAGAACTTGGAAATTATTCATACCAATGATACTGGTCAGTATAACAGTGCCTCCTCTCTGTCTCCTTGTTTGAGTATGAATCAACGTTTTATTATCCATGGATACATGGTGTCTGTGGGTCTCACTACCTGTGCTGCGTCCAGCCCCTAGAGTAGTTCCTGCACTATTCTTTCCATGTTTGTATGCTGGTCTCCAGTTCCCGCTGTTGGAGTCTACCCTCAACACTCTCAGGAATATGAAGAATGGCTTTATTAATACGAATTCAAGAATATAAAAGGAAGACTGTAGAACTGTATATGAAAGATGAGATAATCAGTCCCTCAGCCTTGGAGTTGGTGTGATGTACCGTAGTCTTGACTAGGGTACACTTCTGCAACTCCAAGGCTGAGGGACTGATTATCTCGTCTTTTGCATATAGTTCTACGTCTCCTATTAGTCCCTTGAATTTGTATTGATAAAGCCACTGGTTGGCGAAACGTCTAAAAATAAAGATACCCAGATGTTGCACATGTTTATGATTCTTCATAGTGTTCGTATTGCATAACATTCATGTGCACACACTCGGGGATATTCCATTGAGTTTTTCATTTTTTTCTATCATTCTCCTCCACTGGAGATCCCCGCTCATTAACCATTCCTTAACATACCGCTTCTTTTCTGTGAATCATCTCCGGTTATGGGCGCGAATACATCATTTAGTATCGTCGTCATTACTGGTTCTTTCCCTCTAGTATTTTCTTATGTTTCCCGAGGTTTGTATACTTTTTGTTTTGTTTTACTACCTCGTCTTCATTTCCTGTGATTCTGTACATTCTTAGTTGGACCACAAAATTCTGTTTTTTTTTTTTTTTTTTTTTTTGTTTTTTTTTTTTTTTTTTTTTTTTTTATTTTTCTTGCATTTTGCTCAATGTTCAGAGTGAGTGTTTCTGCGCCTCCTAGGAACAAGTACCTAATATTAAGTCCAACATCTCCTTCTTATCTTAAGCGTTCGTCCATGTTATCCTTTCCCAGCGTGCTTCAATCAAGTTTCAAAATCCTTCGTATCCTCCTTTTGTCGCGGTGCCTCTCTCTCTCTCTCTCCACTCTCTCTCCACTCCACTCTTCTTCTCGCCTCTCATCTCACTCTTCTCTCGTCCTTCTATCTTCTCTCTCTCTTCTCTTGTACACAGGGTTTGACAAGGTTAAGGAATCCCAAGCTTTATGACAATATTTATACAGGTTACAGGATTCCTAACTTTATTGACAAGCTAAGACAGTTACCTACATCACTCATTTTTCGAAGCAATTTTATTGTTATGAACCATACAAGTAGGGAAACTAGGATGAAGTTTGGACTATCTGTGGGCCAGCATATCATTTGATCAACTGACTTTATCTCGTTGACACATGTAAGCCTGTACGAATGTGTGTCCATACCGATCATCCTGGGATGAATGATCACCAGATGGAGAAAGGTTCTGGAGAAGGTGTACAGCCAAGTGAAGTTGCTGCTTTCTTTGCCTGCCCGTCCCTTGTGGCATAAAAGCTTGTTTCACGCCTGTCCTCGCAGTGGATCCAAGTGTGGTATTTGACAATATGACTTGTACATTACAGTAAGGCAAACCCACATCCTTCTTAGAGTTGAAGCTCTGTTGAAATGACAATCTATCCAGTGGGTCCAGGCGAGAGAATGAGACGTCTAGCTCTTTTCCTACTCTGTCAGCAGTCGCAGATGAGAGGGGGGGGGAGGGGGGGGGGGCAGGCAAACCAGAAAGTGGAGCATACACTAAGGTGCGAGCGTTACTTGGTGCCTGCGAACAGGATCTTGCACACCCCTACTGTCAAGCAGATGGGAGGAAACTGCCGAAGTGCTGTAAGCTTCCTGGCTGCCATTGTTTGCAAGATTTACACATGTTCTTCATGGTTAGTTTGAGTCAAATTTCACACCCAAGGGATATCAACTTCTTCTCCAGGTGCCACATCCTCCCATTCATCGATACTACTGCACCAGCATTACCATCATGGTCCTAGAGACGATCATCATTTGCGTTTTTCTCAGGTGCAAATGTTACTTTTGCCATCTATTTCCCCAAGCTGAATATAGCTCTCAGCTGGTGATGGATGTAGCTTAAGCACTTGGCATTCTTCTCTTGGATAATGAATGTCAGTGTACAGCGTCTGCAATGCCATGTTATTCTGGGTATGAGATGAAGACGGTCGTTGAAGTAGACATTCCATAACAATGGGCCCAGCACGCTTCCTTGTGGAACACTTGCCCCACTAGGATGTCTTGCTGATTCGTTCCATTGAGAACTGCACTTAGAGATCAACCCTGAAAGGTAATCCTGAGGAGACATAGCGTAGAGCCTGCAATTCCCAGTCTTGAAAGTTTTATGCTAAGAGGCCTGGTGCCACACCCGGTCGAAAGCGAGCCAGGCATGTTCCAGTGCTAACCACACAGCTGACTTTGATTCATCCAGTGACTGATGCCACTTAGTGGAAGAGGTTTTACTACAGACCAGCAGCAAGAAAACCTTCCTGAAGCCATATTGACGATCACAAAGTAGTGATGGGTAGTCCAAAAAACTCTGTCATTATGTCTTGAGATTATTGCTCAAGGATCTTACCAGTGATTGAACAGGAGTGACACTGTCTGTAGTTGCTGATTTCTGCTCTGCTCTCCTTTTTGGTGAACAAGGGACTAGTACATTTTGCCTCTTTCCATAGAGAGGGCCAATTACACAGTACTAGCAGAGCTGAAAGGATGCGAGTTAGATGGTGCTCTAGCTGGTCCTGCACATCTTCTCAATAATCTGGCTCAACATGTCTGTGCCCACAGCCTTTTCTTGGTCAAGTGATTAAAGTAGAAAAGCACCTCCTCCTCCTCCTGCCTTATTGTCACCACTTACGTTTTGACACAGTTCATGCAGGTACAAGGAGGGTCCCTTGCTGGATCAGACTTGCATTTGTTGGTAGCAAAGTGTTCAGCAAAGAAGGTCCGCCATCCTCTTGACTACTAGTAGAGTGTGGTGTCTCCATCCTGTCGATTTAGATGTAGAATAAGTTTCATCAGGGGCAGATAACCTTGCTGTCCTTGACCAGGGACCACCAGTTTTTTGGAGCCTACCCTACCTGATGCCTAACTTTCTTTTAGTGTCCACCTCCCATTTAGCAATCCCACTTTTTGAGACATCACCCATTATGACCTACATGCTTGCATGTGCAAGCTCGCTCTCGCCGCTCGCTCTCTCTCTCCTCTCATAATCTCTCTCTCTCGTCTCTCTCTCTCTCCTCTCTCTCTCACTCCTCTCTCTCTCTCTCTCTCATCCTCATCTCACACGCCTGAACGCACTCTCACCTCTCGCACACCGTCTGCCACGCTCTCTCTCTCTCTTCGCTCGCTCGCACTCTCATCTCACTGTCCTCTCGTTCTCCCCTCCATCTCTCTCTCACTACACCACTCCTCTCTCTTCACTCCTCTCTCCTCACTCACTCTCTCCTCTACTCTCCTCTCGCTCTCTCTCGCTCTCTCTCTCGCTCTCTCCTCT
>NC_069408.1:54239364-54277159 GCF_026875155.1 Cherax quadricarinatus | reverse complement strand
TAACTTGCTGCAGCATAGGGCGCTGCAAACTACGGATAGCGTTCCGATACCTCAGTAAGGATTCGTTTAAGACTCTGTACACCATCTACGTCAGGCCCATACTGGGAGTATGCAGCACCAGTTTGGGAATCCACACCTAGTCAAGCACGTCAAGAAATTAGAGAAAGTGCAAAGTTTGCAACAAGACTAGTCCCAGAGCTACGGGGATTGTCTATGAAGAAAGGTTGAGGGAAATCGGCCTGACGACACTGGAGGCCAGGAGGGTCAGGGGAGACATGATAACGACATATAAAATACTTCGCGCGGAATAGACGAGGTGGACAAAGACGGGATGTTCCAGAGATGGGACACAGACACAAGAGGTCACAATTGGAAGTTGAAGACTCAGATGAATCAAAGGGATGTTAGGAAGTATTTCTTCAGTCATAGAGTAGTCAGGGCTTGGAATAGCCTAGAAAGTGATGTGGTGGAGGCAGGAACCATACATAGTTTTAAGGCGAGGTATGATAGAGCTCATGGGGCAGGGAGAGAGAGGACCTAGTAGCAATCAACGAAGAGGCGGGGCCAGGAGCTGTGACTCGACCCCTGCAACCACAAATAAGTGAGTACAAATAGGTGAGTACACACACACACACACACACACACAGGACCAGGCAAGTACGCACTTGCCTGGTCCTGTGGTGAGACAGGTTATAAAAGCAACAACCTGATAATAATAATAATATCTTTATTTACTACAAGTACAAGTACAAGGTATACAATCGTAGCTGACATCAACTGCTCTGCGAACCATCTAAAAGGGACCAGAAGGCACAGACCCCACAAGACAAACAATAGTAGCTACGACAACCCAACTCCAGGTGATTTTTTAGTGGCAGTAAACGGAAAAAGAAAATGGAAGGAAATAACAAAAATAGTCCACCACCTCGGAGCCTTGTTGGACTGGAGGCGCAGCCAGTGGCCACCCATGGCCCTCCAGAACTACAACTACTGATGCCAATAACAAAATCCCCCCAACAAACACGGAATACAACCTCGTTCATATTTGTTAATATACAGGGCCTTAAGTTAACCATCCACCAACAACAAAATACCTTTTATCAGTGGACTTCTAGAGGAGTCCAATGCAATGTTTGCAGCCTTCACAGAGACTCACACAAAAGATCACTTTGACAGTGAAATATGGATAAGTGGGTACAACCTTTTTAGATGCGACAAAAAGAAAAGGCAACAATGTGGGGTTGGCCCGTATGTCAGAGTCCCTCATCTCCACGGAGTTGCTGAACACCACATATGATGTAGTTGAAGATCTATCAATAAAGACCGAGAACCAAAACCTAGTCATCGTAGTTGTATATAAGCCACCAGATGCAACCTCCCAACAGTTCGAGGAACAGCTACTGAAAATTGATTACTGTTTGGAAAACCTTCCAGCTCCATCCCCAAACATCTTACTGCTTGGTGATTTCAACCTAAGGCATACAAAATGGAAGAATGTAGCAAATAATGTTATAGCTGAAACAATCCCTGGAGATAGCGCAGATGGAAGGTCACACACATGAGCTACTAAGTCTCTGTGATAAACACACCTTAAGCCAGCAGATAGTGGAGCCAACAAGACTAGAAAACACACTTGACCTTATCTTCACAAATAATGAGGACCTGGTAAGGGACATAACAATATCAAAAACAACTAATTCCGATCACAATCTAATCGAAGTCCAGACTTACATGCATAGGGGTCCTGATCAGCAAAATGCATGTACCTGTGAAGATGTCTTCACAAAATACAAATTCAACACAAGAACATCAACTGGGACCAGGTAAACCATGTTTTAAATGAAACATGTTGGGAAGATATCTTAAATAACATGGATCCAAACCAGTGCTTTGAAAGAATCAACTTCCTGGCAGCTGAAGCATGTTCTAGAGCGGAAAAATAATGTAAGGGACCTGGGAGTAGTAATGTCTGAGGATCTCACTTTCAAGGATCACAACAGTGTCACGATCACAAGTGCAAAGAAAATGATAGGATGGATAATGAGAACCTTCAAAACGAGAGATGCCAAGCCCATGATGATCCTTTTCAAATCATTTGTTCTCTCTAGGCTAGAATACTGCTGTACATTAACATCTCCATTCAAAGCAGGTGAAATCGCAGATCTAGAGAGTGTACAGAGATCCTTTACTGCACGTATAAGTTCTGTCAAGCACCTTAACTACTGGGAACGCTTGGAAGCACTTGACTTGTACTCGTTGGAACGCAGGAGGGAGAGATATATCATAATCTACACTTGGAAAATCTTGGAAGGAATGGTCCCAAATCTGCACACAGAAATCACTCCCTACGAAAGTAAAAGACTGGGCAGGCGATGCAAAATGCCCCCAATAAAAAGTAGGGGCGCCATTGGTACACTAAGAGAGAAAACACCGTAAGTGTCCGGGGCCCAAGACTGTTCAACAGCCTCCCACCAAGCATAAGGGGGATTACCAATAAACCCCTGGCTGCCTTCATGAGAGAGGTGGACAGATACCTTAAGTCAGTGCCGGATCAGCCGGGTTGTGGTTCGTACGTTGGACTGCATGCGGCCAGCAGTAACAGCCTGGTTGATCAGGCCCTGATCCACCGGGAGGCCTGGTCGTGGACCTGGCCGCGGGGGCGTTGATCCCCGGAATAACCTCCAGGTAGACATAACTAACATTAGTACTACTATACAGAAAGCCACTTATTATGCAGAGCATTTCGGGCAAATTAGGTCAGTTTTGTCCCAGGATGCGACCCACACCAGTCCACTAACACCCAGGATGCGACCCACACCAGTCCACTAACACCCAGGATGCGACCCACACCAGTCCACTAACACCCAGGTATCCATTTTACTGATGGGTGAACATAGACAACTGGTGTAAGAAAACACGTCCAATGTTTCCACCCCTTCGCTGGGAATCGAACCCGGACCCTAACCTGTGAAGCGAGAGCTTTTGCCACCAGGCCACGGGTCACGGGCCACGGGCCACGGGCCACGGGCCACGGGCCACCGTTATACTATGGTAGATTGTAAAGCTTTATTGATACAGCAGTTCATTTAAGAGACTAAGCTTGGAAACTAAGCTTGGAGACTAAGTTTGGAGACCAGGCTTGGAGAAAAGCTTGGAAAGAAAGCTTTTCAAGACCATAGTGTTTGTTGAAGCTTGAGGAAGTAATTTTGACATGAACGAACCAGTGTTGTGTTGCCGCGCTTTGAATCCCCCCTTTCCCCAGCCACCTTCACTTTTTCTTTCTTCTCCTACTCCTCCCATCCTCTTCCACTCCCCCATGATGCCATGGCCGCCGCTCCTGGCCAATCATCCCCAGTGCGGCAGAGACATCCAATCACGTGTCACCTATTACACCTGACGCCTTACGCCGCCCTCTCCAAATCTGAGAAATTTTCCCCTAGGTCTTTCACTCCTTCTCTCTTAACCCCCTCCCTCCCTCCCTCCCTCGCTTTCAACCCCCTTCCATTTCAACCCCTCCCATCCAACCCCCTCGCTTCCACTGGAAGCCCCTTCCTCCATCTTCCAGTAAACCTTCCAAATTAAGAGCATAAGAATATTGTGGCACTGCAGGAGACCTACTGCCTAAGAAGTCCTGCCAGGCACCTCCTCAAGCACTTAATAAAGTTTTCTGGGTTGGCGAATCGTCGCCCTAAGTTTTCAAAAACTGCTTTTGTGTGACTTTATCAACGTTTGGGTATTGCCATACCATCTGTTGCCATACCATCTGTTGCCATACCATCTGTTGCCATGCCATCTGGTGCCATACCATCTGTTGCAATACCATCTGCTGCCATACCATCTGTTGCCATACCATCTGGTGCCATACCATCTGTTGCCATACCATCTGTTGCAATACCATCTGCTGCCATACCATCTGTTGCCATACCATCTGTTGCCATACCATCTGTTGCCATACCATCTGTTGCCATACCATCTGTTACCATACCATCTGTTGGCATACCATCTGTTACCATACCATCTGTTGCCATACCATCTGTTGCCATACCATCTGTTGCCATACCATCTGTTGCCATACCATCTGTTGCCATACCATCTGTTGCCATACCATCTGTTGCCATACCATCTGTTGCCATACCATCTGCTGCCATACCATCTGCTGCCATACCATCTGTTGCCATACCATCTGTTGCCATACCATCTGTTACCATACCAAATGTTGCCATACCATCTGTTTCCATGCCACCTGTTGCCATATCATCTGTTACCATATCATCTGTTACCATACCATGTTGCCATACCATCTGTTGCCATACCATCTGTTGCCATACCATCTGTTGCCATACCATCTGCTGCCATACCATCTGTTGCCATACCATCTGTTGCCATACCATCTGTTACCATACCATCTGTTGCCATACCATCTGTTGCCATACCATCTGTTCCCATACCATCTGTTGCCATACCATCTGTTGCCATACCATCTGTTGCCATACCATCTGCTGCCATACCATCTGTTGCCATACCATCTGCTGCCATATCATCTGTTACCATATCATCTGTTACCATACCATGTTGCCATACCATCTGTTGCCATACCATCTGTTGCCATACCATCTGTTGCCATACCATCTGCTGCCATACCATCTGTTGTCATACCATCTGTTGCCATACCATCTGTTGCCATACCATCTGCTGCCATACCATTTGTTGCCATACCATCTGCTGTCATACCATCTGTTGCCATACCATCTGTTGCCATGCCATCTGTTGCCATACCATCTGTTGCCATACCATCTGTTGCCATACCATCTGCTGCCATACCATCTGTTGCCATACCATGTTGCCATACCATCTGTTGCCATACCATCTGCTGCCATACCATCTGCTGCCATACCATCTGTTGCCATACCATCTGTTGCCATACCATCTGTTGCCATACCATCTGTTGCCATACCATCTGTTGCCATACCATCTGTTGCCATACCATGTGCTGCCATACCATCTGCTGCCATACCATCTGTTGCCATACCATCTGCTGCCATACCATCTGCTGCCATACCATCTGTTGCCATACCATGTGCTGCCGTACCATCTGCTGCCATGGCATCTGCTGCCATACCATCTGTTATTACCACTATGGTGACATCAATGTCTGTTGTAGGTACCTAGGATCATTATTTCCATAACCTCAGCGACGGTGATGAATTACTCAGAGTATTGTGGGATGGTAGTGGCGAATAATACAAAGAAGAATGATGAAGATCAGGAGTTTGAGGTAATCAGTCCCTGAGTCTGGAGTCGATGTAATCAGTCCATCAATCTTGAAAAGAGTACAGCGTGTGCACAGGTACAGAAGAGATGCGATAAAGTTCATGGAGCAGGGAGAGACAGTGGACCAAGTGGAGACCAGTAAAGAGGCGCGACGAGGAGCTATGACTCAACCCCTGCAACCATAAATAGGTAAGCACAAATTACAGGTACAAGTCGGTTCTAAACCATTTATCAAATACAAGTAGGTTTGTTTCTACATTATTTCAGATGTCTGTTGGTAATGTGCTGAAGAGTCTTGGATGTTGACGTCTTGGGCCGAGGATGTTGACGTCTTAGGCCAAGGATGTTGACAGTGTTCTCTAATTGTACTTATGTTCCCCCTCCTGCCTTTCATTGGGTTCATTTCACACTTCCATATATTTGACTCTAGTAAGTTGTTACAGTAGTGTACTGGTTAACTCTTGTAAGTTGTTACAGTAGTGTACTGGTTGACTCTAGTAAGTTTTTTACAGTAGTGTACTGGTTGACTCTAGTAAGTTGTTACAGTAGTGTACTGGTTGACTCTAGTAAGTTGTTACAGTAGTGTACTGGTTGACTCTAGTAAGTTGTTACAGTAGTGTACTGGTTGACTCTAGTAAGTTGTTACAGTAGTGTACTGGTTGACTCTAGTAAGTTGTTTACAGTAGTGTACTGGTTGACTCTAGTAAGTTGTTACAGTAGTGTACTGGTTGACTCTAGTAAGTTGTTACAGTAGTGTATGGTGACTCTAGTAAGTTGTTACAGTAGTGTACTGGTTGACTCTAGTAAGTTGTTACAGTAGTGTACTGGTTGACTCTAGTAAGTTGTTACAGTAGTGTACTGGTTGACTCTAGTAAGTTGTTACAGTAGTGTACTGGTTGACTCTAGTAAGTTGTTACAGTAGTGTACTGGTTGACTCTAGTAAGTTGTTACAGTAGTGTACTGGTTGACTCTAGTAAGTTGTTACAGTAGTGTACTGGTTGACTCTAGTAAGTTGTTACAGTAGTGTACTGGTTGACTCTAGAAAGTTGTTACAGTAGTGTACTGGTTGACTCTAGTAAGTTGTTACAGTAGTGTATGGTTGACTCTAGTAAGTTGTTATAGTAGTGTACTGGTTGACTCTAGTAAGTTGTTACAGTAGTGTGGCTGGTTGACTCTAGTAAGTTGTTACAGTAGTGTACTGGTTGACTCTAGTAAGTTGTTACAGTAGTGTACTGGTTGACTCTAGTAAGTTGTTACAGTAGTGTACTGGTTGACTCTAGTAAGTTGTTACAGTGTGTACTGGTTGACTCTAGTAAGTTGTTACAGTAGTGTACTGGTTGACTCTAGTAAGTTGTTACAGTAGTGTACTGGTTGACTCTAGTAAGTTGTTACAGTAGTGTACTGGTTGACTCTAGTAAGTTGTTACAGTAGTGTACTGGTTGACTCTAGTAAGTTGTTACAGTAGTGTATGGTTGACTCTAGTAAGTTGTTACAGTAGTGTACTGGTTGACTCTAGTAAGTTGTTACAGTAGTGTACTGGTTGACTCTAGTAAGTTGTTACAGTAGTGTACTGGTTGACTCTAGTAAGTTGTTACAGTAGTGTACTGGTTGACTCTAGTAAGTTGTTAGTAGTGTACTGGTTGACTCTAGTAAGTTGTTACAGTAGTGTACTGGTTGACTCTAGTAAGTTGTTACAGTAGTGTGCTGGTTGACTCTAGTAAGTTGTTACAGTAGTGTACTGGTTGACTCTAGTAAGTTATTACAGTAGTGTACTGGTTGACTCTAGTAAGTTGTTACAGTAGTGTGCTGGTTGACTCTAGTAAGTTGTTACAGTAGTGTACTGGTTGACTCTAGTAAGTTGTTACAGTAGTGTACTGGTTGACTCTAGTAAGTTGTTACAGTAGTGTACTGGTTGACTCTAGTAAGTTGTTACAGTAGTGTACTGGTTGACTCTAGTAAGTTGTTACAGTAGTGTACTGGTTGACTCTAGTAAGTTGTTACAGTAGTGTACTGGTTGACTAGTAAGTTGTTACAGTTGTGTACTGGTTGACTCTAGTAAGTTGTTACAGTAGTGTACTGGTTGACTCTAGTAAGTTGTTACAGTAGTGTTCTGGTTGACTCTAGTAAGTTGTTACAGTAGTGTACTGGTTGACTCTAGTAAGTTGTTACAGTAGTGTACTGGTTGACTCTAGTAAGTTGTTACAGTAGTGTACTGGTTGACTCTAGTAAGTTGTTACAGTAGTGTACTGGTTGACTCTAGTAAGTTGTTACAGTAGTGTACTGGTTGACTCTAGTAAGTTGTTACAGTAGTGTACTGGTTGACTCTAGTAAGTTGTTACAGTAGTGTACTGGTTGACTCTAGTAAGTTGTTACAGTAGTGTACTGGTTGACTCTAGTAAGTTGTTACAGTAGTGTACTGGTTGACTCTAGTAAGTTGTTACAGTAGTGTACTGGTTGACTCTAGTAAGTTGTTACAGTAGTGTACTGGTTGACTCTAGTAAGTTGTTACAGTAGTGTACTGGTTGACTCTAGTAAGTTGTTACAGTAGTGTACTGGTTGACTCTAGTAAGTTGTTACAGTAGTGTACTGGTTGACTCTAGTAAGTTGTTACAGTAGTGTACTGGTTGACTCTAGTAAGTTGTTACAGTAGTGTATGGTTGACTCTAGTAAGTTGTTATAGTAGTGTACTGGTTGACTCTAGTAAGTTGTTACAGTAGTGTACTGGTTGACTCTAGTAAGTTGTTACAGTAGTGTGCTGGTTGACTCTAGTAAGTTGTTACAGTAGTGTACTGGTTGACTCTAGTAAGTTATTACAGTAGTGTACTGGTTGACTCTAGTAAGTTGTTACAGTAGTGTGCTGGTTGACTCTAGTAAGTTGTTACAGTAGTGTACTGGTTGACTCTAGTAAGTTGTTACAGTAGTGTACTGGTTGACTCTAGTAAGTTGTTTACAGTAGTGTATGGTTGACTCTAGTAAGTTGTTACAGTAGTGTACTGGTTGACTCTAGTAAGTTGTTACAGTAGTGTACTGGTTGACTCTAGTAAGTTGTTACAGTAGTGTACTGGTTGACTCTAGTAAGTTTTTTACAGTAGTGTACTGGTTGACTCTAGTAAGTTGTTACAGTAGTGTACTGGTTGACTCTAGTAAGTTGTTACAGTAGTGTACTGGTTGACTCTAGTAAGTTGTTACAGTAGTGTACTGGTTGACTCTAGTAAGTTGTTACAGTAGTGTACTGGTTGACTCTAGTAAGTTGTTACAGTAGTGTACTGGTTAACTCTAGTAAGTTGTTACAGTAGTGTACTGGTTGACTCTAGTAAGTTGTTACAGTAGTGTGCTGGTTGACTCTAGTAAGTTGTTACAGTAGTGTACTGGTTGACTCTAGTAAGTTGTTACAGTAGTGTGCTGGTTGACTCTAGTAAGTTGTTACAGTAGTGTACTGGTTGACTCTAGTAAGTTGTTACAGTAGTGTACTGGTTGACTCTAGTAAGTTGTTACAGTAGTGTACTGATTGAGTCTAGTAAGTTGTTACAGTAGTGTACTGGTTGACTCTAGTAAGTTGTTACAGTAGTGTACTGGTTGACTCTAGTAAGTTGTTACAGTAGTGTACTGGTTGACTCTAGTAAGTTGTTACAGTAGTGTACTGGTTGACTCTAGTAAGTTGTTACAGTAGTGTACTGGTTAACTCTAGTAAGTTGTTACAGTAGTGTACTGGTTGACTCTAGTAAGTTGTTACAGTAGTGTGCTGGTTGACTCTAGTAAGTTGTTACAGTAGTGTACTGGTTGACTCTAGTAAGTTGTTACAGTAGTGTGCTGGTTGACTCTAGTAAGTTGTTACAGTAGTGTACTGGTTGACTCTAGTAAGTTGTTACAGTAGTGTACTGGTTGACTCTAGTAAGTTGTTACAGTAGTGTACTGATTGAGTCTAGTAAGTTGTTACAGTAGTGTACTGGTTGACTCTAGTAAGTTGTTACAGTAGTGTACTGGTTGACTCTAGTAAGTTGTTACAGTAGTGTACTGGTTGACTCTAGTAAGTTGTTACAGTAGTGTACTGATTGACTCTAGTAAGTTGTTACAGTAGTGTACTGGTTGACTCTAGTAAGTTGTTACAATAGTGTACTGGTTGACTCTAGTAAGTTGTTACAGTAGTGTACTGGTTGACTCTAGTAAGTGTTACAGTAGTGTACTGGTTGACTCTAGTAAGTTGTTACAGTAGTGTACTGGTTGACTAGTAAGTTGTTACAGTTGTGTACTGGTTGACTCTAGTAAGTTGTTACAGTAGTGTACTGGTTGACTCTGGTAAGTTGTTACAGTAGTGTTCTGGTTGACTCTAGTAAGTTGTTACAGTAGTGTACTGGTTGACTCTAGTAAGTTGTTACAGTAGTGTACTGGTTGACTCTAGTAAGTTGTTACAGTAGTGTACTGGTTGACTCTAGTAAGTTGTTACAGTAGTGTTCTGGTTGACTCTAGTAAGTTGTTACAGTAGTGTACTGGTTGACTCTAGTAAGTTGTTACAGTAGTGTACTGGTTGACTCTAGTAAGTTGTTACAGTAGTGTACTGGTTGACTCTAGTAAGTTGTTACAGTAGTGTACTGATTGAGTCTAGTAAGTTGTTACAGTAGTGTACTGGTTGACTCTAGTAAGTTGTTACAGTAGTGTACTGGTTGACTCTAGTAAGTTGTTACAGTAGTGTACTGGTTGACTCTAGTAAGTTGTTACAGTAGTGTACTGATTGACTCTAGTAAGTTGTTACAGTAGTGTACTGGTTGACTCTAGTAAGTTGTTACAATAGTGTACTGGTTGACTCTAGTAAGTTGTTACAGTAGTGTACTGGTTGACTCTAGTAAGTTGTTACAGTAGTGTACTGGTTGACTCTAGTAAGTTGTTACAGTAGTGTACTGGTTGACTAGTAAGTTGTTACAGTTGTGTACTGGTTGACTCTAGTAAGTTGTTACAGTAGTGTACTGGTTGACTTGGTAAGTTGTTACAGTAGTGTTCTGGTTGACTCTAGTAAGTTGTTACAGTAGTGTACTGGTTGACTCTAGTAAGTTGTTACAGTAGTGTACTGGTTGACTCTAGTAAGTTGTTACAGTAGTGTACTGGTTGACTCTAGTAAGTTGTTACAGTAGTGTTCTGGTTGACTCTAGTAAGTTGTTACAGTAGTGTACTGGTTGACTCTAGTAAGTTGTTACAGTAGTGTACTGGTTGACTCTAGTAAGTTGTTACAGTAGTGTGCTGGTTGACTCTAGTAAGTTGTTACAGTAGTGTACTGGTTGACTCTAATAAGTTGTTACAGTAGTGTACTGGTTGACTCTAGTAAGTTGTTACAGTAGTGTACTGGTTGACTCTAGTAAGTTGTTACAGTAGTGTACTGGTTGACTCTAGTAAGTTGTTACAGTAGTGTACTGGTTGACTCTAGTAAGTTGTTACAGTAGTGTACTGGTTGACTCTAGTAAGTTGTTACAGTAGTGTACTGGTTGACTCTAGTAAGTTGTTACAGTAGTGTACTGGTTGACTCTAGTAAGTTGTTACAGTAGTGTACTGGTTGACTCTAGTAAGTTGTTACAGTAGTGTACTGGTTGACTCTAGTAAGTTGTTACAGTAGTTTACTGGTTGACTCTAGTAAGTTGTTACAGTAGTGTACTGGTTGACTCTAGTAAGTTGTTACAGTAGTGTACTGGTTGACTCTAGTAAGTTGTTACAGTAGTGTACTGGTTGACTCTAGTAAGTTGTTACAGTAGTGTACTGGTTGACTCTAGTAAGTTGTTACAGTAGTGTACTGGTTGACTCTAGTAAGTTGTTACAGTAGTGTACTGGTTGACTCTAGTAAGTTGTTACAGTAGTGTACTGGTTGACTCTAGTAAGTTGTTACAGTAAGGTGCTGCTTGGAACTCGTCCCTCAGTAATAAAATTTCGACTGCCAGGTGTGTCTCCCCGCTGTACCAGAGAGAACAATTCAGATGTTTTAAAGTGTTTCCAGTACCTCAGATATTTGCTGGTTCTGTTCGGGCAGAATGCGACGTTTTTACAGTTTCCAGTTGTTATATTTTTCCTGCTCTGAAGAGGTGCTATGAGCTTTGAATATATTCAAGTCATGAGAGAAACAGGTGATCGAAAATTTTATCCTCACTGGTAATACCTCTCTGGTTTTGATTATTTATTATTATTATTATTATTATTATTATTATTATTATTATTATTATTATTATTATTATTATTATTATCATTATTATTATTAAAATGAAAACTAAGAGGTTGACCCACAAGGGCCACACAGCGCTGCTCTCTCGTCTTGAGATACTAAATGGTTATAACTATGACCAAAATTTTTAAAGGGGTGGACCGGTAAGCCAGCGGAAGCCCTCAGTCAGATGACCAAAACTGCAACGGAGGGTCATCATCTGACTAAGACCCGCGTCAGGAAACAAATGTCCTGTTTCCTGATGAACATTACCTAACCTGACCTCTTGTCTTGAAAGTTCTGATAATTCACCCTGTCATTTCCTTGGCCTTTATTGTATGTCCGTGTCCTTGGTTGCATTCCTCTGGCCAGTCATGCATTGCTTTCAACTGACAGATCCTCTGCAGTAATTATTGCAAGGTCTTGTACCAGTTGTTGATGGTGCCACCAGCCGCCTCACATTCATCGGTACACTTATCCAAATGCATTTTCGTTTCCCTTTCCTCTTACTCGTTCATCATTCTTAACTCTAATTAAGTACAAAAATGGCGCTGCACCGTGACTCCAAGTATACACAAATTACCCGCACATAGTAGAGAGGAGCTTCGACAACGTCGTCGTAAGCTCCTCTCTCTCTCTCTCTCCCTCTCTCTCTCTCTCTCTCTCTCTTCTGTGTGCGAGTTGTTTGTGTGTTCTCATTCTAATTCTAAAACACGATATCTCTTTTCAAAGCTCACAGAGCAAGCAATGACACTCCGACCAGATTCCCCAAGCAACACTCTTCTGTAAGACAAGCAACACTCTTCTGTAAGACAAGCAACACTCTTCTGTAAGACAAGCAACACTCTTCTGTAAGACAAGCAACACTCTTCTGTAAGACAAGCAACACTCTTCTGTAAGACAAGCAACACTCTTCTGTAAGACAAGCAACACTCTTCTGTAAGACAAGCAACACTCTTCTGTAAGACAAGCAACACTCTTCTGTAAGACAAGCAACACTCTTCTGTAAGACAAGCAACACTCTTCTGTAAGACAAGCAACACTCTTCTGTAAGACAAGCAACACTCAGCTGTAAGACATTCAACACTCAGCTGTAAGACAAGCAACACTCTTCTGTAAGACAAGCAACACTCATCTGTAAGACAAACAACACTCAACTATAAGACAAGCAACATTCAACTGTAAGACAAGCAACACTCAGCTGTAAGACAAGCAACACTCAACTATAAGACAAGCAACATTCAACTGTAAGACAAGCAACACTCAACTGTAAGACAAGCAACACTCAACTGTAAGACAAGCAACACTCAACTGTAAGACAGGTAACACTCAACTGTAAGACAAGCAACACTCAACTGTAAGACAAGCAACACTCAACTGTAAGACAAGCAACACTCAACTGTAACACAAGCAACACTCAACTGTAAAACAAGCAACACTCAACTGTAACACAAGCAACACTCAACTGTAAGACAAGCAACACTCAACTGTACGACAAGCAACACTCAACTGTAACACAAGCAACACTCAACTGTAAGACAAGCAACACTCAACTGTAACACAAGCAACACTCAACTGTAAGACAAGCAACACTCAACTGTAAGACAAGCAACACTCAACTGTAAGACAAGCAACACTCACCTGTAAGACAAGCAACACTCAACTGTAAAACAAGCAACACTCACCTGTAAGACAAGCAACACTCAACTGTAAGACAAGCAACACTCAACTGTAAGACAAGCAACACTCAACTGTAAGACAAGCAAACACTCAACTGTAAGACAAGCAACACTCACCTGTAAGACAAGCAACACTCACCTGTAAGACAAGCAACACTCAACTGTAAGACAAGCAACACTCAACTGTACGACAAGCATCACTCAACTGTAAGACAAGCAACACTCAACTGTAAGACAAGCAACACTCAACTGTAACACAAGCAACACTCAACTGTAAGATAAGCAACACTCAACTGTAACACAAGCAACACTCAACTGTAAGACAAGCAACACTCACCTGTAAGACAAGCAACACTCACCTGTAAGACAAGCAACACTCAACTGTAAGACACGCAACACTCAACTGTAAGACAAGCAACACTCACCTGTAGACAAGCAACACTCACCTGTAAGACAAGCAACACTCAACTGTAAGACACGCAACACTCAACTGTAAGACAAGCAACACTCAACTGTACGACAAGCAACACTCAACTGTAAGACAAGCAACACTCAGCTGTAAGACAAGCATCACTCAACTGTAAGACAAGCAACACTCAACTTTAAGACATTCAACACTCAGCTGTAAGACAAGCAACACTCAGCTGTAAGACAAGCAACAGTCAAATGTAAGACAAGCAACACTCAGCTGTAAGACAAGCAACACTCAGCTGTTTAAGACAAGCAACACTCAGCTGTAAGACAAGCAACAGTCAACTGTAAGACAAGCAACACTCAGCTGTAAGACAAGCAACACTCAACTGTAAGACATTCAACACTCAGCTGTAAGACAAGCAACACTCAGCTGTAAGACAAGCAACACTCAACTGTAAGACAAGCAACACTCAGCTGTAAGACAAGCAACACTCAGCTGTAAGACAAGCAACATCAGCTGTAAGACAAGCACCACTTAGCTGTAAGACAAGCAACACTCAACTGTAAGACAAGCAACAGTCAGCTGTAAGACATTCAACACTCAGCTGTAAGACAAGCAACACTCAGCTGTAAGACAAGCAACACTCAGCTGTAAGACAAGCAACACTCAGCTGTAAGACAAGCAACACTCAGCTGTAAGACAAGCAACACTCAGCTGTAAGACAAGCACCACTTAGCTGTAAGACAAGCAACACTCAACTGTAAGACAAGCAACAGTCAACTGTAAGACAAGCAACACTCAGCTGTAAGACAAGCAACACTCAGCTGTAAGACAAGCAACACTCAGCTGTAAGACAAGCAACACTCAGCTGTAAGACATTCAACACTCAGCTGTAAGACAAGCAACACTCAGCTGTAAGACAAGCAACACTCAGCTGTAAGACATTCAACACTCAGCTGTAAGACAAGCAACACTCAGCTGTAAGACAAGCAACACTCAGCTGTAAGACAAGCAACACTCAGCTGTAAGACAAGCAACACTCAACTGTAAGACAAGCAACACTCAACTGTAAGACAAGCAACACTCAACTGTAAGACAAGCAACACTCACCTGTAAGACAAGCAACACTCAACTGTAAAACAAGCAACACTCACCTGTAAGACAAGCAACACTCAACTGTAAGACAAGCAACACTCAACTGTAAGACAAGCAACACTCAACTGTAAGACAAGCAACACTCAACTGTAAGACAAGCAACACTCACTGTAAGACAAGCAACACTCACCTGTAAGACAAGCAACACTCAACTGTAAGACAAGCAACACTCAACTGTACGACAAGCATCACTCAACTGTAAGACAAGCAACACTCAACTGTAAGACAAGCAACACTCAACTGTAACACAAGCAACACTCAACTGTAAGATAAGCAACACTCAACTGTAACACAAGCAACACTCAACTGTAAGACAAGCAACACTCACCTGTAAGACAAGCAACACTCACCTGTAAGACAAGCAACACTCAACTGTAAGACAAGCAACACTCAACTGTAAGACAAGCAACACTCACCTGTAAGACAAGCAACACTCACCTGTAAGACAAGCAACACTCAACTGTAAGACACGCAACACTCAACTGTAAGACAAGCAACACTCAACTGTACGACAAGCAACACTCAACTGTAAGACAAGCAACACTCAGCTGTAAGACAAGCATCACTCAACTGTAAGACAAGCAACACTCAACTGTAAGACAAGCAACACTCAGCTGTAAGACAAGCAACAGTCAAATGTAAGACAAGCAACACTCAGCTGTAAGACAAGCAACACTCAGCTGTAAGACAAGCAACACTCAGCTGTAAGACAAGCAACAGTCAACTGTAAGACAAGCAACACTCAGCTGTAAGACAAGCAACACTCAACTGTAAGACATTCAACACTCAGCTGTAAGACAAGCAACACTCAGCTGTAAGACAAGCAACACTCAGCTGTAAGACAAGCAACAGTCAACTGTAAGACAAGCAACACTCAGCTGTAAGACAAGCAACACTCAGCTGTAAGACAAGCAACAGTCAACTGTAAGACAAGCAACACTCAGCTGTAAGACAAGCACCACTTAGCTGTAAGACAAGCAACACTCAACTGTAAGACAAGCAACAGTCAGCTGTAAGACATTCAACACTCAGCTGTAAGACAAGCAACACTCAGCTGTAAGACAAGCAACACTCAGCTGTAAGACAAGCAACACTCAGCTGTAAGACAAGCAACACTCAGCTGTAAGACAAGCAACACTCAGCTGTAAGACAAGCACCACTTAGCTGTAAGACAAGCAACACTCAGCTGTAAGACAAGCAACATCAGCTGTAAGACAAGCAACACTCAGCTGTAAGACAAGCAACACTCAGCTGTAAGACAAGCAACACTCAGCTGTAAGACAAGCAACACTCAGCTGTAAGACAAGCAACACTCAGCTGTAAGACAAGCACCACTTAGCTGTAAGACAAGCAACACTCAGCTGTAAGACAAGCAACACTCAGCTGTAAGACAAGCAACACTCAGCTGTAAGACAAGCAACACTTCACCTGACTACTGCACTCGGGCAACTCTAGTTGCTCTCTCTCTCTTCCTCTCCTATTCGTTTTTTTCTTCCTTAGCTCCCATTCGCTGTGTTTTTTTTCTGGACCGTAATTTTTCTCTTCTCATGCCGTTTTCCATTCTTTTTCTTCTACGTAAACTCTCGTGTTTTTAACTCTCTTCTTTCTGCCCTCCTGATATTTTTAATTTTCCTCTCTTTCTTCCTGTCTCTCTCTCTCTCTCTCTCTCCTCTCTCTCTCTCTCTCTCTGTTTCTCTGTCTCCCTGTCTCTCTGTCTGTCTCTCTCTCTGTCTCTCTGTCTCTCTCTCTGTCTGTCTCTCTCTCTGTCTCTCTCTCTCTCTCTCTCACTCTCTCAGGGATGCATAGTGGTGAGCCAAGATAATAGTATAAACGAACTATTGTGGCTTTACCAGAAGCTCCTACTTAGGAGACGGAGAGACAGACAGGCAGACAGACAGACAGACAGATACTTATACATATTTCAGTGTTCCACAGTTATTATCGGTCACCTCGGTGACAAACGTATCGGGGCCGCTTTGGTTAATTTTCTTCCTGATGAGTAAATATAAATGGCTGGTGTAGCGTAACTTACTCTCAGTCTGGCGACCAGTTCCGCCCCCCCCCCCGACTACATGAAAGCCTTGAATATCAAGACACATGTGCAACAGTTGGGTATCTTTATTGATGAAACGTTTCGCCTACGAGGTAGGCTTCTTCAGTCAAATTCAGAGGGAGCAGTAGTAATGAAATAAAGATGATGTAATCAGTCCATCAAGCTTGGAGAAAAAGTATTCGATGTGGTCAGTCCCTCAGCCTGGAGAAGAGTTCAGTTCCAGACCCTAAATCTGATCTCTCCTCCAGGCTGAGGGACTGACCATCTCATAAACTTTTTCTCCAAGGTTGGTATACTGATTACGTTATCATTATTTCATTACTACTACTGCTGCCTCTGTATGTGACTGAAGAAGACTACTGTGTAGGCGAAACGTTTCACCAATAAACATACCTAACTGTTACACATGTGTCCTAATCTTCAACTTATCGATATTTTGTACTGTTTTCAATAATAACAGACTTGAGAGGGTAGGAAGGAGAGGAATTTAACTTGAGTAAGAAACCACAAGAAGAATGACTGAAAAATCACATAAGTTGTGTTCTGACTTACCTGAGGCTGTCATCGGACGTAATATATATTAAACACCTTTCATATGCTTAAGTACCAGGATATTTCTTTTAAAGATCAAGTTAGTAGTAGTAGTAGTAGTAGTCGTAGTAGTAATAGAAATAGTAGTCGTAGTATTAGTAGTCTTATTAGTAGCAGTAGTAATAATAATCATATTAGTAATAATACCAGTAATATTTACTGGACACTGGACCACCCAAGTCACTCGGCTATAAAACCCATAAAATTTGCATACATACATACATACATACATATGCATACATGCCCACATGCATACATATGCATACATGCCCACATACATACATATGCATACATGCTCACATACATACAAAAATGCATAGTTGCATACAAAAGGGGGGCCAGCCAAAAAAAAAAGGGTCCCCAATAAAACATACTAAACACAAATCAGAAATTAAAATGATCCAGGTAAAAGAGGAGCATTGTGACACAAAACCATTTTTGGGGGAGTGTGACACTTTACACCATGTTGTGTGAGTGGGGGAAACGTACACCATTTGTTGGGGAGGGGTTTAAAAAACACGTAAAACCATTGTTGGGGTGTAACACACGTTACACCAGTTTTTTGTGGGGTGTAACCCCTACACCAGTGTTGTGAGGTTTTAACAAAAGTAAAACCATTTTTGGTTGAGGGGTAACACCGTACCCCCAGTGGTGTTTTGAGTGTAACCCCACGTACACAGTGTTGTGTGAGGGGGAAAAAACCACCTTAAAACCAGGGGTTGTGAGTGTAACACACGTACAAAAAGTGGTGGGGTTTGAAACACACGTACACTAGTGTTTGGGGAGTGTAAACAGTAAAACCTTTTTGTTGTGGGGAGTTTTTAAAACGTACACCAGGGGTTTGTGTAAGTGTAACACACTTTCACCAGTGTTGTGTAAGTTTTAAAAAACACTTTACACCAGTGTTGTGTGAGTGTAACACACTTCCCAACCAGTTTTGGGTGTGATTGTAACACACTTACACCAGTTTTGGGTGTGATTGTAACACACTTAAAACCTGGGGGTTGTGTGAGTGTAACAAAATTTACACCAGTGTTTTTGTGTTTGGGTAAACACACTTAAAACCTGGGGTTGTGTGATTTTGTAACACACTTGCACCAGTGTTGTGTGAGTTTTAAAACCATTTTCACCAGGTTGTGTAAAGTGTAACACATTTACACCATGTTTTGTGGATTGTAACACCTTACACCTGTGTTGGGGGAGTTTAACACACGTACACCAGTTTTTGTGGGATTTGAAAAAACACGTCACCAGTGTTTGTAAGTTTTAACCACGTCAAAAAGGTGTTTTTTTAACAAAACGAAACCCCAGTGTTGTGTGATTGTAACCCCACTTAAAAATTTTTGTTGTGTAAAGGTTTTTAAAAAAATTTCCCAACCCAGTGTTTTTGGGGAGTTTTAAGCCCCCGAAAAACCATGTTTTTTGTGAGTGAAACACACTTAAAACCAGTTTTTGGTGTGAGTGTAACTACTTACCCCTGTGTTGGTGAGTTAACCCCTTTTTAAAACCAGTGTTGTGGAGTTTTAAACACACGTCCACCAGGGGTTTTGTGGTTTTAAACCACACTTACACCTGTGTTGTGTGAGTTAAACACACTTACACCACTTTTGTTTTGAGTGAAACCACATTTAAACCCGTGTTGTGTGAGGTGAAACACACTTAAAAACCAGGTTTTGTGGTGTAACACACTTACACCATGTTTTTGGTGAGTGTAACCCCTTTTACACCGTTTGTGTGAGTTTTAACACACTTACACCTGTGTTGTGGAGAAAAAACCACATTACACCAGGGGTTGTGTGAGTGAAACACACTTACACCACGGGTTGTGTGAGGGGTAAAAAACACGTACCCCCAGTGTTGTGTGAGTGTAACACACTTACACCACTGGTTGGGGTAAATTTGAAACCCAAAACGTACACCAGTGTTGTTGAGTGTAAAAAACACTTACACCTGTGTTTTTTTGGTGAGGGGAAAACACATTTACACCACTTTTGGGTGTGATTTGTAACAAAACCTTCCCAGTGTTTGTTTTAGTGTAACACACTTACACCGGGTTTTTTGTGTGAGGGGTAAAAAACACTTACACCACTTTGTGTGAGTGAAAACCACATTTACACCACTTTGTGTGAGGGGTTAACACACGTACACCAGTGTTGTGTGATTTTAACACCCCTTACACTGTGTTGTGTGAGTGAAAACACACTTACACCACTGTTGTGTGAGTGTAAACACATTTTCCCCCCAAAAAAGTGTTGTGTAAATTTTTGAAACCCAACACACACTGTGTTGGGGAGTGTAAACACGTACACCAGTGTTTGTGAGTGTAACAACTTACACCAGTGTTGTGTGAGCGAAACACATTTAAAACCGATTTGTGTAATGTGACACACTTACCCCCTGTGTTGTGGGGAGTGTGACAACACTTACACAAGTTTTGGGTGGGGAGGGGTAACACACTTACACCTGTTTTTGTGTGGTTTTGACACCCCTTACACCTGTGTTGTGTGAGTGTAACACATTTAAAACCGGGTTTTTTTGTAAATGGAACACACTTACACCTGTGTTGTGTATTTGGGAAAAACACTTACACCAGGGTTGTGTGATTTTGTAACACACTTAAAACCGGGGGTTTGTGTGAGTGTAAAAAACAACACCTGTGTTGTGTGAGTGGGACACACGTAAAACCAGTTTTTGTGGGGAGTGAAAACACATTTAAACACCTGTGTTGTGTGAGTGTAACACACTTACACCTGGTTGTGTGAGTGGGCCCCAACACGTACACCAGTGTTGTGTGAGTGAAAAACATTACACCTGTTTTGTGTGATTTGAAAACACATTTTACACCTGGGGTTGTGTGAGTGTGACACATTTACACCTGTGTTGGGGGAAAAGTGT
Organism: Cherax quadricarinatus; assembly: GCF_026875155.1. NCBI lineage: Eukaryota > Metazoa > Arthropoda > Malacostraca > Decapoda > Parastacidae > Cherax > Cherax quadricarinatus. The sequence continues at coordinate 54,256,922 of NC_069408.1, read as the reverse complement.
AAAACACTTAACCTGTTTTTGTGTGAGTGTGACACATTTTAAAAACCTTTTTGTGGAGTGTAACACACTTACACCTGTGTTGTGTGAGTGTAACAACATTTAAACACCTGTTTTTGTGTGAGTGGGACAAAATTTAAAACCAGTTTGTGTAAAGTGTAACACAACCTGGTTGTGTGAGTGAAAAACACACTTAACCTGTGTTGTGTGAGTGGGGACACACGTACACCAGTGTTGTGGGGAGGAAACCCAAAACCTTACCCCCTGTGTTGTGTGAGTTTTAACACACTTACACCTGTGTTGTGTGAGTGTGAACATTTTACACCTTGTTGTGTGGGGTTTTTAACACACTTACCCCCTGTTTTTGGGGTGAGGTAACACATTAAAACCTGTGTTGTGTGAGTGGGACACACGTAAAACCACTTTGTGTGGTGAAACCCACATTTACACCTGTGTTTTGTGAGGAAAACACACTTACACCTTTTGTTTGTGAGTGTAACACCCCCTTACCCCAAGTGTTTGTGAGTGGTAACACACTTACAAAAATGTTGTGTGAGGGGAAAACCACTTACACTGTGTTGTGTAAAGTGTAACACACGTGCACCAGTTTGTTTTTGGGTGGTTTTAAACAAAAACTTACACCTGTGTTGTTTTAGTGTAACACATTTAAACACCACTTTTTTGTTTGAGTGAAAACACACTTACCCCCACTTTTTGTGTGAGTGTAACACACGTAAAACCTGTGTTTTTGTGAGTGTAACACCCCTTACCCCTTGTTTGGTGTTTTTTTGTAACACACTTACACCTGTGTTGTGGTGAGTTTTTAAACAAAACGTCCCACCAGTTTGGTGATTTGTAACACATTTACACCTGTTTTTGTGTGAGTGTAACACACTTACACCACTGTTGTGGGGGAGTTTTTAAACACACTTACACCACTTTTGTGGGGAGTGTAAACACACGTAAAACCCGTGTTGTTGAGTGTAAAACACACTTACACCTGTTTTTGTGTGAGTGTAACAAAATAAAACCATGTTGGGGGGGTTTTGAAAACACACTTACCCCCGTGTTGTGTGGGGTGGGACAACAAACACCAGGTTGTGTGAGGTAACACACTTACACCTGTGTTTTTGGAGTGTAACACATTTACACCTGGGGTTGTGTGAGTGTGACACACTTACACCTGTGTTGGGGTGAGTGGGCACACTTTACCCCAGGTTGTGTGATTTGGTAAAAAAACTTACACCTGTGGTTGTTTGAGGGGTAAAAAACCCCTTCCACCTGTGTTGGTGAGTGAAAACACACTTAAAAACCGTGTTGTGTGAGTGGGACAAACGAACACCATTTTTGTGTGATTTGTAACACATTTTAAAACCTGTTTTTGTTGGGGTTTTTAACACACTTACACCTGTGTTGTGTGATGGGCCCAAACGTACACCAGTGTTTGTGGGGTGTAACACACGTACACCAGTGTTGTGTGAGTGAAACCCACCCTTACACAAGGGGTTGTTTGAGGTAACACACTTACCCCTGTGTTGTGTGATTGTAACACATTTAACACAAGTTTTTTTGTGAGTGAAAAACACATTTTACACCACTGTTGTGGAGGTAACACCTTACCCGGGTGTTGGTTGATGTAACACACTTACACAAGTGTTGTGTGAGTTTTAAACACACTTCCCCACGGGTTGGGTTTGGTGTAAAACAGAAAACACCATTTGTTGTGTGAGTGAAAACACATTTACACCTGGTTGTTGATGTAACACACTTACTTTAGTGTTTGTGAGTTTTTAAAAAACAATTACCCCTGTTTTTGTGTGAGGGGGGAAAACACGTTCCCCCTTTTGTTGTGTAGTGAAACACACTTACATTAGTGTTGTGTGAGAGTAAAAACGGACGGGTTTTGGGGAACCTTCCCTAAAGGGGGTTCTTACGGTGTTATCCCAGCATGGAATGTTTCTACCCCACGCGAGTCGTGGACCCCAAACCCTTTCTTTCCCTTTGGAGACCCTGGAGGATTTTTTAACTTGCGGGGAAAAGGTCCTTTTGACCGGGGGGTCCTTTGGGAACCGGGGTCCTGTTGACCAGGGTCCTGTTGACAAGGGCCCTTTTTGGCCAGGGTCCTGTTGACCAGGGTCGGGTTGACCAGGGTCCTGTTGACCGGGCCCTGTTGGCCAGGGTCCTGTTGCCCCAGGATCCTGTTGACCAGGGTCCTTTTGGGCCCATTTTTCCCTGTTAAACCAGGGCCCCTTTTTTGACCAGGGGTCCTTTTGGCCAGGGTCCTTTTTGGTCAAGGCCCTTTTGGACCGGGGCCCCTTTTAAACCAGGGTCCTTTTGGGGACCAGGGTCCTGTTTACCAGGGTCCCTCCCGGGCCAGCGTTTTTCTAGCCGGGGTCCTTTTACCAGGGTTTTTGGCTACCCAAAGGGGTCCTGCTAGCAAGTCCTGCTGGTCAAAATCCTCCCGGGCCAGGGTCTTTTTAAACCAGGGCCCGGGGCCCGAAAGGGGGAAACCGTATCCGGGTGTTTGGTTGGTGCTGCTGAGATATCTGCTTGTTCACGTTCAGCCGGTGTGTTGAAGGTGGAACCAAATGGTATGTTTCCTATTTTTGGGGCTTCAGGGTGGTAGTGTCCGCGGGGAGGAGGATGGGAAGAGAGCCTTCTACTTACTACATTGCTAAACCCTTTAGAAAATCTTTGATAGTCTCTAATCAAGATAAAGTAGATAGCCCCTTAGCACAAAAGTCGTTGAGGACCATGATTCTTCTGCTAGCTACCTTCACTGACCCTATGTAACCTAATCAATCTAACTTTACCTAAATTTGTTTAAAAATTTTTTAACCTAAATAAACTTAACCAATTTAAAATAAAAGAGCATTCGACAACGTTAAAGCATTAAATACTAACGCTGAGGCCAGTCAAACAATGACCTGTAAAAAATGAAAATTTGCGGAGAGTCATTAGGGGCAGCCAGTCTTAATCTACATAACTAACGTGGGGACACAACGATTTGCAATCTTTACCCCGCTCTTTAGATTAGATTGGTCACCGAAGGGGGCTGGTTTTTTGGGGGGCACGTCTATCCATCCTGTGGGGGTAGGTAAGACATAGGAATATTACCGATTTAACTTTGTGTGGGTTTTTAATTTAGGTTAAGTCAGGGAACGAAACCCAAAACATTTTTTAATCAAAACACAGAATAACTGTACATAATTAATGGCTATGTAAAAACGTTCAAAACTTGCCGCGCATAGCAGGTTGGAAAAAGCAAACCTTGTGCCCTTTGACCCAAAAACCTGAGTGACCGGGTTTTCCAGGTCGCAACACAGGTAACCCTGATCTGTATCAATCAGGGTGGCACCCATACATAAACCCATGAGAGTTCACTGTGAACCATGGAGTTCACTTGAACCAGTGAAGTTCATTTTGGGAACCATGGAGTTCACTGTAAACCCATGAGATTCACTGTGAACCAGTGAGTTTTTCACTATAAACCCATGTATTTTCACTATGAACAGTGAGAGTTCACTGTGAACCAGTGAGAGTTCACGTGAAACCAGTGAGAGTTCCTGGAACCATGATAGTTCACTAAACCATGATAGTTCCTGGAACCAGTGAATCACTGGGCCGTGAAGTTCACGGGAACCGTGATATTCACTATGAACCAGTGAGAATTCCGTGTGAACCAGTGAGAGTTCACTAGAACCATGAGAGTTCACAATGAACCGGGAGAGTTCACTGTGAACCCATGAGGTTCACTGTGAACTAACAAAGTTCACTGGAACCATGAGAGTTCACTGTGAACCAGCGATAGTTTACTATAACCAGTGAATTCACTGTGAACCAGTGAAGTCACTGGAACCAGTGAGATTTCATGTAAACCATGTATTCACTATGAACATGAGAGTTCACGGGGAAAACCATTGAAAGTTCACTTTAACCGGGAGAGTTCACTATGAACCAGTGAAGTTCACTATGAACCAGTGAGCGTTCACTGTGAACCGTAAAGGTTCACTGTAAACCCAGTGAGATTTCACTATAACCCATTGAGAGTTCACTGTGAACCAGTGAGAGTTCACTGTGAACCAGTAAGTTCACTGTGAACCATGAAGTTCACTGTAACCATGAGATTTCACTGTGAACCATGAGAGTTCACTATAAACCAGTGGATTCACTGGAACCATTTGAGAGTTCACTTGAACCAGGAGAGTTCACTAAACCCAGTGGAGTTCACTAGAACCAGTGGGGTTTACTGTAAACCCAGGAGAGTTCACTATGAACCAGTGAGATTCACTGTAAACCCAGTGAAGTTCATGTAAACCAGTGAGATTTCCATGAACCGTGAGAGTTCACATGAACCAGTGAAGTTCACTGTGAACCAGTAGAGTTCCTATAAACCCATGAGTTTTCACTAGAACAACATATTCACATAACTAACAATATTTTCACTTGAACTAACAATAGCCTATGAACTAACAATAGTTCACTATGAATAACAATAGTTCCTATGAACTAAAATGTTCACTATGAACTAACAATATTATAAAAAAAATTTCACTAAACAAAAATAGTTCACTAGAACTAACAAAGTTCACTATGAACAAACAAATTCACTATGAACACGGGATCCTTATTTTTTCCTCGTCAATAAAATTGGCTTTTTTTTTCCCTCACATTGAAATTCCCGCGAAATTCTACCAACTGGCAGGATGTTGCGAATAACTTCGCTTATTCTGAACTGCGAAATTATTCCTGCGTACGGGGGGGGGGAATAAATTGGGTTAAAAAGGATGAATATTAAGGGGGAAATTAGCTTAAAAAACTCAGGAAATTTGGTTTTTGTAAGATAACCGTATTTTAAAGATACCCCATTTTTAAAAGATACCACATGTTTAAAGATACCCAAATGTTAAAGAACCAAATTTAAAAGATCCCCAAAGTTAAAAAACCCCAAATGTTAAAGATACCCAAATGTTAAAGATCCCCAAAATGTTAAAGATACCCAAATTTTAAAAGAACCCAAATGTTAAAAACCCAAAAATGTTAAAGTACCCAAATTTAAAGATACCCAAATGTTTAAAGATCCCAAATGAAAGATACCCAAATTTTAAAAGATCCCCAAAAATGTTAAAGATACCCAAATGTTAAAGGTCCCCACATGTTAAAAATACCTACATGTTAAAAACATCCAGATTTTAAAGATACCCACATTTAAAGATCCCTAAATTTTTAAAAAACCCCACATGTTAAAGATACCCAAAGTTAAAAATCCCCACTGTGCCCCAGTTTCTCTTTTATTAACTTGTCTTTTTTAAAAACAGACAAGTAAATACTGTGTCAGACCACAGCGGTTGGGTTCTTGATCCAGGGAACTCTGAAAGCTTTGCTTAACCCACAGGAACCACCTATTTCCCACTAGTGAGTTTTTTTTCCCACGGGTGACTCACCTACCACTGCCACCTGTCTGTCTTGTACTGAACACATCGATTCCAGGCTGAGGGGACGATTACCTAAAAACTCCTTGTCTTCCATGTTTTCTCTACACTGGACTGAAGAACCCCACTGGCGGGGCGAAACGTTTCCATAATAAAGATACCCAATTTAAAGATACCCACATGATACCCACATGGTTCACAATGTCTCAGTTCTAAACTTTTACCCAAATTGGGGTTTTTCGTAAAAGTGTGAATTTAGTAGTGAAAAAAAAATATAATAAATGTGTAATGCCACTTTACTGGAGTAGAAAAGAAAAGTAAATATTTTGTAAAAAAGTATTTAATGATAAAAAGTAAATGGTGTAAAATGTAAATTTTTAAGTTTTAAAAAAAAGTAAATTATTGGTCTTAATTAAAAATGAAATTATTAAGCTTTTTTAAAAAAATGAAATTATTGGTCTTAATTAAAAATTAAATTTTTGGTCTTTATTAAAAATGTAAATTATTGGTCTTTACTAAAAAGTAAATTTTTGGTCTTTACTAAAAATGTAAATTTTAAATTTTTACTAAAAATTTAAATTTATTAATTTTTTTTACAAAAAAATGTAAATTATTAATTTTTACAAAAATGAAATTATTAATTTTAAAAAAATGTAAATTATTATTTTTACTAAAAATGTAAATTTTTAAATTTTTACTAAAAATGTAAATTATTAATTTTTACAAAAAAATGAAATTATTAATTTTTACTAAAAAGTAAATTTTTAAATTTTTACTAAAAATGTAAATTTTAAATCTTTACTAAAATGTAAATTAAAAACTTTACAAAAAAGAAATTTTTAATCTTTACTAAAAATGTAAATTATTAATATTTACTAAAAATGAAATTATTAATCTTTACAAAAATGTAAATTATTAATCTTTACTAAAAATGAAATTCGTTGGTGTAAAAAAGGATGTTTCCCCTTTAAAAAATTAGTACAAAAACAAAATAACTTCATAAAAAAAATATGTTCAAAGAATATTTACTTGAAAAAAAAAATTATTATTGGCCAGTCAAATTTTGTGAGGGTCTGGGGGGGGGGAAGGGACCGTTGGGGGTTGTGAGGGGGAGCTGGGGGGTTTAGAGGGGGGCGGGGGGGGTTAGAGGGGGTCAGGGTTAGAGTGAGGGAAAGTTTAACAAAGGGAGAACTGAGGGGGAAAAAGGGATGAGGGAGGAGAGGATTGAAGGAAGCGAGGGAGGGAGGAGTACTGATGGGGAGGGAGGGAGGGAGTTCGAGGAGGGGGGGAGGGGGGGGTGTAAATCGAAAATCGTGACTTGACGAGACGAAAACCCCACGGCTTACCCCGCTTCCCCCCCCCACTAACACACCTCTATACATATTTTTCAGAAGGGGTATGATAGGCCCCACAAGCATAGAGGGGGGACATCCGTTTCGACCACAGCAGACTACGATACAAAACGTACGCTGACCATACCCCTGCAAGGAGGGGGGAAGGACGAGGTGAATATAAAAAAGAAGTGTGATAAACCCGGTTTTTAATTGAACTAGTTGAGACTCCTGGTGGTCACCTCATTGAAATACCACTGATTTCTGCCCGGCACGCTCATGTCGCATTTTGATCTTTTACATTATATATTCAAACTGAATGAGATTCACAATAAAAATTCCTGTAAGGATGTCCTTTCTTACTAGTGTGTGAAGCATATCACTTAAAATTAGTACCCCAAAGTATTGATCCTTTGGGGACTCCCAATCATTCTTTTTGCCATTTTTAATGGTTTTTCTTGCTATTATCGTAGTCTCCTTCTTAAAATATGCTTCTTGATCTGCTTACTTTCTTCTTTATACCCGCTTGTTCACAAATTGTCGTGAAGTTACTATTATAACTTAGTGTATCCGGAATATTATCTTTTTTAGACCTGTCATTTTTGCAGGGTCTGTTATAAAAACTTTAAAAGAAAAAGAGATACGCCTGACAAGATTTCCAGTTGCTTACCCCCCCTAGGGTTTTCCTCTAGCCCCTCCTAGGTTTCCTCTAGCCTCCCCTGGTGTTCCTCTAGCCTCCCCCAGGTGTTTTCTAGCCTCCCCCAGGGGTTCCTCTAGCCTCCTCCCTAGGTTTCCTCAGCCTCCTCCCTAGGGGTTTCCCCTAGCCTCCTCCCTGGTGTTCCCCAGCCTCCCCCTAGGGTTCCTCCAGCCTCCCCCCTAGGGGTTCCTCAGCCTCCCCCCAGGTGTTCCTTAGCCTCCTCCCTAGGTGTTCCTTACCTCCTCCCCATGTTCCTCTAGCCCTCCCGGGGTTCCCCCAGCCTCCTCCCTATGTTCCTGCCTCCTCCCAGGTGTTCCTCTAGCCTCCTCCCTAGGGTTTTCCTCTACCTCCCCTTTGGGGGTTCCTCTAGCCCCCTCCCCAGGTGTTCCTCTAAACCTCCTCCCTAGGTTCCCCTACCCCTCCCAGGTGTTCCCCTTGCCTCCTCCCTAGGTGTTCCCAGCCTCCTCCCTAGGTGTTCCTCTAGCCTCCTCCCTAGGTGTTCCTCTACCTCCTCCCAGTGTTTTCCCCTTACCTCCTCCCTAGGTGTTCCCCTAGCCTCCCCCTAGTGTTCCCCTAGCCTCCTCCCCAGTGTTCCCCTAGCCCCCTCCCTAGGTGTTCCTCTAGCCTCCTCCCAGGTGTTTCCCCTCTTCCTCCCTAGGTTCTCTAGCCTCCTCCCCAGGTGTTCCTTAGCCCCCCTCCCTAGGGGTTTTCCCCAGCCTCCTCCCCAGGGGTTCCTCTAGCTTCCTCCCTAGGGGTTCCTCTAGCCCCTCCCCAGGTCCCTAGCCTCCTCCCTAGGTGTTCCCCTAGCCTCCTCCCTAGGTTTCCTCTAGCCTCCTCCCTAGGGGTTCCCCTACCTCCTCCCTAGGGTTTCCCCTTTGCCTCCTCCCAGGTGTTCCTCTAGCCTCCTCCCTAGGGGTTTTCCCCAGCCTCCTCCCTAGGGGTTCCTCTACCTCCTCCCTAGGGTTCCCTAGCCTCCTCCCTAGGGGTTCCTCTAGCCTCCTCCCTAGGGGTTTCCCCGCTTCCTCCCCAGGTGTTCCCTAGCCTCCTCCCTAGGTGTTTTCCCCTAGCCTCCTCCCAGGGGTTTTTCCCCTACTTCCTCCCCAGGTGTTCCTTAGCCTCCTCCCAGGTGTTCCCCTAGCCCCCTCCAGGGGTTCCCAGCTTCCTCCCTAGGGGTTCCTTAGCCTCCCCCCTAGGGGTTCCTCTAGCCTCCTCCCTAGGTTTCCCCTACCTCCTCCCTAGGTGTTCCCTAGCCTCCTCCCTAGGTTTCCTCTACTTCCCCCCTAGGGGTTCCTCTAGCCTCCCCCCCTAGGTGTTCCCCTTTGCTCCCCCCTAGGTGTTCCTCTAGCCCTCCCTAGGGGTTCCTCAGCCTCCCCCTAGGGTTCCTCTGCCTCCTCCCTAGGTGTTCCTCACCTCCTCCCTAGGTTTCCTCTGCCCCCCTCCCTAGGTGTTCCCCAGCCCCCCCTCCCTAGGTTTCCTCCGCCTCCTCCCTGGTTTCCTCCACCTCCTCCCTAGGGTTCCTCAGCCTCCTCCCTAGGTGTTCCCTAGCCCCCCTCCCCAGGGGTTCCTCCAGCCTCCTCCTAGGTGTTCCCTGCCTCCTCCCTAGTTTCCCCGCCTCCTCCCTGGGGTTCCTCCAGCCCCTCCCCAGGGGTTCCCCCAGCCTCCTCCCCAGGGGTTTTCCCCCAGCCTCCCCCATGTTCCTCTAGCCTCCTCCCTAGGTGTTCCCCAGCCTCCTCCCAGGTGTTCCTTAACCCCCTCCCTAATGTTCCTCTAGCCTCCTCCCAGGTGTTCCCCTACCCCTCCCAGGTGTTCCCAGCCCCCTCCCCAGGTGTTCCTTGCCTCCTCCCAAGTGTTCCTCTAGCCTTCCCCTAGGTTTCCCCCTACTTCCTCCCTAGGTGTTCCCTAGCCTCCCCCCTAGGTTCCTCTAGCCCCCTCCCTAGGGGTTCCTCCCGCCTCCTCCCTAGGTGTTCCCCAGCCTCCTCCCCAGTTTTTCCTCTAGCCTCCTCCCCAGGTGTTCCTCCAGCCTCCCCCTAGGTTTCCTCTGCCTCTTCCCCAGGTTTCCTCAGCCCCCTCCCAGGTGTTCCCTCCCCCTCCCCAGGGTTTCCCCAGCCTCCCCCCTAGGTGTTCCCCTAGCCTCCTCCCCAGGTGTTCCTCCACCCCCTCCCCAGGTGTTTTTCTGCCTCCCCCTAGGGGGTTCCCTAGCCTCCTCCCTAGTGTTCCCCCAGCCTCCCCCTAGGGGTTCCCCAGCCCCCCCCTAGGTGTTCCTCCAGCCCCTCCCTAGGGTTTCCCCCAGTCCTCCCTAGGTGTTCCTCTAGCCTCCTCCCTAGGTGTTCCCCAGCCCTTTTTCCCTAGGTGTTCCCCCGCCTCCTCCCTAGGTGTTCCTCTAGCCTCCTCCCTAGGGGTTCCCCAGCCCCCTCCCTAGGTTCCCCACCTCCTCCCGGTTTCCTCCCCCCTCCTCCCCAGGTGTTCCTCTAGCCCCTCCCTAGGGGGTTTTCCCCAGCCTCCTCCCTGGGGTTCCTCCACCCCCTCCCTAGGTGTTCCTCTAGCCTCCTCCCCAGGTGTTCCCCCAGCCTCCCCCCCAGGTGTTCCTCTACCTTCTCCTAGGTGTTCCTCTAGTTCCTCCCTAGGTGTTCCTCCAGCCTCCTCCCCGTGTTCCTTAGCCCCTCCCTAGGTGTTCCTTGCTTCCTCCCTAGGTGTTCCCCCAGCCCCTCCTGGGGTTCCTCTAGCCTTCTCCCTAGGGTTTTCCCCCTTTGTTCCCCCCCTATTGTTCCCCGCCTCCCCCAGGTGTTTCCCCCAGTCTCCTCCCAAGGGGTTCCTCTAGCCTCCTCCCTAGGTTTTTCCCACCCCTCCCTAGGTTTCCTCCCGCCCCCTCCCTAGGGGTTCTCCAGCCTCCCCCTAGGGGTTCCTCTAGCCTCCTCCCCAGGTGTTCCCCAGCCTCCCCCTAGTGTTCCTCCAGCTCCTCCCTATGTTCCTCTCCCCCTCCCTAGGTTTCCCTACCCCCTCCCTAGGTGTTCCTTTAGCCTCCCCCCCCTAGGGGTTTTCCCCTACCCCCTCCCTAGGTGTTCCTACCTCCTCCCTAGGTGTTCCCACCTCCTCCCCAGGGGTTCCCCCTAGCCCCTCCCCAGGTGTTCCCCTACCTTTTCCCCAGGTGTTCCTCTAGTTCCCCATGTTCCTTACCTCCTCCCCAGGGTTCCCCTAGCCCCCCTCCCGGTGTTCCTCTAGCCTCCCCCTAGGGTTCCTCTACCTTCTCCCTAGGTACCTCTCCTCTTCCCCAGGTGTCCTCTAGCCCCCTCCCTAGGTGTTTCCCAGCCCCCTCCTTAGGGGGTTTCCCCTAACCTCCTCCTTCCTAGGTGTTTTCCCCTAGCCCCCCCCCTAGGTGTTCCTCTACCCCTCCCTAGGGTTTTTCCCCAGCCTTCCCCCTGGGGTTCCCCTAATTTTTTCCCCAGGTGTTTTCCCCCAGTCTCCTCCCTAGGTTTCCCCTACCTCCTCCCCAGGGGTTCCTCTACCCTCCTCCCTAGGTGTTCCCTAGCCTCTTCCCCAGGGTTCCTCTAGCCCCCTCCCCAGGTGTTCCCAGGGTCCTCCCTAAAGGGTTTCCCCTGCCTCCTCCAGTGTTCCCTTTGCCTCCTCCCAGGTTTTCCCTAGCCCCCCTCCCAGGGGTTTCCCCTAGCCTCCTCCTAGTGTTCCTCTAGCCCCCTCCCCAGGTTCCTCCCCTCCCCCCTAGGTTTCCCCCAGCCTCCCCCCTAGGTGTTCCTTAGCCCCCTCCCTAGGTGTTCCTCCACCTCCCCTTAGGTGTTTCCCTTTGCCTCCTCCCAGGTGTTCCTCTAGCCTCCCCCCTAGGTGTTTCCCCCAGCCTCCTCCAGGGTTTTCCCTTTCCTCCCCCTAGGTGTTCCTCAGCCTCCTCCCCGGTGTTTCCCCAGCCCCCTTCCTAGGGGTTCCTCTGCCTCCTCCTAGGGTTCCTCTAGCCTCCCCCTAGGTGTTCCCCCACCCCCCTAGGTGTTCTCCCCCTCCTCCCTAGGTTTCCTCCGCCTCCTCCCTAGGGTTTCCCCAGCCCCCCCCAGGTGTTCCTCTAGCCTCCTCCCTAGGGTTCCCTACCTCCTCCAGGGTTTCCCCCAGCCTCCTCCCGGTGTTCCCAGCCTCCTCCCCAGGGGTTCCTCCAGCCTCCTCCCAGGTTTCCTCCACCTCCTCCCTAGGTGTTTTTTCCCCCACCTCCTCCCAGGGTTCCTCTAGCCTCCTCCCTGGGTTCCCTACCTCCTCCCTATGTTCCCCCCAGCCTCCCCCTAGGTGTTCCTCTAGCCTCCTCCCTAGGTGTTCCCACCTCCCCCTAGGTGTTCCTCTAGCCTTCTCCCTGGTGTTCCTCTACTTCCTCCCTAGGTGTTTCCTCCAGCCCCCTCCCTAGGGTTCCTCCAGCCTCCTCCCCAGGTGTTCCTCTAGCCTCCCCTAGGGGTTCCCCAGCCTCCTCCCAGTGTTCCTCCGCCTCCTCCCAGGGGTTCCTCCCCGCCTCCTCCCTAGGTGTTCCCTTTGCCTCCTCCCTAGGTGTTCCCCCCTCCCCCCTAGGGGTTTCCTCCACCTCCTCCCTAGGGGTTCCTCTAGCCTCCTCCCTAGGTGTTCCCAGCCTCCTCCCTAGGTTTCCTTTAGCCTCCTCCCTAGGTTTTCCTCTAGCCCCTCCCTAGGTGTTTCCCCTCCTCCTCCCCAGGTGTTTCCCCGCCCCTCCCCAGGTGTTCCTCTAGCCTCCTCCCTAGGTTTCCCCTTAGCCTTCTCCCCAGGGGTTTCCTCAGCTTCCTCCCTAGGGGTTTTCCCCTTTGCCTCCCCCTAGGTGTTCCTTAACCTCCCCCTAGTGTTTTTCCCCTAGCCTCCTCCCTAGGTGTTTCCCCTTTGCCTTCTCCAAGTGTACCTCTAGCCCTTCCCCAGGTGTTCCCTACCGCTCCCCCAGGGTTCCTCTAGCCTCCTCCTTAGGTGTTCCTCAACCTCCTCCTCCCCCATGGTTTTCCCCTACCCCTCCCTAGGTTTCCTTACCTCCTCCCAGGGGTTCCTTAGCCTCCTCCCTATGTTCCCTAGCCTTCTCCCTAGGTTTCCTCTAGCTTCCTCCCCAGGGTTCCCCTAGTCTCCCCCAGGTGTTCCCTAGCCCCCTCCCTAGGTTCCTCTAAAACCCCCTCCCAGGTGTTCCTCTACCTCTTCCCCCAGGGGTTCCTCTAGCCCCTCCATAGGGGTTCCCCCTAGGCTCCTCCCTAAGTGTTCCTCTAGCCTCCTCCCTATGTTCCCTAGCTCCTCCCTAGGTGTTCCTCTAGCTTCCTCCTAGGTGTTCCTCTAGCCCCCTCCCCAGGTGTTTCCTTAGGTCCTCCTCTGACAGTATAAGGGAAAAGTGTAGAATTTTTTTAAAAATACTTTCTCTCTGTTTTTACACAGGAGGATACCAGCGATATTCCAGAAAAAGAAAAAAAATGTAGAACAGACGTAATAAACTGTGCACGATTAGGGGCACAAGTACAGGTCCCCTTTGGCAAAAAATAAATTAAAACCTAACAAATCCCAGGCCCCGATGAACTGATGCAAGGGTTCTATAGGGAAGTAAAGAGGAGCTTTGCAACCTTTGGCAATATTAATCTTTTCACATACACTACAAACTGGCATGGTGCCAGATAAGTGGGGAAAAGGCAAATGTGATACTATTTTCAAAGCGGTGACAGGTCCTTAGCTTCGAACTAAGACCAAAATACCTAACCTCCTATGGGAAAATTTATGGGAATCAATAATTTCCGAGGCAGTTTGTAGCCACCTTGAAAAGCATAAATTATTCAACAATCCTGCTGGTTTTACAAAGGGGCGTTCCTGCCTTACGAATTTATTTAAATTTTTTCACTAAGGGGATTTGGGGGTAGATCATGGTAATGAATATGATATTGTGTTATGGACTTGTAAGGCTTTTGACAGGGTCCCACATCAAGACTATTGAGGAAAATTAAGGGAACGAATAGGGGGAGAAATTTTTTTTTCCCGGGTAGAGGAAAGGTTTCCAAAAAGGCAGCAGAGATTTGCATAAATGGGGAGAAATCAGAGTGGGGAAGCGTCACGAGCGGTGTTCCACAGGGGTCAGTGTTGGGCCCCCTGCTGTTCACAATCTACTTAAACGACATAGATGAGGGCATAAAGAGCGACATCGGCAAGTTGCCGATGACACCAAAATAGGCCGTCGAATTCATTCTGACGAGGACATTCGAGTACTCCAGGAAGATTTGAATAGACTGATGCAGTGGTCGGAGAAGTGGCAGATGCAGTTTAATATAGACAAATGCAAAGTTCTAAATGTTGGACAGGACAATAACCATGCCACATATAAACTAAATAATGTAAATCTTAATATTACGGATTGCGAAAAAGATTTAGGAGTTCTGGTTAGCAGTAATCTGAAACCAAGACAACAGTGCATAAGTGTTCGCAATAAAGCTAATAGAATCCTTGGCTTCATATCAAGAAGCATAAATAATAGGAGTCCTCAGGTTGTTCTTCAACTCTAATACGTCCTTGGTTAGGCCTCATTTAGATTATGCTGCACAGTTTTGGTCACCGTATTACAGAATGGATATAAATGCTCTGGAAAATGTACAAAGGAGGATGACAAAGTTGATCCCATGTATCAGAAACCTTCCCTATGAGGATAGACTAAGGGCCCTGAATCTGCACTCTCTAGAAAGAAGTAGAATTAGGGGGGATATGATTGAGGTGTATAAATGGAAGACGGGAATAAATAAAGGGGATGTAAATAGTGTGCTGAAAACATCTAGCCTAGACAGGACTCGCAGCAATGGTTTTAAGTTGGAAAAATTCAGATTCAGGAAGGATATAGGAAAGTACTGGTTTGGTAATAGAGTTGTGGATGAGTGGAACAAACTCCCAAGTACAGTTATAGAGGTCAGAACGTTGTGTAGCTTTAAAAATAGGTTGGATAAATACATGAGTGGATGTGGGTGGGTGTGAGTTGGACCTGATAGCTTGTGCTACCAGGTCGGTTGCCGTGTTCCTCCCTTAAGTCAATGTGACCTGACCTGGCTAGGTTGGGTGCATTGGCTTAAGCCGGTAGGAGACTTGGACCTGCTTCGCATGGGCCAGTAGGCCTGCTGCAGTGTTCTTTCCTTCTTATGTTCTTATGTTCTATGTGTTCATCTAGCCTCCTCCCTAGGTGTTCCTCTAGCCTCCTCCCTAGGTGTTCCTCTAGCCTCCTCCCTAGGTGTTCCTCTAGCCTCCTCCCTAGGTGTTCCTCTAGCCTCCTCCCTAGGTGTTCATCTAGCCTTCTCCCTAGGTGCTCCTTTAGCCTTCTCCCTAGGTGTTTCTCTAGCCTCCTCCCTAGGTGTTCATCTAGCCTCCTCCCTAGGTGTTCCTCTAGCCTCCTGCCTAGGTGTTCCTCTAGCCTCCTCCCTAGGTGTTCCCTAGCCTCCTCCCCAGGTGTTCATCTAGCCTCCTCCCTAGGTGTTCCTCTAGCCTCCTCCCTAGGTGTTCATCTAGCCTCCTCCTCACGGTCACCCAAAAACCCCTGGTTTATTATTCATACCAATGAAAACGGGTCATATAACAGGGGGCCTCCCGCTGTCTCCTTTTTTAAAGGTATAAAATCAACGTTTTTTTATCCATGATACATTGCCCTTGGTCTCACTCCCGTCTGCGTCCACCCCTAGAGAAGTTCCTCCCACTATTTTTCCCCATGTTTGTATGCGGCCCTCCATTTCCCCTTTTTGGGTCAAACCCTCAACACTCCGGGAATTTTAAAAGGGTTTTAAATTAATACGAATTCAAGAAAAAAAAAGGAAAAACTGGGAACTGTATACGAAAGATGAAAAAATCAGCCCCCCACCCTTTGGTTGGGGTGTGTTTGTACCGTAGTTTTGACTGGGGTAAAATTTCGGCAACTCCAAGGCGAGGGACTGTTTTATCTCCCCCTTTTGCATATAGTTCTCCCGGCTTCCTATTATGTCCTTAAATTTTGTTTTGATAAAGCCACGGGATGGCGAAACGTCTAAAAAAAAGATACCCAGATTTTGGCCATGTTTATGATTCTTCATAGTGTTGGGATTGCATAACATTCAGGGCACACACTCGGGGAAATATCCATTGGGGTTTTTAATTTTTTTCTATCTTTCTCCCACGGGAGATCCCCCCCTCATTACCAGTCTTTATAAATCCGCTCTTGTGAATAAATTGGGGTTAGGGGCCCGGGGATACATCAGTTAGAAATCGTGGGCATTACTGGTTTTTTTCCCTCTAGTTTTTTCTATGTTTCCCGTTTTTTTGTATACTTTTTGTTTTGTTTTACTCCCTCGTTTCATTTCCTTGCTTAAAAAAACATTCTTGGGTTGGACCAAAATTTCCCGGTTTTTTTTTTTTTTTTTTTTTTTTTTTTTTAGTTTTGCTCATGTTCGGGAGTGAGTTTCGGCGCCTCCTGGGACATGACCTAAAATTAAAGGGCCCCAAAAACTCCTGTCTTTCTTAAGTATCGTAAATTTTATCCTTCCCAGGTGTTTTCATCTTTTTTCTAAATCCTTCGTATCCTCCTTTTGTCCCCGTGCTCTCCTCTCTCTCCCTCTTTTCTCCTCCTCTCCTCTCTCTCCCCCCCCTCCCCTTCTCTCCCTCTCCCTCTCTCTCCCCTCTTTTCTCCCTCACTCTCTTTCCTCTTTCTCTCCTTTTTTTTTTTTTTTTTTTTTTTTTTTACACGGGGTTTTGAAAAGGGTTTAAAAAGGAAATCCCTAGCTTTTTTCCCAACCCAAATTTCCCGGGTTAAGGTTTCCCTAACTTTATTGGCAACCCTAAGAGTGTCACCTACATCAGCTCAAAATTTTAAAGCATTTTTTTTGTTTTTGAGACATAAAAAGTAGGAAAAAAAGGATGAAGTTTGGGGCCACTTGGGCCAAGCAAATTTTATTTGATCAACTGACTTCATCCCCGTTGACATCATTATCCTGTAAAGAAAGTGTTTTCCCTACTCGGCTTTCCCGGATATGTATTTATCTCAGATGGAGTGATTTTTCCCGGAGAAGGGGACGCCAGAGTGAAATTTTCTGCTTTCCGGGCCCTTTGTGGCATAAAACTTTTCACGCTTTCCTCGCAGTGGATTTCCCAAATGGGTAAATTTTTTCAATAATTTGGGCCCTTTTACATAAATTTAAAGGGAACCCCCCAAACCCCCCTATTTGAAAAGGGTCTGTTTAAAAAGGGCAGATCTATCCAGGGTGGGGGCCCCGGGGAAGATGAGACGTCTTTCTCTGTTTTCCACTCTTCAAGCAGGGCCCCAAAATGAAAAAGGGGGGAAGGCAAAACAAACCAAGAAAATGGAGCATACTCAAAGGGGGAGCGTACTTGTGCCCCGTACAGGATCTTTTCAACCCCCACTGTCCAAACAGATGGGGGATACGGGGAAGTGGGTGTAAGCTTCCGGCTGCCTTGTTTTTTCAAGATTTACAACTGGTTCCTTCTTGGGGTTTGTTTTGGGGTCAAATTTCCCCCAAGGATATCAACTTCTTCTCCAGGGGCCAACATCCCCCCCATTTAACCCCTACTGCACCACATTTCCACAGGTGCTGAGAAAGATCATCATTTGCGTTTTCCCAGGTGCAAATGTTACTTTTTCCATCCCATTTCCCCAAGCGAATACTCCAGCAGGATTTTATGTAGCTTAACACTGGGTTTTTTTCTCTTGGGGAAGTGAAAGTCAGTGTACAGTCGCTGCAATGCATGTATTTTGGGATAAAATTAAGAAGGTCGTTTAATTTGACAAACCCATAACAATGGCCCCCCACGTTCCTTGTGGGAAAACTTCCCCAAAGGGTGTCCCTTTCTTTATTCCTTTCCATTGAAAAACTGCACTTAGAGAACCCACCCTGAAGGTAATCACTGAGGAGACAGCGTAGAGCCTGAAATTTCCCAGTGCTTGAAGTTTTGCTAAGAGGCCCTGGTGCCACACCCGGTCGAAAGCGCCAGCAATGTCCATGCTACCACACAGCTGACTTTGATTAAATCCAGTGACGGTGCCACTTAGTGGAGAGGTTTAACTACAGACAGCAGCAGAGTAACCTTCCTGAAGCCATGTTGACGATCACAAAGTATGAGTGGTAGTCAAAA